>JAUESF010000041.1:9444249-9464206 GCA_032274765.1 Malacoctenus tetranemus
CACACACACACACACACACACACACACACACACACACACACACACACACACACACACACACACACACACACAACAACAACAACAAGTTTCTCAAACACTTCTTCAAGCAAAATGTTTGTTATTTTAAATAGATAAAATCCTCATTTGAACAACACATTATATTGGACAAAGAGTCTTGAATATTAACGTTGTGCTGTGAAAAAGAGGAGTAAAAACAAGGCAGCAGAGACTGAAAACGTGATTCTTGCAGGGAGTTGATTGTGAAACAACCAAACACTGTTGGCAGACCTGTTGGACTTTTACACTGAGACTTGATGGACCAGTTCAACATGTAGGATGAGAAGATGCTTTCTTTGCGTTTTGAATCAGTCACTTTTTGCCAATTTTAGCAAACGTGATCTCTGATCTGGCCCCCCCCCCGGATGGCTTTCCTCCATCACGTGTTTTACTTTTGTGACATCTGGCTCCCGCTCCGTTGAGGAACCACAAGACGGGACCCCCGGACCACCAGCGAGCTCACCCAGTCGCAGAAACGGAGCTCGTCCGTTGTTTCAGTCGGAGAATTTCCTCTCTCTAACTCATTTTCCTCTCCACTGTGGTTCTCACTTTGAAGCGCTGGCTCTCCAATCGCCTATTTGGCTATTTGTCTGTTCTAGTTTGTCGCTTGTGCTTGTAAAAGCCCACCCATTTGAATCCCCCCTCCTATGCCACCAATTTGTACAGTTCATGTAATTCACTCAAGCATAAACAATGTCCAAACTGTCCTCCAGGAAACACTGTTTCCAAATTACAAAGCAGCCAAACAAAAATCCAGCATTAATGGAACGTACGGCGTCCTTTTCATTATCTTCTGACAATAACACGCTGCTTCATTTTTTTCTTTTTTCCTGCAAACAGATCAGTTAAGCATGTTGCTGGTGCGACTCTGACGCAGTGGGTGGTATCCGTGTGTTAGGTATTATTCTCGCAGCGTCCCGGCATGGAGCCTTTGTTGCCACGGCGCCGCCGGCCAACGCTGTTTGAGCAGAACAGAAGCCAGACGCCGAAACACGAGCTCGCTGGCAATGTGCGTCGGGACGGAGCTTTGCATGCGATTTAGCTGTTTGCTTAATATGTTTAGACACGGCGGGGCCCGGCGCCGGGATTATCACGAGGCCGGTGATTTAGTTTCTGAGTGAATTTCTGGTCACGTGTTTAGATTTTTCTTTTTAGATGGTGGCGTGGCGTCGGGAAAACAGGAGCGCGACACCTACCGGGGGGAGAGTCGGATGACAATGGCGATGATGCTGGAGCCAGAAATGCTCGCGCTTGCCCCCCCCCCTAAATTTTGGATCACGCCAACATTGTTACCAAGCCAAGATTGTTTAGCCCTCGTGTCATTTTGAGAGATTTATGGGTACTTCTCCACACAGCTTGCCATAAAGCAGTTTTCTCCTTGTGAGACGGTCTGCAGGGGGACGTGAAACGCTATTTTCTGGAGGAGAAAATACAGTTCTGAGCATCCCGAAGGCTCCATTCACAGCGGCGACTCATGCGATTATTTCTCTCTCTCTCTCTCTCTCTCTCTCTCTCTGTCTCTCTCTCTCTCTCTCTCTCTCTCTCTTTTTTCCTCCTGGCCTTCAAACTCACTGGAAAAAAAAAAGACATTCAACTTATCTTCAGAGATTGACAGGAAATTGAATGCTCAGCAGAGCTGCGACGACTCCATCAGTTTTGATAATGGCTGAAAATCACAGTTTTTTTTTTGTCTCAATCCGTCCACAATGCACAAAGCATCATGGGAAGTGAGATATATTAATTTAATCGAGCAACGGCACATTATACTCGTCTTTCTCGTTCAGATGATTCCTTTCAGAGTATTGACGATGTATGCCTGTTTTACCGAGCTGGAAATATACTTATATTCGGGGTGAAGCGTTGCGTTGCTTGTTTACGCCAAACACTTTTGTACGTCTTGGCCCGCTGCCTCCTGAAAACTCACACGAGCATCGACCGCAGCCTCGTCTGCAGATGCTGCGGCTGAGCGAGCGGCATTGGCCAACGAAACCAGAATGAAGAACCTGGTTGGGATGAAGACGAGGTCGGTGATGGTGTTGAGACACCGAAAAACGGTGCTTGTTTTTCCACTGTTGCCTAAGCTGCCGTCAGGCTTTAGCTCGGCACCGGCAGAGAGTCCGGTCAAGTGTGCGTAACTGCAGGTCGGAGTCTGACAGAGCGAGGATACAGTCGTGTGACTGCAACTGTCTGGAGGTTGTTTTTCAGTCCCGAGGCGAGCTCGTGTGTCTCTTCTTCTGCACTCTGACCCAAAAAACAAAAAAAAGAAGAAAAAAAAAGTGAAGGTCTTTTAAACTCTGAGGTTTAAACTCGACAAGCCGAGCGAGTGTATTTGCTGAAACAGTCCCAGCTGTACGAGGTGGGTCCATCCACGCTGAGGTAGGGGGGGGGCTCGCCTCGAGGGCGACAGGTGTTGTAATGCAATTGTCTCAGCTGCTCGCGAACAGATCGATAAAATACTGCCGAGTTCTGCATAGTTATTAAATACAAAATAAAACTGTTCAATTTCATTGTTTGAGTTGCAATTTTTTCTTTTATTCTCGTCTCGATAAATGAACAATTGAATTTTAAACGATACTCACTAAATTGAAGCTCATGTTTTCGCGGATTGAAGGTCTCCAACAATAAAAATCTCATTCGTAAAACAAAAGAGACATTTTACAACTTCCAAGACTCCGAAAGACGAAACCAAACAATTTTCTCCGCTGACTTTTTAAGAAGCTCCCACTGAGAAAAGAGACGGTGTGAGAGGAACAAGTCACAAGTCTGTCACAGACAGATATTTAGGCACATCTACAAGCTATTCAGTGTCAAATAAACTCACAACAATGAGTTTTATGGAGTTCTGAGTCGAGATGAATGCAGATCAGTTAAATGATCTGAATACACAGGACTAGACGATAGGGGTCTTCCTGCCATTTCATCAAAGAAGAACTTATCTAAGTTTCATTTTTTTCCAAATATATATATATATATATTTAAAGAACATCCCGTACCCATCAAAAGTCAGCCGGAGTCTGACGGCTGTGAAGAAGTTTATTTCAAGTGCTGAAAATCCCCCCCCCCCCCGCCTTTGTCTCGACTCCTGGATTTCAGGAAGATCTCGCAGTCACGCCGCAAATCAAAAAGCCGTGAGACGAGAGGGGGGCATCGTAAGACTCCCATCAAAAAGCATTTCACATATGCACTGCCACATCCATCACGCCCTGTCAGGTGCGGTGGAGGTGGGGTGGGGGGGGGGCGTGGAGGGGGAAGAAAACGCTCTTCAAGCAGGCAGCCTAAATCAAGGCAAGCTATGATATACTTGAAAGACAAAGAACATCAGATCGGCTCTTTTATTACAGCTTGTCAGGTGTGTGTGCATGTGGGGATGGGGTGGGGGGGCGATAACTCTGATCTGCGTATTGCCAGCGTCATTGAAAATCACCTTCAATTTGCACCACATATCGGGATGGCGAAAGGACGGGGTGGGGGGGTGGGGGAGGGGTCGCGGCAGGACGGGACGAGAATGTACAAAAGGTTTGAATAATGGTGCTGTCTTCTGGAATGGAACGTGACTCGATGTACTTATACACGGGCACATATGTGACTAAAAGACAAGGTAGGGGTGAGGGTGGGGGGTGGGGTCGCTCCTTTAAGTTTTAATTGATTGTAGAAACACAGGTGGAGATATACAAGCAGCACTGTGGCCAAAGAAAACCTCCCCAACGGCACGAGGCTCAGAGGCCTCCGATGTTTCTTATATACAAGCCTGAGTGATTTCTTTGTACTTCCTGCGCTGGCTGTGAAATATCTAATATCGGTGACAGTAACTGTGTCAGAGAGTAATGCGTTTGTCGGGGGTATTAAGGTAACTCCAGGCTTTTTTCTCTTTTTTTTTTGTTATTCTGTGCGAGGATTCGCATTGCGATGCCTTTAGAAATTGGCTGTATGGGACGGTGCTTCTTCATTTTCACTCTGACACCTCATCTTTGTTGCTGCTTTCAAGCTCCACAGCCAGCAAATAGACTGAAAATCATCTTTGTTTGTATTAGAGTTTTTTTTTTGTCACCCCCCCCCCCCAAAAAAAAGACACTTTTTCTCTCTCCTCCTCCTTCTTCTCCTCCTTTCTCCCAACCGGCCCCTCATCGGAGCCCTCCTACTAAAACTTTTATGTATTCTTGTGGCAGTGTAACCGATTCGGCAACAAAGAAAAAAGAAAAAAAAAGAAGAGTAGGGGAATAGAAAAAAGGCCTGCTGCTTGCTGGTGCAGAGCTTCAATCAAAAATCCTGGAAGCTAGTTGACATGCAGGGTGTGGAGGTCCCTGCAAAGTTATTGAACTTCTTTCTCTAGGTTTTCTTCTTCTTCTCCTTTTCCCTCCTTCCACCAGCAGATTTTTATATCACCTGGCAAAACTTTCTCTCTTCTTTTTTTGTCCCCCCCCTTTCTCCATCCAAAAGCCGGAGCCTGTGGCTCGAAAAAAAGGCTCACTGTCCCTAGATTAGGTTCTGCTGGTGTGTATGATCGGTGAACCGGAGCCGGCTCGCGGTCGGAGCCACGCGGTCTGGGGTTGCGGCTACATCCCCGCCAAGTGGCTGGCCGGTGATAAGTTCATTGTTGTGCCTCCTGCGTGCCCCAGATAAGCTCCCCCGGCACGTCGCGAGTTCAGCTGCCGCTGTTGAGGCGGGCTGCTGCTGCTGCTGCTGCGGTGGCGTCGGCGGCCCCGGCGTAAGCCAGTTACGGCTGGTCAGGCCGCGGCGTTCTGACAGATTGTCATTCCCGCCTCACGGGGTGTTTAGTGCTAATTTACCAGCCCGATTACACAGGCAAGCCAGTTCACCGCGTTTCACCGCGCGCCGAGACGCAGAGAGTGAGTCGTGTTTTACACGCCGAAGTCACACAACTTGGTTGACAAGAAAAACAAAACGACAAAAAAACTGCTTTAAACAACCATAAAAATCGGCCGTTGGATTCCTGGAGTAGAAGGGGGGGAAAAAACAAAAATCTGAGCTGGAGAGACAAATCCTCCCCTCTGCTTAAGTGGGGCACTTAAAGGAGAACTCCACCGATTGTACTTGTCATGGTTAGTATTACTCAGACTCGAGGAACTGCTGCAGCGTCCTCTGCGGCTGTGCTGGAGTCTTCGAAAGTGTGGGGGGGTCATTTCCGGATCTTGGTGGAGAAGCCCAAAATTTCTCGCACAGTGTCGCTGGTCGGAAAAACAAAAGCTGATCTTGTTGGGGGAGGGGAGGGATGGGAGGAGGTGTCTCTGCTTTTCAGTGGAGAACAGCAGTTTATTCACATCTAAGGTAAGTGGAAAGCACTTCCAGTGTTTAAGACCGTGCAACAGCGTGTTTACACTTCACATTCTTCTACTTGTAAGGTAAGATGTTTCATGCTTTTGATGCTTTTCCAGCATCTGTTTCTTTTTTTTGCCCTCAGTTTTGGATTAAGGCCTCCAAATTTGTGCGAGTGCCCCCGCAGTGTCGCACCTCCCACCGGTCTTTCCCAAAGCGCTGATTTGGCGTGTGTGAGAGCAGCTTATTACTGCTGAGGATCACAAGTCTGACCCCCCCGTGTTAAGAAAAAAAACCTAAGCGTTGTCTGTAAATTTAATACACGACACCTTTTCTCTGTATAATTGAATCGATACGTGTCAAAGCCTGCGTTTCTTTTCTTTTTTGTTTTATCGGTATTAGCCATGGCGGGCCTCCTGCTTTTTAGCGTGTAGCCCGCCACACTCAGCAGCTTACGTTGTTGTTCGATCCATACGGCATTGATGTTTTGTCTGAAGCCAGCCTTCCGGTGGATGGCCACGGCGTGAGGGGGGTGTGGGGGTGTGGGGGGAGGGAGGCTCAGCTGACTCCAGAGTCATGGATTACACCGATTGCGATGCCTCTCGTGTAGCTGTGTTTTCTCCACTGAACTGGGATGAGAAACAAAAGCCGAAACGTACAGATCGCAGCTCAACGGACGGAACGATCCGGAGGTACGAGGGCGGAGGGGGGAGCGTTTTCTCCACGGGTGGAGCAAGGCATTATCTTGTCCTGGGTCCGACACTTATCCCTTACTGAACCCCAGAAGCACAAAACACAAACCATGAACTCGTTCACTATTGATGAAATGTTGGGTAGATGTTTGTTTACTACATATTGAAAAGCTACAAAAGCGCCTATTGGAGTATCTTGTTGTATAAAGATCCTTGGATTTCTTTCGTCTGCTGCTCACAATCACCTCCAATAACTGATTTCCTATTTCCGCCTATAGCTATTTTTTTTCCTCTGCGCATTTTTCCTTTTACAGTTTTCCCCTTCCTCATTTTTCCTCACCTTTTTTATATTAGACCACTCAAAGAAGTGGTTTGTTTTTCCCCATGCCAGAACAAACGGCTCCCAATCGAGGCAGGAGATGAAACGAACAGAGATGAGCTATACAATGGAGTTGCGGCTCTCTGCTGCTGTTTGTTTTGTTTGTTTTGTCTCAGTTACCTCACATCAGCCACACTCTGCTCTCACTCCGCTCGAGCGATCACGCGTTACGTTGTCGACCCGGTGCAATAATCAGTTAGGGCACACAGCAGGATACGCCGAGACGTCCGGGTCTCAGCTTTAAACCTCAGCGGCCGAGTTTCTTTGGTTACGTTGCGTTTGACAGCCAGACGATAGAGACAGGAGGGAAAAAAAAAACCACTCTGTTACTTTCATCTCCAAACGATTTGCTGGTATTCTTTCCAGGTGACGCACAGAGACTCGGTGGTTAGCGCGCTCGCCTCGCGTTGATGCCTCATTCGTCCTGTTAACGTCACCACTGCTCGAACGAAAGGTCGTCTTATTGGAGTCTTAGAATAAATCACTGATTAGATGAAATCCTGTTTGAATCTGGAATTATCATGAATCCGGATGAGCGACTCCAGTCCAGACATTCGTGCTTCACTGGCACCTAAAATACATTTAACCTCACTTTTCATGATCGATTAATCACCACAAATTTATCTCCTTTTGGACACCTGTAAATTAGTTTGACCTTGAATTGACTGACGTTCACTTTATCTGTCTTCTAATCTTGGATTGTTTTGGTGGATCCCAATAATTGGCAGCAGTTGTTTTTCATGCATATTGTGTTTTTCCCCCTGTTTCCTTAGCAGCTAACAAACTACATCTTCACCATGAACGATGTAACGCTCCCCCCCCTGTTTTCTCACTGCACGACACGCGATTTGTTTTGGGCTTCTTTTTTTTTGTTGTTGGCAAAGCTGCCACTTGAATCAGCAGTGTGTTTTTTTTTTCTTCCTAGTTGTATACTTTGCAGCATGAAGAAGCAGAACAACTACTTACTCAGGCAATGCTGGGGAACTTGGACTACTCAGCAGGCATACTAAATTTGCCTTCTGGGAGAGGTGTGCAATCCCAATGGAACACCGCGTTTAAGTATTCAAGGTGACTTGAGGAACGGGGTCACTTCAAGTGTGTTCTCTCTCAGCGGTTGGGGGATTTATTTATTTTTTTTCCCCTTTTGCTTTTTTCCAAGTGGGACTTTTGGAGCAGGAGCTGTTTGACCTGAGGAGAATTGAAGAGTTGAATTAGCACAAGCTACTGAAGAATAAAACCTGTTTTTTTGACAAATGTGCGAATTAGAAAGTCGATCAAGCGATCTCCAAACTGTTCGGCTCACCCACTGAAAGTACAGTTGTGATTGTAGAGGAAGGGGTCAGAGCTAAAGGACGGGCACCTGTTTCTAAAACGAATGTCGTGATTGCAAAAACAAGACAATGCATGACGTGTGAACACCATATACAGGTAATCGTGCCAAGACGCCAGTGAAGTAGGTATTAAGATCATTTCCACTTCCAACATATATTTGTTCATTACGCACACACACACGCACACGCATGGAGATTAAGCTGTTTTCCATACTGTGGCTCTGCAGAAGAACAAATGGGTTAACCAATGAGACATAACAGAAACCGTAATTGCTATTCGTCTCAGGACGGCAAATGGCTCTGGGTGTTTGTTTGGTTCATTGCGCCGCGCGTTGCCTTCCCCTGCGAGAGCTGATGTGCATGTTGAATTGACTCACCGGCGAGATGAGGCCTCGGCGTTTTCCTGGAGAACGGCGGCGCCCCGCGTGAATGGCTGCGCCGGTAATCCCATTTCCGTGCCGAGGCAAAGGATCGAATCCGGGCTATAGGTTTGACACGGGGCGGCTTTGTCTATCCAAGAGGAGCACATATCATCCGTTTATGGCGTGGTGCGCCTTCATTTTGGTCCGTATCGTGCTGCAGAATTGCCCCTCCCCCCTGCTGAGTGTCTCCATTTCGTAATGTTTTGCCCACCGCATGATGCAGCCACAAGACTCCTGTAGGGTTACAGTGTGTATAACCAGACTGTGGAACACTTTCAATCTTTCAAGTTTCAGCCCCAAAGTGATTACAATCAATGAAGACTGGATTCAAATGAGTTGTATGTTGTCATACTTTCATGACAGTAATTCCGTCTCGACTTTCACTTCTTCGCTGCTTGTTGGAAATGCCACGACAGAAAGGAACCGACAACCCAACAAGTAGAACACAAGCTGCTGTTTCGTGAAGAAAGCGAGAGATTGCTGAGGCGTCGGTGGTGGTCGGAGGTTCGTTTTGAGAGACGCGACAGATGGGCTTCGTCGCTCCGAGTCGTCGTGCAGGTGCGTCGGCAGCTCTCCCGGTGCAGCTCAGCGAAGGACTCGTCGCATCCCCTCCTCCCTCCCCGGATCACACCGAAAGAACAAGAAGTAGAAGAAGAATTTTCCAGTCTTAGCAAACATCGGGATCCGTGTCGTCCCACCAGACTGGTCCGTGTGATCACATTCATAAAAACTCTGCAGGCAGCGTGCATGTCCAACAAGTGGAATTCCTAATCACAGCCATGGGGGGGGCGGAGGGGGGGGGGGCAGTAGTCATGTTGAATCTCATCAAACTGCAGAGCTCTCCTTGTGTTTCACAGCCGCTGCAGGCCGAACCTCTTGTGATCTGGGGCTCACCTTGACACGGACCGTGTCCCACCGACTCCCACACATAATCATCCAGCACGGCATTTTTTCTTCTTCTTTTCCTTTCAAAAAAGGAACTTCTCAAGCTCGAACAAATCACCATTTGCTGGCTGTCTGGGTTAATATGTGGAGTCCTCATGTTGGCCGCCTTGTTAGGAAACGGCTCGACTTTGATCGATCGCCCTGTTTTGCTGCTCTCATTCATGTAGAAAATTGACACGGTGCGACGAGGACCACCTTAAAATGAGCCCCCCCCCCCTCCAAAAAGAAACGATGTCCCCCTGGGGACATGTGAGAGTTGACTGTCAGTGGACTGATTTTTCCTCGTCTCCTGTTTTGTTTTGAACTTCTCGTCAGAGCAGCGAGTTCTGAGAAGACGAGAGAGCGAAAGGACGCAGCCGTGTCGGTACAAGACAAACATGATAGAAACACGTCCGTTTATTCCTCTCAAAGCTTCCTGGAGGCTTTTTTTTTAATATTTCTTTTTTTTATGGCACCCAGTCAAGTGTTGTTCTCTTTGTTTCTTTTATGAACCTCTGCACCGTCTCACTGCCGTCAAGGTTTCTCTCTAATCACACCTTCGGAGTCGTCGTGAGGATGAAACGGCTTCAGACATTTCTTGCCTGCGCTGTGAGCTTTGCACACTGGCTGTTTTGGAGGTTGTGTTTTTTTTCTCCCCACTGCCGTGTTGTGGTGTGGTTGTGGTACTGGGTCGGAAGGTCCCTGATAAGCTTTCCAAGCCGCATTCGGGGCTGCGCGCTTCCACACAGTTTGGAAAACGCGTGTATCGCACGTCGTCGGTTGCTGTTCGCACCCCCCGAAGTTTGAATTTAGATTAGACCTCCTCCTATCAAAAAACCCTAATTCTTTATCTTTCTCCTTTTTCTCTCTCTCCCTCCTTCTCTCGCTCTCTCCCCGCCCCCTTCGTCCCGTCCACCCCTTGACTCCACCACCTCCCTCTCTCCCTCTCTCTCTCTCTCCCCATTACGCCGGCTTCGATTTTAATGCTCCCGCGAACCCTCCGTTCTCCCTATCTTTCCCCTTCTCTACTTCGCTATGACTGCGAGAAGAGAAGTAAGAGAGGGCAGCCCCCCCCCAACACCCCCCCCCTCCGACACTGCATGAGGATGTGAGCAGAATAGCTTCAGCCAGCACCACCTCCAACCAACACACACACCTCTCACTCTGGTGCTGTTAATTCCCACTACAAGCACACACGGCTCCAGGACCATATGGTTCCCCCCCCCCTCACACACACACACTCACACACACACACACTTCTCCTGTCTCCCACTGGGTAAACAGGCCTCGGAAAGAAAAAACAAAAAACCCACCCTTTCTCTCCGACTGTTGTTTAAATCCTGATCTCCTTTAAACTGATCCTTTCGCCTGTCTCATTAGTTTGGAACGCGTCTGTCAATAACTTCACATTTAGCTCCCTGTCGTCGGGGATAAGCGAAGGTGGGTGGGGGGGTGGGGGGTGGGGGAGTCTTCGCATCTTGTGTTTGCTTGTTCCTTGTGGTGTTTAAGCACTTTGAGAGCACACATTGCTTGGACACGTGTTGTTCAAAAGAACGCGACTTTTTTTACAAGTCATTGCCGGCACGCGATTTAAATGCTTGTCAAAACGCCTCCTGGTGGACGTCGATCCACCGACAGGGAAAACTCCGGATCGAAACGTGGGTCCAAGAAAAGTAGCACTCAGCGTAATGAGTCGTTTTTACATCACCTATTTTGAATTCTCAGCATGTGTTCAAGGTGATACGTCGCCCTTAATCAAGGGATAAAAATAAATGACATCCTCACACTAACAATTATCAGCAGTTTGTGACGTACACTTAGTTCAACGCCGTTCCCTGCACTTGTTTTTCCTAGATGAGTCCAGTCTTGTGCCTTCAATCGGTGAAATCAATGCCACGATTTCAGCAGGAAGTCAACATGTTTTCTCCAAGCAAGTTGGTTTCTTTTCGACTTTTATTCGTTTTTTTTGTTGTTGGTCTTTCTAAAAGCAGTGGAGCAGACTGCGTGCCGATTACAGACGGAGCCAAATTAAGATTCACAGCGCAGGGCGTCATGGCCCCAACCGGCATGTTGTCAGATTGGGGTGGAGGCTGGGGGTTTGGTCTGGGGTGGGGGTGGGGGGAGCGGCTTCTTTTTCAGTGTGCTGGGTTGAGTAATGACTCGGCATAAAGATAAACCACCTTGAGCTGTATAAATCACGGCGTGCATCTGCCCTCTCTCGTTCACTGGGGAGACGCGCATGCTGAAATACGGCGTGAGGGGGGGGTGACGAAACTTTTCGGACAGTCGCTCCAGTGACCCGACAGTTTAAGGCAGGAAAAATACCAAACATTTTGCTCAGTGTGAGAACTAAAATTAACAACAACTTTGTATCAGTTCAGGTAAATCCTAAACTGTAATCAAGGCTAAAAAAAACAGTGAAAACCACCTGTTGCAGCAGGATCACGGACTAAATATAGAAAACATGTGCAACCATGTTTCTCTACGTCTGCTTTGCCTGATTGTTATCAAGCCTACTGATGCACTGACTGTCCTCCTTTGTCCCACTCAGGTACTCAGCAGATGTAAGTCCTTGCTTGAAAGCTCCCAACTCTTTTATTGTAGTTGTAACCATCATAAACTTGTCAGTACTGGAATGCTGAAGCCGTAACCGACTTGAGTTTAGTGGTAGGCATAAAACAGACGACCAAATACAACCGTGTCGGTCAGTGTTTCATTCAACATATCAAAAGATATTGCACATACTGAGACGTTTACTGTCCATAGTGATTATTATAGGAGCAGATTCATGTAATGCACTGACGAGGAGCCAGTAAATGGATGCCTGCAGGAGGCTGATTGAAGCTGGTCCCTCTGCGGAGGGTTGCGTCTCGTTTGAAGTCAAACTGTGGATTTTTCAGGTGACTTCAGATAAGTTGCCTGCTTGTTTCAGGCTGAAGCAGTCAGCCTTGGTGTTGGGATGAATCAAACCACTGTCATTTGGCAAGAAAAGTCATTTACGCTCGATTATTCCTTGTGTCTTTTGTGCATTGTACAGGACACTTTGATCAGTACCTCACGTGGAAACATGTCGGGTCTCAAGACTATTGCTTTGTTTGTCATTCATAATGGATTTTCTGGAATTATCTCATTTCCTGTCAGTACATGGTTTGGAAAATAAAAGTGTTTTTTTTTTTTTTTATCACAATAGCTCTCCGAATATTTTATAGCTTTTTATTCATGCTTTAGGAATAAAGGGACAATGTTTCCTTCTCACATCTCCAATTTATATTGAAATAGTTTTTTTTTCCCCTTTTCCCATCTTGAAGTTGCCGCATTATCCTAATCTGAATAATCTTATATCCTGCAGAGAAGAATCTCACATATGAAAAGCCGCGACGTGTTGGTATCACGGTCTCTGCTCACCGTGTGGCCCTCTCTCTTTTTATTTTTTTTGACTGATGGTATATTTTTTATGAATAATTCAAATTTGGTTTTCCTCCAGTTTCTTATTTGTGCAAACAGTCCTAGGTAAGAGTACGGGTTATACATTACCCATATAGGCAGCAATTTGCCTGGGCTGGAGGTTTTTTTCTCGGCTCCTGTGACGACGACCCCCACCTACCCCACCCCCCAACACCCAGCCAGCTGTGTTTCCCGATGGAAAAACCTGGTATGACTTGCAAATCATGTCGTACCGAAGGAAAACATTGTGGAAAAGGGTCCCTCAGAAAGATTCAGACAGCGTTCTGTTCGCTGGCTGTGTGGAGCTGAAAGCAGTCCGCTGTCCTCTGTGGAGGCTGCCGCAAAAAAAAGGCCTGTTTACTGTGTAAAGTGGATCCTTCACAGCCCCCCCCCCCCCACCCCTTTAGAAATCAGGCCTACTTTGGTGTCGTTGGAGGACGAGCCTGAAGGACGACTTCCATGTGGTCACATTGGAATAATGATCTGGAAATTAACACTGAGCCCCCCCCCCCCCTCCCCACCACACTTTCCTCTCCCCGCCTCGGGGCTCCCTCGGACCGAGATTGTCGTTGTTCTGTCGATTGGTTGTTTATTCCTGCAAAGTTATTTTTTTGGGAGGGGGGGCGGCATTTACAATCAACAGCTCCCAAGTAATTTTCTGCTTATCGCCGTGCCCTCTGGTGACCGCCCTGCGTGCTGACGATTGTTATCGCGCTCTCTGTGGAACTCGTGTTTAGTGAGAGAAAGAATACAGTCATGACGTCGGAAAATTTCTGGAGGGGGGGTGAGGGGGGAGGTCGACTGAGACACAGGGAGATTTTTGCACACTGTTGGTGTGGTCTACATGTGCCTGGGTGGGCGCTCGGGTTTCCTCCTTCATCCACAGTCTGAAAATGTCCATTTGAGCTAAATGAGTGACTCAAAGACTGCCCACTAGTATGAATGTGATGACCTGGGTCATGATATAAAAGGTGATATGAAAAGATTGATGTTAATAGCCTGATCGGAGGAATTCAACCTAGAAAACACTGTTTAAGAATAGATGATCAGTGGTTTAATATGATGTATTTATATTCACATCATGTTCGTACACTTGTTTCAATACACAAACACAAAAGTCTTGTAAATGTCTTGAATACGAAGAGACCCAAAAGATTTTGTTCTGATACCATCCTGTGTACATATAAACATGTGTTTAAAGTATGTACCCTCGTTAATAATGTTGATTTCTGCCACATATAATATATACATTAAAAATATGTAGCCAGTCGGATATGGTTGAAGGCGTGTGTGCAGTAGAGATGACCAGTGGACATCGTCCTGTGACAATGGTAGCCACAGAGACAGCCTGGTAATATTGTTAGCAGCATCCACCCCCCCCCTCCCCCCTCCCTGAAAGGTCCCAGAGGGGCTGGTATGAATCTGTTGCAACTCTGGTTTAACACTCAGTCCCCCCCCCCACCCACCCACCCTCCTCCATCTTCTCCACGAGCACTCTACCAAGATGAATGATTTTATTCCACCGCTGACACTTCACTGTGATGTTATTGCCTGAAACAGAACAAAACCTCCCTGCTGGGTGCTAAAAACTGACAGCGTTACATTGCCGTATTCTACCCCCCCCCCCCCCCAAAAAAAATACCCCCCACCCCACCCTTCTCTGTAGCTTCCTCACCTCCATCACTTTGCATTAATCTCTCCGCAGTAAGTATGAAATTCATTTTTTAATTCTAAACCCCCCCCCACCCCTCCCCATGAGAAATTTCTAATTATATCAGTTGTGGTTGAGTAAGCAGTGGTCTCTGGGACTCGTGACTTGGAGGAAACAGACTGTAGAAGAGCATTATTACCTGCGAACCGTGCAAATGTTGGAAAAAAAAAAAGGATGTGCTGGGACCTCGAACGCACCCTGAATCTGTGCTTAATCGCATTGCGGCGTTCCAGGACGATCCGTCAATCATCCGGGACATGTTAAGCCGTCGTGCGCCGCCGTCCTCTCCGTCACCCATTCGTTGGTGCTCAAATAAAGGCGTTTGGGTTCTTTCAAAGTGCTTCAGAGGGAAGCGAGTGGCTCCATTGAATCCCGGAGGCAGCAGCGGGTCCCCTTTTTGAATCTAAACGCTTCAGTGAATCTGCATTCCGAGGAGGTAAACTAATAATGTAATGTGATCAGATTACTTTGATTTATTTTAATGTAGGGAGGTGGCCACTCTGTCTTCTCTCTCTCTCTCTCTCTCCTTATCTCATTCCTCCCCTTCTTTTCTTTTTTCCCCCTCCTTCCCTTTTGTCCTCCGAATCTCTGCTGGGTGGCACCGTGGATGGTCCCGTGCAGTTGCTGCGGCGGGCTCATTAATCCAGCTCTCGTGGCAAACTAGTCCCTGGAGGCGGGGGAGCGAGCGTACTTTTTTATTTTAAAAAAAAAGTGCCCTGTCACATGCTGGCACATGATTTGCATTTAGCTTCAAACCAGTCGGGACTCTTAAATCTCATTTATTGAGAGGAACACCCCACCACCACCACCTTTTCACTGCAGCATGAGGGCATCCATCATTGTTAAGCCAAACCTTGTTATACCACAATTAAAGACACGCGCACGTATACAACAACAACAAAAAAAAAAGGCTGCTTGCTGCTGCGTCAGTGTTTCGGTTCGTAAACTGGTTGTAATCTAAATAAGGAGTGGGAGTGTTCTGCAGCCTTCCACTGCTTCCTGTTGCCAGTAATCAGCGTAATGGGGCCGCCACGACAAAGGGAGGTGTGCGGGCTTGCACGGCACGGAGGTGAAGCGCCGGATCGCGATGGGGCGTGAGCGCGAAATATTAATGGCGTCTGCTTTTAGCATGAATAGTTTAAAGCCCCGGGTAAAAGTACTTACATAGGTGGCGCATAGAGAGCGAGTCCGGGCATTTACATACGGAAATTAGCAGGGCCGGGTTTTGGGCAGGTGTCGGGGAATACATACGAAGCGGCAGCTGTTTTTCGAGAGAGCGACATTAGAGTGGTCGGCCGAGGGAGCGGCTCCGTCGGAACGCAGTGTCGGCGCGCGTTTAAGCCACCCAGTGAACACGAGCGTGCGAGCGCGTTAATGTTTTGCTGCAGAGAGAAGCTGACGTTTATGGACCCCACGAAAACATAGAGAAGTGTGGATTTTGAACCCAGGACCTTCTCCTTGTGAGGAGAGAGCACGGACCACTACGCTCCCCCACCACCACCATCTCTTCTATAAAAACCACCACACTCGACGCTTGGGTAGAAATCGCAACTATAAACCGAGTGGAGCTGTCGAGCAGCAGGCAAAATCAATAGCAATCATCCCCGGGAAAGTAAAACGTCTCTGACAAAGTTTGGTCAAACGATTGACCAAGCCTCTCGCCCACCAACAGTGACCCAGAAACAGGTTGAAACTTAGGGATTTTATTTTATTTTTTTTTTAATGCTGCCGGAGTTTATAAATATTTAACGCGGACCGGGCTGACCCGCAGTAATTTCATTTTTTTCCCCCTGCTGAGCAGCGTGAGCTAAAGAATGGAAATTCCAAGTTGAAACGTTTCAGGGATAATTTCCAGTTCCCGCTGTGTAATTTGAACACATCTCCTGCTGAAGAAGGTTCCCCGTTGGACCTTTATTTGGGAACGAGCTGATCCTGCCAGAGTTAGCAGGCCGTCACTGTGCACACACGTCAACAAACTTTTGAAAATAACATTGTGTGTTTGATGAGCCTGAATATTCACACTTTAGGCAGACACAGAGGGAGGGGGAGGATAAGTTTGCACAAAACTCCTGTACTCAGTGAAGTGTGAATGCTCACACAAGATCAATGTTAACAAATGTTGAATATTTTGCCATAAGTGACAGTCTGAGACCTGAATGAAAAACAAAAAGAGTGACTTTGAATTGTCTGCTGCTGCCCATCGACTTGACTGGAGAGTAGGTTTCTATAACGACGTAGGAGTCAATTTTAGTAATGTGTCAGAATCTCCAGTTTAGATTACAAAATGAACGAAAAGAGGAGAAATCACAGCCGGTTGTGGCGTGATTTCCTCTTTGACCCGAAGAAATCCAGTCTTAGTTTCTTTGCGATGCCGGAAACTCAAAAATGCGGTTTAGAAAAGGTCAAATATAAATACATACAGTAAATATCTTGAATATAGATCTATAACACTCAAGTACTGATGATTACAGAGGATACTTGCTCAATCCAGACCGTTTTTTCACATCCTTTTTTCTGTTTCTTAGACACCTGGAGACAATCACAGCAACCTGTAATTACAATCCACTCATAAGTAACCTTATATTGTCTGAAGACTGCGAATCAGGAAAGAAATGAGACATTTCTCTTACGATAAACACCCACATTTCACGATCAATGCGCCCTAAACTCGTCTCATAAACTACGGTCACTAAGCTTGAGATCGCCATGACGACACGTGTGGAGTTTTCTCAGAGGCCTGATGCATGTTGTTGAAGTTTTGGGTATGAACAAGCAGGAGGAGGACGCATTCACGCTCCGATCTCCAGCAGTGATTGGCGATGAGCGACGAGCCGGTTCTCGCCGTGACGGGGGTGTGCAGTGTGTTTTCCTGCTCCACCTCCGCAAATCTTTGGAGCCCCCCTCCTCCTCCGTTGTTCCCGTCCTACTTCCCGTCTCCCCCATGCTTACGCCAGCGCCGTAAAAACGACTCCTTTAGTCATTCAGTTTCTGGGCTGCTTCCTTTTGATCACGGCCTAATCCTCATTATTATTTACGGACTGCGATATCTCCCCGCAACCGCCGCCGCCGCGTTGGATAAAAACCGGCACACAGTGCGGACTTTGATCAATTATGGACTATTCTCTAATGGACTGTGTCCCTCCAGTGCACCCACTCCTTCCCGCTCTATATTGTGGTCGCGCTTCCTCCTCGGTTCGCCGCTTTGCGACGTCCGCGCGTAAAAACGAGCCTAAAATGATTTGATTGCTCCTCCACCAGCAAAAGTTGGCATAACTCAGCGGGGATAATATATTTGTGTACGGCACCGGGGTCGGTCGGCAATTAGTGTAATAGTCTGTTTCAGTGGCAAAGCCGTCCATAAGCATTATTAGGATGTGCGCCGTGTACCATATTTTGTTTTAAATCGCGGCATTAGAGACGACTTGATGCTCTAATTTCTAACCGGAGACTTAAACAAGAGTAACAACCCCCAGCCAGCAATAATACAAGCTATTAATCAATGTTTATGGAGCTCAAACACACTTTAAAAAAAGAAAACCTCAACAAATTAGCACTTTGTATATTAAAACAATTACACTTTTCCCTCACAGTGATAACATTTCTTTATGATTTCGACAAAGCAGGTAAACAACGTTCCAGAATGTGTCTCAACATTCGTTGATGTGATAATTGAAATGAGTTTCGCGTCCGTCTTTTTTTTTCGTATCCGGGTGTCGAACAAATTGTGAGGAGGTGCCGAGTGTACGTGAGTGGGTTTTTTTAAAAAGCTGAGATGAGAGGAAAGCGTGACCCCGAATGTCCCGCTCACAGCTGACGGCCTCTCTTTGAGCTTCAGAACGAGCCTGGACGGGAACCCAACACACACACCCATACACACGCACACACACACACACATTCTGGCACGTTAAATCAAGGAATAAAATGCAAGGCTGCCTCGTTCCCCAGTGGTGCACAAGAAAGGAATCGCTACTCAGATAAAAGCGGCACTTTCTGATACTGTGCTCCCACCCCCCTTCCCTTTTTTTGCTGATAAAGGGGGAAAAAGAAGTCATCAAACTCATCAGACACATTTTCAGTGAGAATGTGCCTGAGGAATTTGTACTACTACTACGACTACTTTTACTACTACTACTCCTGTGTCAGGTCAGTCGATGTCACAGTTGTGTCGGCGCCTGTATTTTCACTGAGCAAATCAGTATGAGTGAAATAAAGTCAGTGTGTGACTACGACACGTGATTCTAGTGAAGTGATTTCATCCATCAGTGTGAAACAGTTATATGTATGTGGTTAAAGCTTGACTTTGATCATTTCGGGGTCAAAACGAGGCCAAAAGTTGAAACCGAACTGCTGCGTTGCGTTTCTACATCTCAAAACGTCGTTTCAGGATCTACGGAAGTTCTCAGAAGCTGTTGTGCGTCACCAGGTTTTCAGAGCACTTTACTTTTCTTCCATTTGGTTTTTATTTTCCAACCAAATCCAACTGAGCTGCGTTCAATATTCCGTTTCGTTCAACTCAACAAGCCGATATCGCAAACACCGTCTAATCAAGACAAACGGTGTGTTTTTTTTTTATCATTTGCAGAATTCATCAGGATTGAGGCGGGGTGGTGATGGTGGTGGGAGGTGTTGGGGGGGTGGGGGGGGGAGTGGTGCCCACACATACACACAGTTTGGGGGAGTTTCAGTCCAGAGCGCCAGTTGCATTTGCAGTCGTCTCTCTCTCTCTCTCTCTCTCTCTTTTTTCTTTCGATTAATGTCTTCCAGCACCGCTCATGACTTACGAGCCTGATGCATCTTTGCTGCTCTTCGCGCTCGCATTACTCCAGAAAGAAAAAAACTCCCCCCCCCCGCCCATAAAGCTCCATCATGCATTTATAATATTTTCCATTTCTGCACCGTGTGTGTTTTGGCGTCTGCCTCTAATATTTCAAACCGCCGCGAGTAGGAAAAAGGGATTGTCTGGAGAGCGCCGGCGTGACACGAAAGCGCCGCCGTTCTCATGCTCGGCTGCGCCCATAAAAATCACTGTTTACTCGTCTTGATCCGTTTTGGGTTGAATCATTTTGTTGGCGGGGGGGGGATTTTGGGGTTATTACTGTCGCGCATATAAACGTTGGCAAGGGGGGAGTGGTGCCAGGTGACGACAGAAGTGGGAAAAAATAAGAGAGAGAGAGAAATTTGTGGAGATATGTCGCATGTTTATTTCTGTTTTCTTTGTTTGTGTAATGAAAGCGGTTACCGAGAGTGATTGCTTTCCCAGTTTGACTTGACACGAGTCCACGCAAACATGACTGCGAGCAACAATTACACTGATTGGAGGAGCCGCACCGACCCGCAACGTGTCATTTTCAGGACTCGCGTGAGCCGGCAAATATTGCAGGAATTGCCGTTTCTTCTGCTCGTCACGTTGGCTGCATGGATCCTCATTCTCGGTGTGGCGCAAACAAACACAACCTTTGTGTGTGTGTGTGTGTGTGTGTGTGTGTGTGTGTGTGTGTGTGTGTGTGTGTGTGTGTGTGTTTGGCAAATGACAACAGCAGAAGCAGCAGCAGCTCCTGAGCAGGATCGTGTGTCGCTTGTTATAAATATCCGTGTTCTTCTTGCTGGTGTTTTGCAAGAAACTTTTGCAACTTAGTCACATTAACTTGTTGTTTTTGTTTCTCCAGTAAAGGTGTGACATTTTGTTTGTGTTTTCTGATCCTGAGAACAATAAATGGTGATAC
>JAUESF010000041.1:9464306-9482731 GCA_032274765.1 Malacoctenus tetranemus
TGTTGTTTTTTTTTCTCCTCGGCAGAGATCTCTGGGAACTCGGAGGACATCCCTCTGGTGCGCTGGCGGCAGCAGTGGCTGGAGAACGGCACGCTGCTCTTCCACATCCACCACCAGGACGGCGGGCTCAGCCTGCCGGAGCCCACCGAGGACCCGGCCAACGACTCCACCAAGGAGGAGCTCCGGATCCTGCACATCTCTGTCATGGTAAACACAAACAACACAAACACAAGCGAAACAACCCTCTCCATCCTGCCGTTCTATTCCCACAATTCTCAGAACATCCTGCTTATAAACTTTTTATTACTCTGCAAAAAAAATACTTTTAGTGGGCTGTGATATTTGGTTTAAAACAGTAAAGCACAAAAAAAGCTTTCATTTGTTTTACGATTTCATTAGGACTGATAGAAATTGAAGTATATACTTTTCTTTTGTGTGCTTGAGTTTTATATATATATAGATAGATATATATAGTATTTCTCCCAGAGGCTGGAACCTCCTCAATGTTATCATCTTTGAGATAAGATTACACATTCGCATTGTTTTTGTTGTCCCGCGTATTCCTCACAAACGGCTGACTCTGCAGGTTATTCCATTTTTTTTTTACCCCTCCCCCCCCCTCCGACTTTAAGTTTTTTCCGGCTGAGCAGATAAATCCAGCGCGAGTCCCGACGTGGCTCGATGAGCGGCCGCGTCGGCTCCATCCCCCTTCGCCACGCCTCGGCCTCGACTTTAAACTCCGCCTCCGTCACTCGGCTGCCACGTTCGCTCGCGGTGAACCAACGTCACCGGGTTCGTGGCATATGGCCGGGCTCTGTGGTTGGGCCCGTCGCCGCGGCGTCCGGACATGTTTGACGCCGAGTTTACAACTGTCCTCACGTGGAGGGAGTCGCAGGAAAGCGGTGGTTTTTTTTTTTTTTTTTTTCCCCCTCATCTTTTTTTTCTTTCCTGCGGTCGTATAAGTCGAAAGCATATCGGAAACCCGCGAAGGCAGACCGCGGGAGAAGAAAAACAGGCGTTTATGAAGTTCTACATATCAGCGGGCGCGTGTAGCTTTTTGCATGCCTGCGCTGTATCAACCCTTATCTGCTATGTCGGCAGAGTCGGAAATGAATCCTTTAGATCTCGCGGCTTCCTCCTCTTGCCCGAGGAAATGTATATTTATTAGATCTTAGATATGCCACACCTCCTCCCAGCGCCTCCCCCCCCTCTCTCCTTTTTTTTTCCAGGCCCAAAGACATTACAATCGAGCCTTGATGGATGATATGTGTTTTCAGACATTGAAAGCATATTACGAGGCTGCATACACAAGTGATTAGTCAGCTCCAGGAGACGCGGTTTTTTTTTCTGCCCTTTTTTTCTGCCAGCGGCTGCATCTGCTGGAGGCAGGCGGGGGCGCCGCTCCTCGACGCTCGCCGGATGTCGGCGACCTTCACACCTTGATATAATGACGAATCGCTGACCTTGGCCGTCCCCCCTCCCCCCCCCCTTCCCCTTCCTTCCTTCCCCTCGCTCCGCATGTATAAGCGCACGTCCAGTCGATCCGGTTTGTGCGCGGGTTGGAGCGCTGACAGCATTTTCATGTGGAAATGAGATAGCCGATGTGCAGGTTCTGCTTCTTACCTCTTTGATTTTCCACTAATCTCCACCCCCCCCTTTTTTTTTTTTTGAACACTCCCTGCTCTATCTGCATTTCACATCCCATCAACCTCAGGTCTGTGTCTTTGCGCTTCCTGCTCTACTAATTCCTCTTCCTGAAAGCGCCACCACCACTGTGTTTTTATTTTTTTGCCACGAAGGTGTGGGTAGAGAAGGATTAGCATGCGGATACGAGCAGACCGTGACGACAGATGGAGGCGGCGTTGCCACTGTGCTGCCCCGGAGGCCCCCCCCCCTCCTCCCACCACAGCTTGCCACCCGGCTGGAGGGCCGCGACCTATAAATCCAAAGCCGTGTCATTTGCTCAGCTCCATGTGGATACAGGAAAAGGGTCCTGCGAAGGCTGTTTTTTAAAGGACTTTCTTTTTTTTCCCCCAGCTCAGACACACACCTGTAACTGAACCTGTTTTTTCCTTTTATCCCCGACGCGTATCGCAGGAGACGGTGGGACCGTATCTGTCCCGGCAGCCGGGAAACCGGTAGATAGGGGTGGGGGGGAATATCAGCTGCATCGTTCTGTCTTAGGTTTCTCAGGAGGTAAAGCTCTTTTATTGAAGGGTGAGGAGATAAACGGGCTTGTCCATCTCCCCCTCCCCCCTCCTCCCCCCGTCTGAATGTTTCTACTCGGGGAAAATCAATTGCTCGAATTTGCCTTAATTGTGTGACTATATTGCGCGCCTCGCCCGGCGAGATCAGTGTAATCAAGTCGTGGTCACACAGACTGTGCGGTATCAATTTCCAGCATGTCAGATCGCCGGATTGATGCGGAATGAATCATCGCTCAATGATGTAAATAGAGAAATCCATATGAGAGGCAGAGGCTCTTCATCAGACAATGTCTCGTCGCGCCGCCACACTTGGCTCTGCAAAATTGCGCATGTCTATACATTTTTTGCCTCCCTCGGATCAAACTGCGCGTTGGATGTGCTGCTGGCTCTCGTGAGTCGTCCTTCTTCTGCGCTTCATTCAGCTGATTAAAGGACTTTGGGAGGAAGTTTGTCGGAGTTTGTGAGCTCTTGTTGTGCAAAGCGTTGGTCTCTTCCCACAGTGTGATGAGAAAGTTTCTTGTTTGTTCTTGAATGCAACTTTTTTTCTCTCAGACGAGCCGTGCTTGGAGCTCGATGATCCATCGCCGTGGAGACGCTGTGTCGTCGGGCAGCAGATGTGACTTTTGAAGGAGAGGAGCCTCGACCTCATTTTTAGGGCTCGGCCAGGCCGAGGTGACGCGTTGGTGTTACCATTAACTCGTGCTGAACAGAAAAAGCTCCTCAAAGCTGGAAGAAGGAAAAAAAAAAAGGATTTCCTGACTTTTTTACTTTTTTAATTTTCTCATAATTTTACCGATATTTCATGCCAAATATCTGAAAATTCACATTATTGTTGCCATTTTTTTAAAATTCATTAGTATTATCTCCAACAAGCTCATGATTTGAGCTCAAATCGGTCCCAGCTCGATGCAACCCGGCCAAGTCGTCTCAGCCAGGACTGTTGAACATGTCGCAGTTCACTGGCTGGCCACCGTGGGCACCACCGGACGGTTTGCACCTAAAGGACTGAAGGGCCTCTCTCTCTCTCGCTCGCTCATATTTTTAGCCACGAAAGACCAGCCAGAAATATTATGGGCCCGGTCCTAAAGGGGACTCGGGTTCAATGGACTGCACCACAGTTTGGCGCTCAGGCCAAGAAATCTGTGGGTTTTTTTCTGTCTGTCTCACCAGCTGGTAACCTCTACTGATAAACTGAGATGCTTCCACTCGATACCGATAAATTAGCACATTTGGATGCTTACTGTTTTAAAAGTTGGATTCTTTTTTTTTAGACCATGGCCATTGGAGGACTTGTAGGCTTCCTGGTGGTGGTGGTGGTGGTGGTGGGGGTTTCAAAGCTTGTACCTCGCGCATTCACATCCATCAAGGTGACCAGCGTGTCCTCCACTGGCCGCGGCTGGTCATCCATAATAGATGACTAACCTTGTGTACGTCTGTAGCAACACCAGGTGAGACACCGGCGGTTCAAACGCGTCGTCCTTCCGGCTTCGGTTTGAGCCCCGCAGGCACCGGCGGCTGCAGAGCGAATCCCGACTCTCTGGCCGAATAGAGACAAACATAGAAAATGGAAAAAGACACTATATGTTGGAAACGGCGTCGGGTTCCTGATGTGATGTGATTTGTTTATCCACAGACACTGCTAAGCACCAGTGTACCATCCCTCTATGCGTTTCTCGCCATTTTAATTCCCCGATTTTAATCATCTGCTGCGTTTGCCACCGGCCCTCGATGGATCAATCCAATCAGCGCGTGCACTACGGAGGCGTCCAAACCAAACGGAGTCAATTACTTGACGTGAAAGTCTAATATTTTCAAGCGGACGGGGTTAGATTTGATGTTTCTCCCCTCGTGGATTCCATGTAGCTTTTATTATGTCTCCTCCGGGGCCGTAGGAAAACAACTTTTTAATTTGTTTTTTTTTTTATTGTAAAAGACAAAAACAATGTCGGAATGAAGTTACAGAAAAGTTGCATGGGATAAAGTGAAAGGCAGTCGTTTTAGTTTCAGAATTCGACTCCTGCTTCATGTAGGTTCTCCAACATCTTCCAAAGGTTCACGTCAAACCACCATCACCGGAATGTTTGACGCTGCCATCGAAGGTTGTCCTCCTCCTCCTCGTGTCTTTTTTTCTTCCCCGTTTCTTCGACCAAACAGCCGCAGAGAGCAGCGTTGGCGGCGAGCTGATTAGCCGCAATATAAAATTCATGAGATTTCCCCGTTTTTTTTTGTCCTCCAAGAAATCTGGAGAACGACCGGTCGGAAAGATTATCGGCTTTATATTTCGACAGTATGTAAATATTTCATCGCGGGAAATACAGAAGATTGCTCTCAGTCGAACCCCCCACCCCCACCCCAACCCCGGTTTGATTGCGACCCGGCTGCCTCTCTGATACACCCGCAGTGTATGAATGAACGGCACATGAAAGAATAATTGAGAGCCAGATGTGCTATAGGGGATGAGAGCGGCGGGGGGGGGGGGGGGGGGGGAGGACCTTGAACATGACAGGAACCAACAGGGCTTGTGTTTTGACATGGCTCCTGTGGGCCTTGTAACTCTGTAAAAATGTGTGAATTTCTAAAACAAATACATTATTGATCGTTTCTCAGAAATGGCACCCACCTGATTTTCAATGTGAACATATATGATATGATATATATATATATATATATATATATATCAGTATTTTTTTTGTTTTCTCTTCAGGCCTTCTCTGCTTTCGAATTGAGGCTTCGGAATAAAAAGGGAAATGTGTTGTTTCACTCGCAACGCTTTACACTGTGGAATGAGCCAGACCCCAGAAAAAAACAGTGAAGTCCAAAACTCTGCAATCCTTTTTTTTCCCTGCAATTGTTTTTTTTTAAACACTCTTTCTTCTTCTTGTGTCATTCATCCACTTACCCAAAAAAACTCCTAAACTTTCCATCCTCCCAGTTTGAGTCCTTTAAGCGAGAGAAAATCCATCTGCAATGGCGAAATCTTCTCTCATCGATCCCCCCCCACCCCACCCCCATCTCACTCCTATTTTGGAACGAGACACCTTTTTATTGTATTAAGTGGAAAAACTTTTGGCTCCAACTTCAGCGAGCGTGGCGGGGGTCGTGTGAGGGTGGAGCGGGTTTGTTTTGTTGCGTGTCTGGGGTTCTTTTTTTTTCCTGATGCTCCAGTCACATGAGCCTGAAAGGTGCCACAGATGTTTAACTTGTGACTTCACCTTGTCCTAAAAGTCACCTGGGACTGTCTACAGCTCTCTAAAGTACCCAAGATGCAACAGAGGACTTCTGCAGGGCTGTAATCTGCAACTTCACATGACAGGACGTTAGAATGAGCCCTGCAGAGGACTTCTGCAGGGCTGTAATCTGCAACTTCACATGACAGGACGTTAGAATGAGTGTTCAAATTAGAATTTTAAAAAAAAAACAGTCTGACTTCTTTGTTTCACCGTCACGTGTGAGCACCAAACGTTTGCAGTTTTTTGGTTTGGTTCAAACGTTGAAAGTTATTGCAAAGTCACAAACGCTGCCTCAGCCGGTGAGTGGGAAAGTCTTTCATTTGTCTCATTAGCATGTAGCAATCACTCTGATTGCACTTTGTTCCGTACTGCAAGTCATTTCACGCTCTCCCAGTTTGTTTTGTTTTTCTTTAAAAAAACCAAAGCCTCGAACGCTTCGCCTTACGGGGGGATGTGGAGGGGGATCCTCGCTCACATGTCGCAGTAAGGGGGGGATGGTCATCGGGACATTGACATTCAAGCAGTGGCCTCCCCTCCTAAATTCCCCGCGTTGATAACATTGATCGCATAAAAACCTTAAATCGATGCGGCCCTGACCGCTTGTAAAAGCGGCAGACCTCGGCCCAGAGTCCCAGCCCGCCCAGCCGCTCTCTGAGCATCACAGCGCGCTGTTTTGTTTTTTTTTTTCCTTTTTAGAAAAAAAATCCTGCCGAGCGAAACAGACGAATCCATACCTTCCCTGTGGGCCTGTGTGAAAGGCACGCAGCCCAAAAAACGCCCGGCGCGTTTGCAGCGCGGCCCAAATCTCTGATGCAGACGGCAGAGCGCCGTGGGTTTGGTTTCAAAGAGGAAAGAAAAAAAACAGCCAGGCAGGGAACGAAAAATCACTGTTCAATTTAAAAGAAAAGAAAAAAAGATGACAACCTTTTTTTTCTTCTTTCTTTTGACATTAAAGCTGCACTTGTTGATGCATTTGGACTGGATCAGATGATTGTTTACTTGCGAGCAGCTCATAATTAGCGTTTTTTTTTTTTTTTTTTTTTAAATTTGACATCAGCGTCATTAGCTGCTCGCAAAACGAGAACTTTGTCGGAGACGGCGTTCTTCTCCCAAATGACTCCCTAATCTGTTCGTTTTCGGTGGCCAATTTTGTGTCGTCGTGTTTATTCAAACACCGAAAAATATCGTAAGGTTTTATCTGTAGATACAAAGCTGCCATGTATTTATCGTCGTCCTTGTGGTTGGATCTGAGATGCATTTTCGAGGCACTTAGCCATGAATTACCCTAATAGTCTGGTTTATGTTGCCATTTTTCGCTGTTATGGACCAACAAATTTTACTCCCGCCCTTAAAAACTGCTATTTCCAGGAGGACAAACAGAGAGAGACGAAACCAGCATTTATCTGGAAAACAGTATGTTTTTTTCTTAAGTAGCTCAAGAAGCAAAAGCGTTGGTAGTGAACTTCTCCATAGACTCCTTTCAGTGTTAGATATTTGTTAATAGTTCCCATTTTCCCACTTTCCTTTATAGACGCTCCAAACATGGTCTCAGCAACAAGGTGACTGGAAGCTTTAAGTGGCTGATTAATGCGTCTTTAAGCTCGTTCAGTTAAACTGTCGATGTGAAGCCAGAGTCTCAGTCTGTCAGCAGCACTCAGAACAGTCCAGGTATGGAAGCTCTCTCGCTCGCCGAGCTCTTTGTGCTGGCAGCACTTAAGGCTTTAATTTTCCACACTTTTTCTGTCAGCGCCGTCCAAATTGGAGCGCGCCGACTTTCAGCCCGCGACGTGTCCGGTGCGCGTTATCGTCTGACTGATGGGACGTCCTCTTCCTGTCCAAGCGTCCGTCCGGACCCGATGTTTCGTCGGCGTCGGATCTTCTTTTGCTAATCCAGATGCCGCTCCATTGTGCCCTTTTTTTTTTTTTTTGAACATATGTGAAAGACATCACGTTGGGTTCGTGCTGCAAGAAAATGAGCCATGAACTCTCAGCCTCGATGTAATGTTTCATACAGGCGAGCCTGATTCAGAGAGAGGCCCCGCAACAAAAAAAAAGGCAGGAACTGCAGCTGAAGCTGAGTCTCTTCCAGTAGCACCTTTCTTTCTTTCTTTCTTTGGTGTTTTTTTACCAGGTCGCTGCGTCATTAGGTCCATTGCTATTTAGCTCCATGGCCACTCGTCCCTCCTGCAACACTGAGGGTTATCCGTCTCTCTCTTACCTATGTTCGTTCCACAAATGTGGTGATAGTTAAAGAAAACATGCAGTGACCTTTTAGTATAGAAACACCTCTATATGAAACCCTGATGCACATTTATGAGTAGCATGGTTATATAAACCTGCATAGAATCAATTAGAAGATTGAAAGCTTCGACCTTGCCCTGACTTAAAACTGCTATATTAGTTTACAAATCGTGGCATCGGGTCAGAAGGCAGCAATAAGTGAGAGGTTTTAAAGTATAAATCCAACCTGTGACGGTCCTCAATTGTTTGTGACTTTTTGTCTCTCGGTAAACGAAAGCTTTAAAAAAAATGCCGATGTTCTCAGGAAAAAAGAAGCATTTTGTTTTCCAACGACATTCAGATGACATTCTGTTCTTCACAATGGGACACACTGTCTTATCCAGTGCCTGGAATCGTCACTGCTCCCTTGCAATAACTGCAAAAGCCGAAGGTTTTTCTTTTTTTTCCCAATGCAGAAGGCCCGCGCCATTATTCCTCCCCCTTGCATTCCACCGTACACTTCTCATTTTGAAAGTGTTTGTCGAAACAAAGCGAAACCGCGAGCTCTCATTCACTGCCACCAAATGAATTAGTCACACATGAGCAAGCGTAAAAATGAGTTCTGGATTCGCGCCGGCGAAAACTTCGGGAATCAAAGTCGCTCGAAACCCGTTCGACGCTCGCGCCGAGAGACTCGCGGAATAAGAATATGGAGACACGCACGGGTGTGTGCGAGGCAGACAGGGAAGGTTCGTTTTTGACGATGTTTGAAACGTTGGTTCACGGGGAGATTCTGATGTCAGAAAAGTCGGTGCTGCAGGTTCAACTCCCAGCAACAAAAAGCCAAAGGGTTCCAAATCCCTGTTGCTCGGTTCTAGATAGAAAGCATCGGAGGGACAAACCTCCTCGTCGCGCCGTCAGTGGAGACGATGCTGCAGGTTTGGAGGAAGATTCAGCCGGTTTATTCATTACAGGCAGGATGCTCCATCTCCACGTGTCAGAGGGTCACGTCAGGGGGTTTAACCCCCAATAAGACCTTAACGACAGCACGGCCGATACCCGGGTCGCCCTGTGCATGTCAATGCTGGCAGTGGTCCGGCCTCGTCCTGCCTTTGGAAGGAGCAAGCAGCTGCTTGTTTTTTTTTTTAAATACACGAATACATCACTAGGTTTTTTACTTGCGTGCTTGTCATACATGAGGAGTTTCTATTGATTAAAGTGATTTTTTTTTAGGCAGCTGAAGCATCACATGAAAGATTCTTCCTGAAAACATTTGGAATATAACTGTGAGAATAACTGTGTATGCCGTCCAACGCTTCAAATTTCATTATTTCCCCAAAAAATATCAACAACCTTCCACAACTTTTACAATTCTAACTACGCTCCCAAACACAATATAATTCACATTAATACCCCATCAACACACAGAGACAAACCATCACGGCTTCATGGTATATTAGCTTTTATGAAACATGGCAAATTGAATCAAATGACAGAAACCAGTGCGGTCATTAATACTCATTTCCAGAGGAAAAAACCCTTGTGTGATGTGTGTGAAATGGGCTCGTGACTTTCACATTTATTCAATGTCGAAATCGGCCCTGGATCATAAAGCCCGTTTGCCCCCCCCCCACACACCCCCCACTATTCTTTCCATTTTACGTGTTGGATAGAACACTCCGATGATGATAACCTCGGACTCGTAAGCCGGCGTCATAACAAATGCACGGAAGGATTTTTGAGGCTTGGCAAAAAAAAAAAAACTGTCACTTTCCACCTTTCATGTTGTAAATTGCTATCAGATTCAATTACTGGCCCATTGGCCAACATAAAGTTTATTATATTCCGGGCCAGAGAAGCTTCCTGCTGCTATCTCGTAGCTGTCAGATAGTCCAGATCTTTCCAGCCGTCCCGATCCTTAATGCCTCGCATCCAGAGACTAAGTGACAGATTGATAGCTCAGCTCTAACACCAGGCCCGCTCTGTCAGCCGGAGGAGGGAGAGAGAGGGGGGGTGGGGGGGGGGAGAAAAAAACCACCCAACAGGCCGTTGTGTCGTTCTCTCCTCCATTCAGGACTTACATGACAGGAGTGTAAGTCATAAGGAGCACTGGTGCCATTAGAACATCATCCTCATCCGTTGGTAAGTGGATTATGGGGCCGGAGCGCTGGCATGCCCTGATGTGTGGTTTGGCTTTTATTGGCTCCAGAAGAGGACACAGTCCACTTAGTCCCCGCTCGGATTCCAAGTAATGCCTGGCATTAAACAGTCCCTCACCCCCCCACACCCCCATATTGCGCGCATTGCACCCTTCCTCCTTCCTCCTTCCTCCTCCTTCACCAAGCATGAGCACTAATACAGGTTGATGGGTTTCAATTATGTTTGTCACTGGGATTGATTTGATTGAGAGTCATTCCAAGCGCTTGACATTCGACATCCGGTTCTGGTTTGCAGAGAAAAAAACCCTGAAACGGGCGTACTTGACATTAATTCAGCACTTTAATGCAGATATTCATACGCTCATTGATTCAATTCTAAACTTCTTTAACGCTAATTTTCCTCGAGTGGTAAATTATCCCCCTTTTTACAAGCGATGGATCATAAAATTCGAGAACGGGAAGAAAGATTGAACTTGAGACTTGATTCAAGCTGCGGAAATGTCCTCGAATCCGAATCTGGCCAAAACCAGGACACACTGACACCCCACGAACCACCCCAACAGATTAGTGCTTTGGAATCCCACCTTCTCCTCTTCCTCTTCTAATCAGTGTGGACATGCTCTGTTGGGTTGCTTTCAATCACTGTTCAAATTACCAGTCAGACTGAGAGTTGCATACCCACTAAATTTGGAGCCTTGAGCTGATGCCAGTCAGCGTCATACCTGGAGCACCGTCATCTTTTGAAGGCTGCTGGAAAGGAGGGAAGCCGATCCAGCCGATCTGCCCGTCGGGCGTTTTTCACACAGTCTGAGGCCTGTTTGGCGAATTAGCAGCTCTAAAGTGTGACTGGAAGTGTCGGCAGGTGTTTGATTTGTGTCCGTCTGCGTTAGACCCTACAACCTACTGGTGGTGACCTGTCGGTTGCTCAGTATCAGCTGGCATAGGCTGGAGGGACCTGTGACCCCGAAGATAAAGCAAGTATTGGAATGACGTGATGGAACATCTGACCGTGACGGTTTAAAAAACAAAAAAAGTAACGGTCACTGCTACATTCGCATCACGAGTGTGTCGTCGTCTTTTATTCATGTCAAGGGAAAAAAAAAACCACAGGCTGTTGATGAGGTCGTTGTGTTATGAGACCGTGGACGGGAAGTTTCATCAGCGCGTCGCCAAATGTCGGAAGATTTAATCACGGCGACCCGAGCGACTCGGGCCTGACCGCCCCCGTATGCAGATTTACCGCGCCAGCGCCCGACATCGTGCTGCCGGTTGTTAATGCCCTTGACCGCGCTACAATTTATGCAGCTACTTTTGCCAATTTAAATTAATTTTTAGCAACTGAAACCTCACTTTTTTTTTTTTAAATTCAGTCTCTAATATGTTTCTAAAGAGATGTTTTATGTAAATTTCTGATTAAATTCCGTTTCTCAACTTTCTAGCTTATCTTTGTATAATTGCACTTGTTTAACTGAGCCGACACACACAGCTCAATTGAAATATCTATTTTTTTCTCATTATTTTTGTCAATTTTTTAAATATTTCTCCTTATCTCAGCTTCCTTCAGCCTAAATTAATTTACCGGTAGTTTTTGACCGCACCGTCACTGAATCCTCATCAGCGAGCGTCCGTTATTTATTTTGATCATTTTTCAAGCGGGCATATTGGGGGACGAAAAAAAAAGAAGCATCTTTATCAATTTGTGTCGAGGGAAATAAAGTGCAGCTAATAAGCGTGCAAACATCTGTGCACAGCTGGCGAGGGAGGGGGGGCGCAATAACTTATCCAATTTGTTCGAATTTTAACCATTTATGAGTGAGGGAGATTCAGCTTTTAGTGAGGAGGAAAATAGGTAAGAAAAAAAAAGAAAGAAATTCCATTTCCAATTGCGGTGATAAATTGCTGCAGCGCCTCTCTCTCTCTCTCTGCTGTCACCTTGACATTTTCATAACTCTTTTTGACATTTTCCAAATTGCGCGCCGCATCCGATTCTGATCTGTTTGATTGAGCTCAGCTGGCCCGCATCAGATTAGGCGCCGGCAAGGAGTGAACTGTACATATGTAATGAAATTTGGAGTCCGAGTAACGGTCGTGTCCTCGAGTGTCTCGTTTCTCTCCTGGTTTTTTCTTTTTCCTTTTCGAAGCAGGAGGTTGGTAAACTCGAAGGAAATTCAATTACATCGGATGTGGAAAAATACTTCACTGCGGCCCCCTTATTGCTGTTATTAGTGACGATCCCAGTGTGAACTCCAGCTGGCCGCCGCTCTCCCGTGTTTCTTTACCCCGGGCTGTGTGCTACTGGTGTGACTGGACTTTGATCCACATCCTGCTCTTCTTGGCACGATTCTTTGACTCTGCTCTGACTCTCCCTCTCTCGCACGGCCCTTTTTTTTCCCCCTCCCCGCGCTCTGTCTGGTTCTGTCTCCGTCCTCCCTGCCAACCTGTCCTCGGGGCAGGCTTCGTCGCCCTTCATCCGTCCATCGTCGGGGCCCTCCTCCTCTCAAAGCTCTGCGGGCGGAGAGGCGGCTTGTGGGCCCCTTCACCCGATTCCCCCGTCTCGTAGGTCATTAAAATCAAGAGAAGGGAAGACCAAAATGAAAGCGGTCATGTGACCTGACCCAGTCATCCGGCATCAGGCCTTCCTGGTAGAAACCCATGTATGAGCTGATTGCTAAAGTCACGTCGGACTTTTGGGCTGGAAGCCGTGCTGCTTTTCCATTTTTGTCACATCCCAGCCATGCAAAATAGTCGCGGGTTGGTCTCGTTGTTTCTCGCAGCTGGATTGGCTCACACCAGTGAGAGCAAACAAGTAGCTTCTGCACTCTGACTTGTATTGTTTGCTGTACTGATTAGCAGTGCTACCTAGTTTGGTTAGTATTTCCTCTGACAGCAAGAACACGTTGGGATTTTGACCTTTCTATAGATAGTTTGCTTGTGGATACATGTCAAGATAATCCAATGAAAGTTAATAACTATGTGGGTGATGGTCTGTTTGTGTTAGCTGTGCGATGGGAGAGGGGGCGGGGCACCTGTTGACTGGGTCCATTACCTTTTGCAGAGAAATAAGCAAAACTTGCCTCCAGTTGCTAAAATCCATTCAGCAGTTGAATGCATGCATTTACTTATCACTCTGTAATTTCTCAGCATCTAATTTCGTCACAGCATCAGGGAAGAGTTCAGATCAAATATGAATAAAAAACTATTCAAAACACTAAAAGCAGTTAAGAAATGAAACAGAACCTTCAGTGTAAACGGTGCATGAAACAGGGAAGAGTTGACACAGAGACGAGGCAAATTAGATGCCACCCACGGTGCCAAGCGACGGGGTGATGTCGGGTCAGCCTCTGTCGGACTCCTTCCCGAATCCCTCCGGTGTCTCGCCAAGCTCGACTCTCTCTCTCTCTCTCTCTCTCTCTCTCCTCCACACAATGATGGGGAACAAGTCGGCCCGGCTCGCGGCGTGCGTGGGCGGGCCCGGAGCGTCCCAAACACCTCGACAAAATCATGCAGGATCGCACGAGACGCGCATACTACTGCCGCACATATGTAAACAGCCTTCAAGACGGAGCTCTTCGTCGTATCCATGGCAACGTTTGAGCCCTTTGAGTGGAGGATAAAGTTTGGAACAAAACAGTGGTGTTGAGCTGAAACAGGGATGTTTGTCATCCAATGGTGGAGCTTTACAGTCATTTACATTACAGTCATTTAAACAGTGTTTATATGAATATCTGGTTATTTGATCATGAAAAAGAAAATCTAAAGGGCTCCCGTAATTTAAAAACTAAACAAAAAACTGTGCATTTTCTACTCATTTTCTCTTTTTTCCATTTATTTTCTGGTATCACAACTTTGACTTTGATTCGTATTCTGCTTGGCAAGATTTTCTGACTCCCGTTCTCGCCTTTTGACTCTCTGTTCTCTCTCCCTGTCTGTGTTTCCTCCCTCCCTCCCTCCCTCCCTCCCACCCCTCCCTTCTTTTTTTCTACACGCTCCAAATGCCACCCTCCACCCCCTCAGGGCGGGATGATCGCCCTTCTGCTGTCCATCCTGTGCCTGGTCCTGATCCTCTACACCCGGCGGCGCTGGTGCAAGCGCCGGCGCATCCCGCAGCCCCAGAAGAGCGCCAGCGCCGAGGCGGCCAACGAGATCCACTACATCCCGTCGGTGCTGATGGGCGGTCAGGCCCGCGAGAGCCTGCGCAACTCGCGGGGCCAGGGGCCCAACTCCAGCGGCACCCTCAGCATCCGGGAGACGCCGATTTTGGATGGGTACAAGTAGGGTTGAGCCGGACGATCGGGGGGTTGGTGTCGGGATGCAATCCCCGCGCTGACCCCCCCCCATAATGCACTCCAATCCCAGTCATCTCATGCACTCACATTCTAGAGTCACTTAAAACTGAGAGAAAACACCCTGATATTATTCCAACTGCTTCCTGCCAACTTCATTTTTTTTGGCATTCTCTAATAACTTTTAATATTACGTCTCTCCAACTTGTCACCTTATCAGCGCATCCTGTCACACCCTGGAATCTCCAGCGCTCCATCAAGCACGTCAGCTGCTCGCGCCATTCATTTCAATTTAGATCGGGTCGAAAAGATAACACGGCACTAATTGATTCCGACCCCCCCCACCCCTTCCTACCCCCTTCCTCCCCCCTCCCTCCCCCCTCCCACCCCATCCCACCAGGTACGAGTACGACATCACCGACCTGCGTCACCATCTGCAGCGGGAGTGCATGAACGGCGGCGAGGAGTTTGCCAGCCAAGTCACCCGTACCCTGGACTCCCTCCAGGGCTGCAACGACAAGAATAATATGGACCTCACACCTGGTAAGGTGGACTCGGTGCCGCGGAAACAAGGGGGGGGCGGGGTCGGCGATGGAGTGGATAATGAACGCCGCGGGGAGAGAGAGACAGAGAGAGAAAGAAAGAAAAATAACCTCGGAGCTGCTTTGAACAAACAGAGATTTTTTTCTTTCTCTTTAATAACATTTGTTTGTCCTGAATCAAAACATACACAGTATAAATCACATTGGTTTTAATAAAGTGTTCAACATGTTCTTCAGCTTTTGCTTTTATTTTTTTTTGGACCCGACTTCTCGGGGAAGTCAAATGTTCTCCGTCGCTCATTAATCTTTGACAACATGCGATTGCTTTGAGTAGATAAATTACGTGGCTGAAGCTTCTACTTATCTCTTTATTGATATAGCTCCCCCTTCCCCCCTCCCTCAGCCCCCGCCCCCTCCCCCTTCCCTCCGCCCCCCCTTCTCCTCCTCCACCTCGCTGGTCGACGCAATCTTTATTAAACCAAATTATTGTGACAGCGTTTCAAATCGCTCGCGTCGACTGATTGCTGGAAACAATGCGATTGTAATGATACGGTTGCAGCAACCGCTGCGTGAAATCGAATAGGAGTGATTGGATTTTGTAATTAACTTAGTTGATTTAACTCGACGGTCCTTTGCAGGTGAGAGAATAGGTTCCCAGTGTAGAGTGACTGCTGCGGGACCAGGACTATGGTTTTTTTTATGTCAGACACGGTGGATATTAAACGTCCGCTCCCGTCGAACACTTAACATCAAGTGGATGGGTTGTGCAGCACGACGAGCGTTGTTTATTCCACGTTCTTGAAACTAATCCAGAAGTCGCACACAACCTGCCAGGAAACAGTTTCAGAGTACATATACGCTTCCTGATCAGGGAGAATGATTGTGCGAAGGGAGGCGGTTTTTCATCCAGCGACGCCCTCTGAATCTCAATCGACTGCAGGTTCGCCGCTCAGATTCACGTTGGGGGGGGGGGGAGAAAAACAGGTCCCAACAGCTCCGCCTTCAGGGCTGATGGGAGCAGAGCGATCCCGTTTTGTTGCGTGTTTAGGAAGCGAACTGAAGGAGGCGGTCGGCAGACCCTGCTAAGACCGTTCGGCAATAATGGAGAGGTCAGTCTGGAAGCTCGGGCTGAGATCACATCGATTTCTGCACATATTTACTGCTCGTGGTGACCCACATACTGCAGTTCATCTTCATGCTAAAATAAAAATACGAAGAGAAGAAATGATATACAACACAACACTTTCACCCCTGAATGTTGTTAGTTTTGGCAACTTTATTTGAACAGATATCTTGTGCTGTATTCTAAATGTGGAGTCTCACAGTATGACAGTTGCTGAATATGTTGTATTTTGCGATTGTATTAACTCGTATTTATGTATTTATGTATTGAGTTTATCGTGACTTTTTCACTTGACCCCCAGCAGCTGGGACTTGATTACAACAGACAGCAGCAGCTCATTCACAGTCGAGCCCCTCTTGTTTTTCTCCATTATAATAATCGAAGGCCAATAATAAGTCTCACGATGACAGCCGTGACGTGTCTTTAGGCAGCAGGGTTCATCCTTGGGCGCATGCTTGACGCTTGGTTTGGATCCCAGCGAAAGGTAAACAGGATTTATGCGCGTGTGTGGAGCCAACTGAAGGTCGCAGCCGCAAACTTGCATCACCGTCGGTACAGCTCCGCTCCCATTGGTTAAAGATCGTAGTGTGACCAACTGATGCAAAAAAAAAAGCGATGTTCTGAGGAGAATTGTTCCCTTGAGAAACGCCATTACTAAAACCACAATGTGGACTAATGCATGTTGTATTATTTCGTCGGATCTCCATCTCTCAGTATTTACAGAAATAGATGATTTCATCCCCCTGAGACTCAGATGTGTTCTCTATTCCCTTTAATGAGTTTTAATTTCATGCCAGCTTTACTCACTCTTTAAATTTGGCTGTTTGACTCCTCCAGTAAATAACACGCTGGATGTGTCTTCTGCTGGCGTATTATGCTTGGTTTTTTTCTCCCCCACTTCCCTCATCCAGCCAGAACCAACATGTTTTTTTTTTCCTGGTGGGTGCTTTCCGGTTCCTGGTGGGCGCCCCCTTTTAATCCACTGACCCGCCGTGATAACACAACCCGCCCTCCCCCTTCCCTCTTTGTCCGCAGTGAGCGACAACACCAAGTTGGCCCTGATGAACAAGTACAAGGACAACATCATCGCCACGAGTCCCATCGACAGCAACCACCAGCAGAACACGCTGCTGCCGCACAACACCTCCACCAGCCAACGCAAGCGCCTCTCCAGCAACACCCGCGGTGAGTCACCCTCCAGAGAGTTTGACGGGGAGTCGGAGGACGGCGCCGTCGCTTTAAATGCCACCGCTTCACCGTACCGTCCGACTGCCGGCAGATTGAAGGGGAGAAACCTTTAGTCGATGCGTCACTGAATCTTTTTTTTTTTTTACTCTATTTTCCACGCCCCAAACGTTTGACATTCAGATTCTCATTAAGGATCTTTACTCATCACAATCGGAACATAAAACTACATGAAAAGTCAAACTGAAAACTTGGATTATTCTCGTTTTTCTTTTTTTTTTTCCCGGTGCAGAAGAATATAAAAATCTAGTGTCTGTCAAACAACACACTGTGCTTGTGTTTGTCGAATAAATCTCTCCGAGTCTCTGAGTGGGCGTTTTATATGTCATTGACAAACCACTGAAATCCGTTGCTAAGATATGTGAACCTATGCAGCGTCCATAACATCCCGAGGTACACCTGGGAAATGTTCCAGTACCAGCTGCTTCTGTTTTCTCTCACAGATGATTTTTTTTCTAACCATTAGTGTTCTTTCTACCTGACAGTTGACAAAATACTGATTTTTTGATCATTTAGCCCCCAGAATAGTTTCAAAAACCTTCCATGGTTTCTTTAAACCATGATATCATGTCACATCAGGTCATGTCACGCCGACGCCGTCTTGCCTCATCTTATCCAAATCACCCCGCGTCGCTCCTTTCCTCCTCAACCATCCCTGCAAAAAAAAAGCCGAGATCTCGCTTTACCTTTCAGATGTTTTAACATTTACATGTGGCATTTTTTGACATTTCCCCACATTTTCAAAAGTTGCTGAGCTCTGTGCCTCAGGCTTTAGCTTATGCACCAGTTTGCACTGAAGTGAGGAAAATGTCATTATCAAGTCCTCGTCTGGGTTCTTCTGAGCGGCTGCGTGCTCCATCCGTCAGCTCAGTTTGACTAATGAAATCCAAGAGCGCCCCACTGAGAGCACTTACTGGTTAGATGTTAAGGTGCATTATAGTTATGCTTTAATAGCCATTGGTCACTTTTCAGTAGCCGACTTGATGCTCGTTTCTGAATAAAATGGGATTAAGTGCACAAACATGACCCGACAGGTCAAGGAAACGAGCACTGAAAAGTATTTTCTTTGGAGAAAAAAACATAAATTCAAGTTTCAGTTTGACTTTTAGCTGTAAAATTCTGCCACCACTAAACACACACACACACACACACACACACACACACACACACACACACACACACACACACACACACACACACCTCTGATTCCTTCCAACAAGTTATTTTTTTTGGCCAAGATCCGCTCAGAGTTTACTCAAAGGTTGCTGTACACTCGCACATAAATTGTTGATGAAGCCAAAGTGATATTTTTCAATCAAAAACCAAGGCCTGAAGTGGGGAGGCTTCCTGTGTGTGTGTGTGTGTGTGTGTGTGTGTGTGTGTGTGTGTGTGTGTGTGTGTGTGTGTGTGTGTGTG
>JAUESF010000041.1:9488850-9499304 GCA_032274765.1 Malacoctenus tetranemus
ACACACACACACACACACACACACACACACACACACACACACACACACACACACACACACACACACGCAGGCAGGCAAGCAGGCAGAATGGAAAGAAACAGAAAGAGTCATCTGTGCGTTTCATTATGATTGTGCCGTCAGTACTATCAGCTTGGTTTAAATAAAGAAAAAATGGAGGAATTTAGCTCCTAATACACACAAACACACACACAAAGACACACACGCACGCACGCACGCACGCACAACTTCAGATATTCCAGCGCTTCCAGGTACAGATTAGTATTCTCCAAAGCCGGGTTGCTGCATAGAAATGAGGCCGTCTAAGCAGGCAATTAGATCTGCTTCACGCAGTTTGGAGTCGCCGTTGTTGGTATTTCCAGTCCACTATTTTCATCTCTGTCGTTGAAATATGCAGAGACGGAGCGATCAGCGTCCTCGGTGGACAACTTCTGTGTGTGTATGTGAAGCAGGTGAGCTAATGGCTCCCCCCCCTCCCCCCACCTTTCTTTTTAGCTGAAGATGCCCCCAGTGCCTACCTGCACTCCATATGTCAGCACGTTTAATAGACTCCAGAGTGACTTCAAAAGCAACTCGAAGTACCAAAGTTGCCAAATGGGAGAAGCAGTGTCAGAATGAGTAAGGGGTGGGGGGAGGGGGTGGGGAGTGGGCCCCAGCCTGCGGGGTCCCATCAGTGGTGCCATGATTATTATTGCTGAGTGGGCATGTAATTTATTCCCTAATCAGTTTTGGACCCTGTAATATCATTAAGTTAATGTTGTCGAAATTGGTGGGTAAGGTCAATGCCGCATTAGAATGATCAAACGGCCGCATACATGACAGAGGTTGACATCGAGGAACACGCAGTCGCATGTGTGTGTTCATAGCTGAGGTATGGTCCCAGATTGTTCTCGATCAGCCGCGAGGACGCAGGTTTGAGCTGCGGTGATTTTCTGATTGATCCCTGTGTGCTGTCACCCACCGGGGACAGAACGATTCATCAAGAATGTTTGCAATAATTCTCGTTATAGCATTATTCTTTTGAAAAGGACATCGAGTGTCGTGTTTTCAAAGTGAATTGAATGGTTGCACATGTATAGTGATTGTTGTTGGTTCTATTGCAATGGTTCTGAAGGGGTTTGAGGTGTGTGTGTGTGTGTTGGTTCTATTCAATGTATTTTGTCAAGAGGATGTTTTTTTGGGGGGTGTACTTAGGTTGTTAAGCTTCAGCCACTCAACATATTACATGTTGGGTTTTTCTTGTATGTTATGGGAAAAAAGGTACTTTAAGACCATTTTCACCCAATTTCAAATTCTCTAAGAGCTAATACTTCACAGTATACTGAATACTCGGTCTGAATATCCCATATTCATGCATATTCAAGGGAAAAAAATTGCAAATTTTGATCTGACTTATGTAAAGCAGAAGCTGCCTGATTCTAAATGTCGTTGAAAGCTGTAGTTTTTCAAGAGCTCTTCCTCTTCCTCCGTTTTTTTAACCTTCCTCATCAATTTATCGCCAATGTTATGTTAAAACTGGTCATTTGACTCAGGATTAAAGTAAACTGTCTTGTTTGCATATCGCGCACAGTTTTGTATCTACAAGTAACTTGAGCAGCAAAAAAGCTGGAGCTGCGGGTTGCTATGGCAACGATTAAAATAAAAAAAAAAAGAGTGTTAGCTGCAGGCTAACGTGCGTCTCTGGGTACTGCAGTACCCTGAGATTCTGAATTCATTCCATTATATTAATATCATATGTTTTTGGATGGGGTAGATTCCCCCCCCCACCCCCCCACCCCACTCTTCTGTGTGATACAGATTCCTTTTTTCAGTTGCGATGCTACCGGGCACCCAAACATGGCTTCATCAAAACTAAATGTAGTCTCTTGGATTTCACGCTGTGTGGTTTTTTATCCCGAACCAAAACACCTGGGTGCTCCATGAATTATGCAGAGCTACCTGTCAAGCCGCGTTGTTTCCATTGGCATCTGTTGAAATTTTAAGCACCTCCTTCCAAAATAGTGCAGTAATTTTGTTTTTTTCCACTTTTTTTTTTAAATGTGCATAATTACGCCTGCGAAGGAGGCGATGTTGTTTTTTGGGGAGCCTTGGTTTGTTTTTGTTTGTTTGTCTGCCCGCGTGTCTGTCTGTTAGCAGAATGATTCTGAAAAGATCTCGATGAAATGTGCTGGGTGACGGTTGGTACGAGGGATGAGTGATTACACTGTGATTTCTTCTTCTTCTTCTTCTTCTTCTTCTTCTTCTTCTTCTTCTTCTTCTTCTTCTTCAGAGGTGGAGGCCTCTTGACTTGTTTGTTTATCTGTGTCCACACCTTCAGTGGGTGCGGGGGGGGCACCTTGTCACTCTGGTGTTGTTGCCACGTTCTAAAGCACTCTTCCATATCCACGGCGCCGTGGAGCCGCCCTGGTTTGATGGCCTATCCTTGCGTCTAAAGCGATACCGGCGTGCGAGGCTGCGGGTGAACATCCGGGAGGAGCCTGACTAGCGTGGGTGCCAGCACCTTTGGTTCCAGCGAGCAAAGACTGACAAATACCCACTGCGTGAGCCTGAGCTTTAATTCCTCTGGAGACAGGTGTTTTTATTCTCCCGTGTTAGCCGAGCGCCGGCGTGTCATCACATTACTGGGCGCCATCCTGGGGAGAAGCCTCGAGTGAAACAGAGGACGGCGCTGAAATTGGATCGCACACGAGCTGAACCGGTGATCTCGTGGATCTGTTTTTCACCAAGCATCCGAAAGGGAAGCTTCCCGAAGAACCGGAGAATCAACTCTGTTTTGTTGAACTTCAAAATGAGTTATCCGAGTGTCATTTTTCAACGTCATTTTGTGCGTTGGAGCCTCGCAGCGGCGCCAGGTCAGCGCGCGCTCCTGGGTAAAAGCTTTTAAGCACATCCGATCTGAACAGCCTGGAAAGACTCGAACCGTCTCCTCACACTCCGCGGCGAGTCACGCTCGTGCACCCTGAACTCCTTCGAGTAACTCTGATATATTCCGTCGTAAGCAACCCTTCCTTTTATGTTCACTTCACTCTGCCGTCCTCAATGTGTTCTCGCTTCCCTCAAGGTTCAAGATGCGTTTAGTTGTATTGACTCTTGTCAAGAGTTGTATTTTGCGTATTGACATCCCGGGAGGTGAAATCTTGCAAAAGATGCTCTTACATTAGATTTTTTTCTGTGGAGTCCCTCAAACGCTTCGTTTCTTGCGCCTCTGAACAGGAAGTTGTTGGGTTTTTTTTGTCGGCTCGCCAGAATTTCCTGACGATCTGGTCGAGTTGATCTCCAAAGTCGAGCTTAGCTGTGGAGTATTTTTTTGGAATGAACGACACTTAATCGTGCTTTTTTTTCATCAGAGTTGGTGTCTGCAACAGGAAAAAGTTGAAAATTACACCTTGACAGCACGACACTTGATGTAATCTCGCATCGTTGACAAAAAAAAAAAAAACAATCACCAGCTCTGAGATGGTTGACTCTGTTTGTAGTTTGTCATTCGTTTGTTGTGCGATGACAGAAAACACATCAGCGGCCCTGTTTCGTTCCCTCATTTATGCTCAAATGTTGCCTCCTTTAAGGGCAACCGTCATTCTTAAAAGCGAGGAGACGCGAGGGCTCCACATTAGGAAGACGTGCAAAAAAAAAGTGGTTTAACATTGCGATGTCTATCAAAGATTGTATAGATGCTGCAGCCTCCTCCCTGCTGCCCCTGCCAGAGGGGCTCGCTGCAATCATTTGCAACCGTGAGAAACAATAAGAACCACCCCCCACCCCCCTACACAACAACATCAGCAACAGTGGCGTCAAAGTTTCCACTGAGGTGTCATCCTGCAACGCTGCAGGACAGCTTACAGTGACTGACACGCTGCCAACAGACGCAGCGCAGATTGAGAGCGCATGAGTCGGAATGAGGCAGAGTCTCTCGTGAGTCCTGAGCTGAACTGACCAATAACAGATTGCCCCCCCCCCAACACACATACACACACCTCCTACCCCTTCAGAAAGTGCTCTGGCTGAAAGCCTCCAGCGAACACTCGGTTTGTAAACGAAAGGCAATAAATAAATTTGAATGATGAGGCGAGCTGCTGTTCGGAAGTAAACGCTCGCATTAGCATGCTAACGAATGCACGCGGTGGGACAATGTCGGCGTGCTCGTGCCTGCCATGGACGTCACTTGGTGGGCCCTCCTTTCTACCACCTAAACCACAGTGTGTGTGTATGTGTGTGTTATCATGCGAATCCCTGCCTGAGGTCTGGAACCAAAGCACCCAAACATCCAACAAGTTCATTTTCTGATTTGCAACAAAAACAAAAAGTCGTCTCACATTGACTCTTGACTGTGATTCTACGTTGTTGTCTCACAGAATGTCAAGAAATAACAAGTAGTTGAAAGACAAATTGCGTAGGTTCCTTGCTTTGTTGAAACTGTAGTTTCAGAAAACTACTTTTTCTCCTGTGACATTATTTGATTGAGCGTCTTTTTAATCCAACCGAAAACAAAACGTCAATAGGTTCAGTAACGACTGAAATACCTGAAGGATAAAGATCAGGTTACAGTGTGAGAATAATATAGCTAAACCATCAATCATGCTCCTCCAAACCCAGGAACCAACAATATATATCTGATCTGGAGGTGACATAAATACTCTCACGCCGAGGACACAAAACTGTCTCGATTTTTTTTTCTTTTTTTTCACACGCGGCATCTCTCACCTTAGGTTATCGATTCTTCCTGGATGTGACACTTTCTCGATACTGGGGCGATTTTTAATATCCATTGTTGTTGCTCTGACATTCTCGTGTGCGCTCTCCTCAAATTGGGTAAATCCTTCAGCGGGCCGATTTGTCTTTAGTCTCGGCGAAGCCCGATCAATGGAGGGCAAGGCGGGAGTCCGAGGCGCCGACGTCACGGCTGCCAGTGCTCACAGCTCGCCGTTGGTCGTTCACATGCGGACAAGTGCTTCTTTAAGTTCAAGGTTGAATAAGGTTGAATCTGGCACTTAACACTGAATTTTATGTGCAACCTCTCACTTAGGTTTCGTGGATTCTGATATGATAAGACTGAATTCAATCGAAATTGAGAATATCCATTTAATGAGTTTGAATTAAAACATGTCATACCATCAAATATACATGATTCGAGTACACCGGGTGGAGATTGAGCCGAATATTCAGACCTACTGCACTGTTACTGAATACATCGGTCCTGTTTGAGAACCTCACTGTGGGTGCGACTACGGTGGTTCGTCTTCGTTCACCAGCCGGTGGAACCTGTCGGGGGTTACGTTGACTCGTTTGGTCACTTCTGAAGACGCGTTTTTCGAAGGACGTCGAGGCTCCAGAGGTCTGAAGGGGCACGATCGCCTCAGCAAACTTTCATTATGGTTCTTCCTGTGAGGGAAAACAAACCTGGACGCTTTTAGCCTGTAATTGCTCGAGTATATTGGACACTTTTAATCCAGCAGTGATGGTCGATATAAGATGATTTTGTCTTTATTCCTTGTGGAATACAAGAAAGCAGGGCGACTCTCAGGTCTGTGCGACTAAAGTGGCGACACAGCCTTCAAAGTAAACCTCGCAGAAACAGTTTCCTGCCTCTTTCTGAGAGAATCAGTTCACATTTGTCTTTTTAAATTCGTAGAGTTTCGAAAACAGCCTTTTTTTTTCTTCTTCTCTGTCGCTGGAGGACCACGGTCGACACATCTGCTCCCGTTTGTCCTAATTGTGGAGGGCTTTTTTCCCCCCCCTTCCTTTCTTTTCTCTCTCTGTTGGCAGAAGCAGCTCCATCCTCTCAACTTTAGTTCATGCAGATTTTATTTGTCTTCCCCGCAGAGTTTTAACAGCACACTGAAAAATAATGTCTCCGATGACTCGGTTCCCTGCCAGCAAACATATCTTGGAGGGGGGGTTGTGCAGTGAATATCGCCTTATTATTAAATCAGTCGTATGAAAACGCTGCCGGAAACAATGGTGTCATCAAAAAAAACAACAACAAAAAAAAACACAACACGGCTTCCCACTTGTGAAGCAAAGCATTTGCCAACATCTGTGCTGTCAGATAGTCATGGCTGCCAATAATATTTACGCCGCGCATTCATATCCGGCGCGCATATTGTTCTAAAAGCAACAATGCGAAAAAAGCTGATGAAGCTGCTGTCATGGAGGAGGAGGAGGAGGAGGGAGGAGGAGGGAAGAGGGAGGGGGGGAGCAGAAAAAAAGAAAGTCCTTCTCAGTTTGCCACAATGACACCGCTGCCAACCGGCTTCTCATGGCTCCATTGTTTCCGCGGGATCGTCTTCAGCCTAATCAAACGTCGCCTCGTGGTCGGGGGATTTTTTATTTTAAAGCTCTTGTCGGTCGCAGGACGCCGACGATGACGCTCGCGCGACTTTTATTTTCGGATTCACACGCGTCCCGCTGAGGCAGCGAATCTTGGCTGCTTTGATGGGTCCCCCCCCCCCTCCCACCACCACCCCCCTACCCCCACTTTGCAATCCGCTCATACTTGTTAAGACAAGCGTCGACGCGCGCCCCCTAAATATAGCTAATGCCTCGGCTACAAACGCCTGCTGCTTTTTTGCTGTGTGAGCGTGCTGTAAGAGCATCTTATTGACGCGTTTGCACCCAACCAATGGATCAGTCCTGAGCTTAAAAAGCTTCACGTAAAACCTTTTTATAACTTGTTGGAATCTAAGAGGATTTTTTCGCCCCATCACCTGATCTTTATTGTTTCCTGCGCCCTTCTTTCTTTGTGTTGTAGCAATAATAAAGGCTCTTCTGTAAGTGCCAGGAGTCATGTTGGCATCGGCAAACCAAAGTTCACGTCCAAACAAGAGTGTGCACGTTCTAACTGTTGTTCCTCATCCCAGCCATCGTCTCACTTTCCACACTTTGTTTATTTTGGTTTTGCTGAATTAACACTCGTTCGTTTCCATCCTCACCAAGCAGAAGCGCAAAAAAACAAGGCCATCTGTTTCCCACAATACTGCCCTCAAGTTTTTATCAGTAGAAACACTTTTGTGTGTGTGTGTGTGTGTGTGTGTGTGTGTGTGTGTGTGTGTGTGTGTGTGTGTGTTTCTCTGAAAGTGGGAGTTGTGCGTGGAGAATCTCCCCGATGTTGTCGTCCATCAAACCAAATATCAGCCGGTTGGAGGCCGTCGCAGTTGGAGGGGGGCGTTCAGAGTCTCCTCTTGTCTTGCGTCGTCACAAAGTTTAATATTTATGGTTTGTACTGTTTCCAGATGAAACGAGCGATTTGTACTCCCCATCTTGGCCTCTTGGATGTTTTATAGTCTAAATGATGAATCATACATCACACACGTTGGGAGGTTTGAAGGAGGAACGAGGCTGAATCCCACATAAAACAAACAAATGGAGTGAGCGGCACTCCGGCACGCTGCGTTTCATCACTTCTGGGTTCAGTCGCACGCTGAATCTAAATGGGTGAAAGACGAGGTTTGATGTTCGTTTTGAATATAGTCAAAAAATTTGTGTTTGCAAAAAAGTTTACCATCGAATGTGCTTTTGTCTTGGGATATTTGAGGTTATTGCTGCACCTTTAAAGTGAGATAATTGACCTTTGTCGACGACAACAGTTAATTTTTAAGAGAGCGCATTTGTGAATAAAGTTCACCCATCGGTGCATCAATGTCCTTCTCCTCTGCCAGAGGATGAAGAGCCAATAAGAATATAAGCTGCTGTCCGAGACTCATTGTTTGCTCGTCTGTATTGTGATATATATGATTACGTATGAGGTCGCTGTACAGTATTTTTTAATAAAAATCAAAGTCAAGCAGAAGGAACAATATCGAATTGGACTCGGCCAACTCTGCTGCTCCTCTGCAGCACAGCCAGAAAAGTTAAAGACGAGAAGCGCAGTCAAACTTTCTCCTGGAGAACGTGGTTTAATCTTACTGCTGTGGACTTGTTTTTAGTGGGATTTTCAAGGTGGTTTCCTCTTTCTTTAAATAGGGAGTAAAAGTTTCAGAAAAAAAATCCAAGGTCAAACGAGCACATTTTAATTTGAAAAACACACAAAAAATCCCTCTTTATTACTGTTAATGTTAAACTTGTTTCGAGTCCTATTCGTGTAAAACGTATTATTAGTGTTTTTTCCCTTTAATATTTTCATTTGAGAGATAACCCATCAGGGCGAATACTAACCACTTCAAAGTGCCTCTCATAAGTTTAACATTGTTGTTTTTAATGACCAGCTCATGTCATGACGAGCCCCCAAAAAATGTCAAACCGTTTTTAAGAACATTGTAATTGGAGAAATTGTTCGCAGCCAATCAAACCTTTGGAAGCTCTTATTAAACAGCTCGAGGTCGGGAACGATTCTGTGTAAACCGCCCTCTTTTTTCTAAGGAGCCAAAAAACTTCATTCACCTAAAAAAGGAGAGAAACTAGACCGACTAAACTCCACTTTTTTTTCACTCTCCTGCTTCTAACCACGCACGGCTTCTTGTTTCACGAGGCAACATTCAAACTCATCCTGCTTTTTCATGAATACACGTCTTCTTTTTCAGATCATCTGATGCGATGAAAGTCTGACTGTCAATACGATCAAGCAATTAAACATTGAGGCTTTACCACTCCATATATTGAATCGTGGCTTCATTTCCAGTCCCCGTTTGCCTTCATATCAATAATTGATCAAAAAAAGAGAAAAAAAATCCTGCTCCGCTCTGTTTCCGAACCGAATATGCCAGTGGGTTTCATCTCTCTCGCTGGCCTTTCACTCTGAAGGTCCGACACGAGGACAGAACCCCCCCCCCCAACACCACCACCTCCTCCTCCTCCTCCTCCCCCACCACCACCACAGTTCTCCAGCTCCTTCCTCCTTTTTTCTTTTCTTTCTTCATTAGAGGTTGTTTTATTCTTGTGTGAATCCAACAGCGGGTTCAACGTTCTTGAACCCGGACGGGGACTCTGGGACGGAGGCCGACAGCGAGCCTCAGCTGGCCTTTTACACCGACCCTAACCGCAGCCGGCGCCGGAGTCGAGGTATGAGAAATGGTAACGCCAACAGCGCGTGGGGCTCAGGGGGTAAGGAGGACTCGTGCACCGACAGACAGACCACACGCCTCGCGCCGTCGTCGCCGCACACGCATGACCGAGCGTGACCCTTTCGACGGTGCACGCGGCCGATGGACACGTCTCTTCGTGGATGTTCGTGGTTGTGACTCCTCGAAAAAAGCAATACATACACGTGTGTTGTGAGTCTCTACAGGTGTGTGTGTGGGCCGAGTGGCATGTGAAGCTGATCTCCGTCTGTCATCTTGTTGATTGACTTCACACAAGATGAGGGGATCAGAGTTTGTTTGATTGTAGGATCATGTGGTAATAACTGCATCTTGCGACTCAAAGAGCATCGTTTGTCTTTGTTTCTTTTTTTTTGAAATAATATTACAGCCGAATATTATTTCTGAGGAGGATCCCGTGCAAGTGCTGTCAGTGAAGTGGTGCAGCACGCTTTCCTTTTTTTTCATTCTCTCTCGCTCTCTGTCAGCATGCCATGTCCTTGCAGCTCTGATGTACAGTAATGGGGTGTGGAGGAGAGACGGAGAGGCATGTGGGGAAAAAAAAAAAGAAGTAAATAAAGAAAAAAAAAGAAAACAGACAATGCCCTCAAAATAATAGCTGCTGTCAGAAGGTGTTACAAGCCTTTACGTTGCCTCCGAGCCAATTATTCCCCCTCCGTCATGCGCACAGGTGTCACAAACACGGCGAAGCCTCCAGAAGTGCAGCCAACACCTTTAATTAGAGTGATGTTTAAGAATAGAAGGGGGAGCGGCTGCGGCGCCCGGCGATGTTGTTCCGACGCGTCGCAAACGCAAATCTGAGCGAAGATGAGAAGAAGAGGGGGGGAAAAAATAAAGTCTCACTTTTAGTTTTATTTTTTTTTATGCCACAGCCGGGAGAACTTTATCAACATGACGAAAAAGAGGAAAAAAAAAAATTCGGAATGACAAACTTTTGAAAAGGAAAGTCAGGAAGGTGAATTCCGCCCCCCCGTCCAGGTTCCGGGCGGCCCACTTTGATTGAATAAACTCGCTTTAGACATAATACGACAGGTCAGCCTTCCACTCTGGCTTTTGTTTAAAGGAGCGCCTCGGGCGGCGTTTGGGATGAAAAAAGTTCTGCCGGAGTAATTTAAAAGTGACAATGTAATCTAGAGTTATTCTGCGAGCGGCAAAAAAAATAAAAAAAAAATAGCCACTTGATACAAAAGCGTGTGCGGCTATAGCCAAGGTCACGGCGCCCGCCTCTTTTTTTTTTTTTTTACTTCGTTTGTGCACGCATCTGTGTGTGTGTGCGTGTGTGTGTGTGCGCGCGGGCTCCTGCAGGTTCGAATCTTTAACACTTTGTGTGTCGCACTCTGGAGGAGGACAGATAATGCGGGCGTCCGCTTCCTGGCAGAGCAGGTGGGAGGAGGGGGGAGGAGG
>JAUESF010000041.1:9499404-9509834 GCA_032274765.1 Malacoctenus tetranemus
CACTCTCACTCACACACACACACACACACACACACACACACACACACACACACACCCACACACCCCAGTGTGGATGTTGATACCCTTCAAAGGTAAAACCTTATTTCGGTGCCACCGAGCCGTGCCTCGTCTAAACCTCCCAAAGGCTTCAGGTGTTTTGATCTAAAGGTCCTTTTCATGGGCGCTAAGCCCATTTTTTGGCTTGTTTGTAAAATAACTCCCCATGTAGGCAGAGTACGTGTGTGTGTGTGTGTGTGTGTCAGTTGGTGTGCATGTATGTGTATACTACAGAGAGTGCGGGGTGGGGTTGGGGGGGAACTGGTGCATGGCCGCAGCCTCACATACCTTTTGCTGTTTGTTGTCCCCTCCCCTCCCCCCCCCCCTTCCCTCTACCACCCCTCCCTTTGCGCTTGTTCCCAGCAGCAGGTTCCCCGCGGAGCCCCATCAACAAGACCACCCTGACTCTGATCAGCGTCATCAGCTGCGTGATCGGCCTGGTGTACTCCTCCCACATCTCGTGCAGCCTCTCCGTGCGGGTCATCCTCCATGTGCCCGAGCACCTCATCGCCGACGGTAAGGCAGGAGTCGCATTATGCATGCAGCTAGTTTATTCCACCCCCCCCCCCCACCACCACCACCACCACCACCACCACCCCAAACACACTGCCGTGGACACTTAACGCCTCCGGGAAGTGTGTTGTTATGGAGGGTGGGGGGGGTGGGGGGCTGTGCTGGCATTTTCCCCTGCCCCTCCCTCCTTAGGGAGTTGAGCTCTCTACATCTCCCCGCGCCGTGTGCCTGCACTTTTGCAGCGCTGATTCGCTTCGCTCCCCGAAAAAGACAAAGGGAAATGCCAGGTCGCGCCCCCCTCCTCACCCCCCCCCCACTGCCCATCCCCTCCCCGGGTTTTACGATGTCACTCCTCCACAACAGATGTGCCCCGAAAGCATCGCAGGCACATTGAGGTCAGGTCGGAGTGACCACCCGCAGCAAACACGACATCCGTCTTCTCCTTGTACTTACTGATACGTCGAAACCACCGCGCTAATGAATTTCAATGTAGCACCTGCAGGAGAGAGGAGAGAGAGAAGAGAAGAAAAAAAGGAGGAGGAGCACCACAGGGGCCAAACACGGGCCTCCTACTGGCTCATTGGCATTTTTCAGCTGTCACAGGAGAGAGCTGGCAGTCCAGATATATTATAGACTGTGACTGGGCTCGCTCATCTATCATCTGGAGGTCTGATTTGATTCGGAGCGCCGGCGCTTTCCGGTGGTATCCGCCGGCCTGCCAGGGAGATATTAAAATTCCAGGGCGGCGTCCAGGGAGGGAACTTTGAAAGGCGGGCAGGGGGGGATGAAAGATGGCGAATTCGCCTGTTGAATTACAAAACCGGGATCGATTTAGAATGTTTCCATAAATGTCTCCACAATCTCATCAGACTTGATTTGATGTCACGGCGAATCAGATGAAAATCTGGATCCTACCTACCGGTGGGAAAAAGAAGCTATTAATGCCAGCAGCTGCGCATGTGTCTGCCTTCAAATGCGGCGTGGAGGAGCGGAGAAATGTGGAGTCACACCTTTTTCTCCTCGCCTTTTCACATCAGGGAAAGTAATCATCTGGAGATGCTGGCGCGCTCGCAACATCCCCCCCCACCCCACCCCCCCGCGTTGCCGCACATGCATAACAAAGCGGCGGGCAACTTTTTTCCGACGCGGCAAGCTCGGGAGTCTGAAGCCGACGCGAGACTGGAGTTTTATCGACACGGGTTGCGCTCCACTTTAATCCCCCCCCCGCCGGTGCATCTCCTCGTGTGAGATGTGTTCGAATGACCTCGGTGACTTTTTCCACACCAGTGCCACCAGTGACTGACCACCAGGTTTACGACCAGAAGTTTATCTCGTCAGCCAATTTTTTTGTTATTTTTACCAAATTGTCGCACTTTTTAGTACCTACAAACCCTTTGCTGGTATTTTCTCTCTTTGGGGTTCCATTAAAACAACATTAACCTCCATTGCATTCAGAATGTGAGGCATAGTCACTAGTATAGTATCTGTAACTTAGGCCAGGTTGAGCCTAAGGATAGAAAGGTGTTGTCCAGAAATAAGGAGAGGTGATGATGGATTTTACTCCTTATCCTGCACCAGATTACAGTATATATTTATACACAACATTGCATTAGAACTTTGACTCTTTTCAGCGATGGCCAAATCTAAACGCTGCCTGACCCGCTTTGCCGGACACACGAAATCCTTCATGTACGAAGTGAAGTTCCACGGCTGCCGTGCCCCGGGGAGAGCGCTTTTTTTTTCCTCGACTGACACTTTTTTTCCTCCACAATTAAGGAGACAAGATGTGTCCGGCCAGTCGCGGTTGCGCCTGCTCCAGTTTTCAAGGAATCATCAAAGGGGGGGGACGGCACTTAACTGGGGCACGCCGAGCCTGCCAGGAAGTCATTAGCTATGCCCGGGTTAGCCGATGCCCAGCGCATCCCACTTTTCTTCTTTCTTTTTTTTTCTGTACAGCTGGTCAGGACTTTGGTCAGCCATCATTGCTGCTTTTTTATTTTCCTGGACATGACACTTTCTCTCCGTCCTCAGTGTTATAGTGACACCTGCTGTGTTCGGTGGCTTTCGACGGCTCGCTGCTCCCTCTGCTCTGTCTTATTTTGCGTTGCTAGCGTCCCCTTAAATACATCCATCATCTATCTTTTATTTTGTAGGAAGAGCCCCCCCTTAAATATACCTTATTTTGACAGGATTCCTTCGGTTCCCTGCATGTGAGCGCCAAACCTGGCGAGATCTCGTCTTTTTCAACATACTTCACGACGCGGATTGATTACACCTTTAAAATAAGGAAAAATAAAGCAGAGTTCTGTGCTGCACCTCTGAATAACAAGGCAATTAAAGCATAAGTAGATGGGTTTGAAATTAAGCAGGAGCACTAACACATGCGGTCCCTGCCTCATTATCCTCCATTACGGCTACAGAATGTTCCTCTGATGCTCAGCAGTTTTTCCCTCCTCTGATCAGATCCTCAAACTTTGAAAAAAAATTACATGGAAAACAAACAGCGCTCGCCGCGCCGCGCTTTAATTGTCAACATCGTTTACAGTTGTTTACCGCTTTCTCCCAAACACGTGTCGGCTAATAAAGCCCGCTGCGAAGTTGCCCAACACTCATTAGCGCCGACAAAGTGTTGATTTGATGTAGAAATGAAATCGCGTCGCTTCGTTTATGTCACGGGGCGTCGGAGATGTGACGTGGATTTCGAGGCAGCGCACGCGCGGGTCCAGGTGGAAGAAGATGGAAGCAGGAACGAGCTCGTTGGTTTTTATCGATTTCACGTTTTCATGAAGGCAACTGATTTTTTGCCTCACGTTGTCATTAGTGAGGAAAACGGAGTCTTGAGTGTGAAAATAAGACGTACAAACGCAACGTCTTTCAAAAAGGAGTGAAGCCTCCGGTTTCAGGTTGTGCTTGTGGCTTCGTAACGATGCTAATGGAGCCGAGCGCCCGCGTCGCGTGAGGTCATTAGTGGAGCGAGAGATAGCACGCAACCACCCGGCTTTGCCGCTGCACCACCACTTCGCACCCCATCGGTCCCAACCGCACCGACGTGTTATGTCGACAAACACAGAGCCTTGCGCCGCCGTCCCCTTTTTCAACCCCCCCCCCCCCCCACCACCCTCACCGACACGTTTCCCATTCGGCCGACGTGGAAAAAATGCTTTTCAAATTGGAGCTTGTGTTTTCGCTGCGCTCCTGCTCCATCTGTTTGGCTGCAGGGCAGAGCGCCCGTCTCAGCTGAACGCCTGTGGTTACTGATAATAATAAGCGGCGTAAACATCGCTGCTGTTATTATCAGGACGTCTTCATTTAAGTGTTGCTGTCGACACTTTGTTGTATTTTTCTCTGGGTTTCTGCAGCTGTCACCTTGGCAGGACTCAAACTTTGATTCCTCAATGAAGTTGTGGGAGGTTTTTTCTTTTTTTTTGTGGGAAGGGTGAAGTTGGTATTTTTTAATTAACTTCACATCTTGTGCGAAGTATTTTATTTTGAAGATTTCCCAGAAGGTTGTGTTTTTTTTTTCCTTCTCTCCCTCCTCCATCACACCACCACACTGCCTACCAAACCTTAAAGTGAATCACTTTGGTGCATGCTGTCAATAATTGGCCAGAAGATGCTTCGGTTGATGTGCTGTGTGTCCCCCCCCCAATAAATGTTTAATAATTGTAGGGGGGGGGAAATGCTTTTGAAGGATAAAAGTGATTTTCTGTCAAAAGTATATACACTGCAATCAGGTAAAGTACTCATAGTAATAATGTGTTTTCATTCATGCTTTTTTCCACCTGTCTCCACCATCTTTTTCCCCCTTCCTCCTCCCTCCTCTCCCCATCTCTCGCCTCTCCTCCATGTACGCTCTCCCACCTTCTGCCCTCCTCAGGATCACGGTTCATCTTGCTGCAGGGGAGCCAGTTGGACGCCTCCGACTGGCTCAACCCGGCTCAGATCCTGCTGTACTACCAGCAGAACGCCAGCGGGCCCTGGGTCGGCGAGCTGTGCGGACGCCGCCTCCTGGATCCCTGCGAGCACCAGTGCGACCCCGAGTCAGGTGAGGCGAGGACGCGACACGGAGCCGCCGTCGTGGAGCCCGAGCGTCGCCATGGAAACCCCCCGTATTAATTATCCCGCGGAGATGAAGGTCTCGGCTTTTCGGCCCGAACGACCTCCGTTAACAATGCGCTGCAGTTACACTAATGAATAGCCTTTAGTCCTCAGGCTTTGAACCTGCTATTCAATGGGAAATCTGATTTTATTGAAACTCGTAAAAAAAAAAAAAACTACCTTCTGCGATGGAAAAACTTTGAAGTTGAGAGAAAGTCTCTTGAAAATTTGCTGAATTTGACGAAATCCACATACGATTAAGCGACGTTGTCAATGCAAAGTGGTACTTTGTACAATAATTCAGAGTACTGCCTCCATGAGACACAGTATGCAAGTTTCATTGTTTCTTTATCAGGTACGACAAACAAAAAGTACCGGTTTACTTGGGAAGGTAACTTTTTAGTTCCATGATTTTGCGGCGCTGCTGTGTGTCGACGTCGCTGCGACTGGAATCTGGCTGCGCCGTCCCCCAGAGTGCGGCTGATTTTAATGAAGGTATTCAGTCTCTGAAGGTTAACCTGAAGCAGTTGAGTGAAAACGCATTTTTCTGCCTTTTTTTTTTTTTTACGCCATCGAAAGCCTTTATTCACTTGCAGGTCATGAAAAACTTCAAGCGTGACCTTGCGCCGGGACACTCTTGAATAAGACCCCCCCCCACCCGTTGTTTTGTGTCACATAAAGGAGCGACGGCGTCCGGTGGTGTCGAGCCGTCCGGCTCCTCCGCCTTCCTCGACCCAGAAAAAGAAAAGAAAAGTGAGATTAATGCGCTCAAGTCAACACCTGGTCTCCACCACAGAGCTGCGACGTGGTGTCACTTTTTTCACACCGCCATCACACAATAAGCTGAAACAGAGCCAAGCAAAAGCCCATTTTCTTCGGCCAGAGTGGCTCTAAAAGTCTTTATTCCTGAAATATTGATTCAGAATAAAGTTTAACACAAAAGTGAAGGTTTTTTTTCTTTCTTTTTTTGCTGCCATGAGACAGGGAGTCGAAATGGCGCTGAAGAGGACTGATGCCCGTGAAAAGTTCACTGTGATACGAGCGTCGATACAAAACAATGAATTAGAGCGCAAAAAAGCTCGCAGCAGTAATATTTATGTTGCCTTCAAAACTCGATTGATTACGCGCCATATTTCTTTCTTCCAGACGAAGGCGTGGCCAGACGTGTTGGGAAACCTGGGACACTCTTGTGCTCCACTTTGCTTTCCCCCCTGAAACTGAGCAGCTCTCCGAGACGCTTGTTTTTCTTTTCGCAAAGCTGCGTTTATGATTATATTACGGAGGCGCACGAGGAGGAAATAAAGGTCACTCCAGGTACTGTGTGAGCCGGTGCAGAGCGCCGGTCATGCGAAAGCGCCTCCAGAACTTTCCCTATTTATCACTCCCGGCGGCCCCCCCCCCTCCTCCTCCCTCCTCCTCCTTCACTGATTTGTGTTTAAATGACCCACTGCCAGCAGCGTCTCTTCCCAGTAGCCTTTTGAACTGTGTGCAGGTGTGACCATGACTACACTCAGTGAGGCTGAAGAGGGAGGGGGGAGGGGGTCCTAAAATAGGAAATAGATTGCCAAGAGTGCCTGACCTCATTTTCCCCTCTGGGGGAGCTGATCAATTAGTGTGCATGGCTACACTGTCTGCCTCATTTGTACTCAGGTAATAGAAAGGGAGTCTGCACACGCTGTTTTGCTGCTGCGAAGTGGATGGACGAGTGAAATTTCCCATGAAAATATTTATCATAATAAATGAAAGCAGATAAGCTGCGCGGAGGAAACGATGAGCAGTGTTTGTTTGCTTCGAGCAACGAGGGGTGAAAGTACTGCGGCGTGAAAAGGTTTCGCAGTGAAGCGATTTAACAAACCCCGTCCGTGGGCGTGGCCACGTTCATGTATGTTCTGCGCGCATCCACCCCGGATAACATGACACGTAATCACAGCCTGCGCTATCGAATTTTGATCACGCGATGAACGCGGCGTCTTTTGAAACGGAAAAAAACAGTAAAAAACAAAGTTCGGTCCTCTGCCCGGATGAAGTTAGTGTTCCCAGCAACTCCCAGTCGCAGCATCATCTCAACCAAACTCTGTCCCAAATAATAGGGCGATTGAGGGCAGGGTCACTTTGACATAACACTCTCCTGGACAGTCACTTGTGCAGAAATAAAAGGAATAACCAGGATTTTTTCCTCCATGAATAGAGCCGCTCCTGGAAGCTGCGACGGCTATACAATATGTCAGCATAATAGCTCATCTCATACAAGGCTCCTATTATTCTAATCTGCATTTTCTCTGCTGCTTTTGTAAAGTGTATCTCTCAAAATAAGAAAGAGAAAAAAAAGCATCTCCATTCAGTGGTTATTCCCTGGTGTTCACTGTTTTTTATCATGGAAATGATCCTGCTGCAATCATTCACTGAGAAAACTTTCCAAACATCCCTCACGCGCTTCAGAGAAAAGAAAAAAGAAATGCCACGAAGTTCCTGAAAAAAGCCGGAGCTCTCCTTCTCCTCCTCCTCCTCCTCGAGTGTGTTCGACACGGTCCTCCTCCTCCTCCTCCTCCTCCTTTCGCGCCCCTCGACGCAGCTCCTCCCGAATGAGCTGTTAATCAGCTGAGAAAGCACGTTCTGCCGAGAGGACGGCCAACGAGACATGATGAATGTGACGCGAAATCCGTTTGAGCCACTTCTCGCTGCTTTTTAGTCTAATTAATTAATAGTGACACCGGCGGGGGTGGGGTGGGGGGTGGGGGGCTGCAGGGGATCTGATATAAATCTACTTCCGAGCGCTCGGGAGAAGTTTGTGTTTAAGGTTACAGTCACATTCAGCCGCGTGGACGCCCTGCTGACCAACAGCCAGCCTCTGTGACTCCATTCGAAACGATTCGATGTTGACGCGGCAGCTTGACTTGCCAACAGGACTTTTTGGATTCAACTCGTTCAAACGAAGCCCCCAGATGTTGTGTGACGCAGCTTTGTGTTGCACAGAAACTTGAACGCACCTTTGTCGTTCGACTCTTTAACATGAAACAAACAAACCTGCAACATTATACCTGCAGCTAAAACACTTTAGACATTCCTCCTGTGAATGGACACCGAACCAGGACCTAAAGAGTGGGAGTTTCAAAGCCGGCTGTTCTGCCCGAAGTGACATTATGAATGACTCTTTAGACAGGGGACAAACATGTCAATAAGTAATGATCGGCGGGACATTAGCCCATATAGACGCTGGCAAAGGACACAAATGATTGGAGAGTGAATAACGACAAGTCGGCACCAGCGTGGGTATTTTTTCCCTCATCTTTGTATGACAGACCACGAAAGCCAAACGCGGACTTCTTCATCGGCTACAAAGAAAAACCAGTTTCCACTCAAGCTGCTAACGGAGATTATCTCTTTAATCAAGTGCGATTCAATCCGCGTCTTCCTTTCGAGTTGCTCTGATCTCGCTTGACACGGAGGCACCGACAGGACGGGCGCCGCGACGCCCGGAGACGCCAAGGACCACGCGCAGCCACCGCGCGCCATGTTTTATTCAGGCCGCAGACCGCGCTCGCATTCCGAGTGATCAGAAACAATGTGCTGATAAAACAGAATAGTGGAACATTTTGTTGTTTAACAAGCTCTTTATCACCCCCCCCCCCCTTCTCCTCCTCCTCCTCCTCGCCTGCGAATACATTTTGATCTTCTCAGCCTCCAAATTCGCTATGAAGAAAGCGGGAGCCTGCAGAAAACAGAATGATATATAATACGTTGTGTTGTTTTAACAAGTTAGAGACAATTGAGTTTGGAGAGAGGACTCCTTGTTTTTCTTGAATCTCACTCCCGAGATGCTCTAAAATACTTGTAAGCATACATTATTAAAAGGAGCCACTATGGCGCCATTGTTCCTTAAATGTGTCTTTTGTTATTGTTCCGGAGATCAGTCCACGTCTCCACGCCATGCTGCTCATCTGCTTGTTTATTTATTCCTTCATTTTGAACGGCTCTCTCTCTCTTTACTGCTTTGATCAGCAGGAAAGATCCCAAAGCGAGGCACTAAAATGTGACACGCTCCCATTACTCGCGGAAAGGTGTCGACGACAGACTTCTGCCTTGGCAACAAGAGCCGCCCGTTCCCACGTACAAAAATAGCCTCCTCGCTCGGAGGTAGGGAGTACAAACGCCAAGAAAACAACACAACTCTGGGCGGGAGGTTGTTTAGTTTTCCTTCCATGAAAAATTGTTTGGTTTTTTTACTTTTGTAATAAGCCTAAAGTGAACATTACAATGATGTATGCTTTTTTTTTTTTTTTGCCCCGATCTGTTTTTTTTTTTTACAAACGGTCCACAAACGTCTCCTTGTGTCAGTTTGTTGTATCAGCTTTTTTTTTTGGCTTTTTGGACAAAGTGTCTAATGCAGAGCTCTCGCCTGCTTAATGCCGGCGGCACGGGGAAAAAAATCTGTTTTTCTTTCAAAAATATGTATATACAGGAAGTCAGCAAATCCATTGGTGTTGCCTTGTTTTGTGCTTCGACTTCTACAGCTGCAATCCATCAATTTTCTCCCCAAAAATCTCGAGTGATGAAATTAAAACAGCTTGTGAATGTGAAAGCAAAAAGTGTTAAGTTTATGTGAAACAATGTAGTTTTAATCTTTCTCTCCTTCTCGTTGACACTGCGATGACAGAACTGAAGGATTTGACTCTCCCAAACCAAAAATAGTCTCGATGTTCAAAGATCTTTGGAGGCTCGGTCATCGTCACAGGTTCCACATGAGGACTTTGCTCGCCGCGCACGACGCCGGTGCATCGTGACAAAGCGACATGTGGCCGAGGGGACGACGTCACTGCCATCGTGTTTGTTCGGGGATGCATCTGTTCGCGTCTTAAAAAATGCATTTGTATTTGTTTATACCCGCCTCCCCGACGGCAGAGAGAGAGAGAGAGCAAGAGGCAGAGAGAGAGAGAGGGCGAGCAGAGTGAAGGTTCCCCCTAATTTCCCACCTGTTTTCTTGGAAAGGCTCCGCGCGGAGCGTCGGGGGTGATCACCAGAAAGGAACTCTCCCATTCGAACGCTGCGGAAGTGTCTTCCTTGTTTTGCATCCATTATTCAGCAGCCCGACTCTCCCCTGGGCGAAACCGAGGAACTTCTGAGACCTCTTAAATGAATCAAAAAAACAAGGAGGCGGCCCGGGCCCGCTCGTCTCATGCCGGGCTCCTCTTGGAATAATTTCTGAGCCTCACCCACACACTCCGACCCACTCCGCTCTGCCCACTCCCCTAAAGTGAGATACGGACCGTCTGCAGGAGCTCCGGCAGATGTATTCTATTTTATTCCTCTCACATGATTCATTTGCAAAGAAACTATTGTGCATACGCCTGATTGTGTGTGGGTTCGTCACCGGGACGGCGTGCACGGCGCGAGCGAGCAAACGTGTGTGTGGGCTGCAGTGGGAGTGGAGGGGTGGCTTTTCGGATTGGAGAGGTGCTATAGATAGCTTAAATCCAATCCTCTCTCTTTTTTTTCCCCTGCTGGAGGAGATACTGATGAGAACCCAGATGGGCTGTGACAATATCTGCGCGGCTCCTGCGAGACGGTGAAAGCGGCGGCGAAGGCTTCGACGTGCGAGCAGCGCTCCCCCCCTCCCCCCTCCCCCCTTTTCCCGCCCTCCGTTTCTCGACCTGGGTGTTTCTGATGATGTTTGCTGATGTTTGCAGGCTGCTTTCTCTCTCTCTCTCTCTCTCTCTCTCTCTCTCTCTCTCTCTCTCTCTCTCTCTCTCTCTCTCTCTCTCTCT
>JAUESF010000041.1:9513060-9527150 GCA_032274765.1 Malacoctenus tetranemus
TTTGTTGTACACGTTACCCCTGAGGCGCCCCCCCCCCCCCCCCCCCTCCAAAGCAAAGGTGAGGCCCCCATCAATCACGGCCGGCAAAGTCGAAGCCGACGTTTCTCTCGGGGAGCTGACGGGCCGAACACAAAGCCGATGCGTCGCCGCTCTCTGTTAACAGGCTTCACCGATCAGCGCCGCAGAACATGCTTCCTTCTCCAGCCCCGAAGACACTGTTTCCCGTGTCTTTTACTTAATACATCCTTTGTTTTTCTTTTATTGGCGATTATCAGTCAGTTCTGGAAATCCCGGGTCTCGATCCCACAGTCGAGTCGCACTTCCAGACGATCGCGGGCGCTCTGTAATCGCGTGAACGAGCAGCTCCCTCCATGTGATCCTATTAGCGCTTGCCCTGAAACGCCGCCTCGGGGGCCCCGGGACCTAAGTGGATTTTGGGGAATCACGACACCAGGCAGGCTTTGCCTTTAGTAAATAATGGCAGTGCCAAGTGTCTATTCATTAGACTAATCACTGATCTAATCGCTTCTCATTTAGGCAGCCAGTGTTATTCAGGCTTTGGGACAAGGCAGATAAGTGTGAGAAGCGCTAATATAAACCGGGTCTATTAAAGTCCCGACGTTTGGAGTAATGGAACCGAGTTACTCCAGTATTTACTTCTTAAGGTGTCTGACTGGTGCTTATTTTTTTAGGAAACTGTGAAGCAAAATACCTCAAACAAATATCTGTTTTTGCTTCATTTCATGTATTGATTCAACAGCTGTTTGCGCAAGACAAGAGTTGATAGACTCCAACAAACCTCGCTGTGTTATTTTTGGTGATTTACTGCTCTGTATATGTAAAGCAACGTCTTGACATTTGAAATATTGACAGAGTTCAGAATGAATATGAAAGTTAACTGTTGGGAATAGAGAGTATTTGTCTCCATCTGCCTCGCGGTGCGTCTGCTTTTAGCCACTTTTTCAACCTGTAAAGTAAATAACTGCCGTCAGTGACGCAACGTCTGCTGCTGAACTTTTAGTTTTGGACGTCAACTTGTTGCTTTTGTTCTCGCTTGTGGACACAAACGAGTCAGATTCCCTCTGAAGCCGCGCTGCTGCGTTCGCTAATAACTCGCGGGCACTGTTTCACTCACCTCCTGTTCAACGGGAGGAGGAGCAGCGCCTCATCAACCTTGAATTATGTCGTTCTCCGCCATCGACGTGATGAGACCGCCGGCTCCTGTTTCAATAACAGCCGCCCGTACCTCCTGTCGTGCCTCCCGCCCACCTAATATCCAGAAAAAGCTCCGCTTTTATTGGTGCTGTCTGCTGCTATTCAGCGATCCACTTTGCAATCTGACATTTAGCGAGACAATTAGCTTTAAGTGACTTCTCAGAAATATTGGATTTAATCAGAACCTCGTGTGACTCGTGCGAGCTCGGTTTTGCTTGACGGGTTGCTGCGGTCGGAAGATTATGTGTCTGGGTTGACGACGCCAGTGAGTAAAATAGTTTATTTTCGGGGATAATTATCCAAAAAAACGGGCTGTCATTTTTCACCATGGGTGGTTAAAAAAAACAACAAAAAAAACAAGATTGTAGCAAGTTTATTTGCAGTAGTCACACTTTCTGACACACTTTCATTATCAGTGTCAGAAAGCCAGCCAGTGGTGTGAGCACAGCAGGTGGGAGTGATTGCTTTAGTCAGTCGCCGCTGCCTATTAGTGGCCATTTTTAGGGCAGCTGCAATGCTGCAGTTTAATGTGGTCCAATCGTGTGGCTTCTTTGTGGGCAAAAACACATCTTAAAATTCACCCCCCTCCCCGCCAAAAAACAAAATGTGACCGCATCATTGAACATAAGAGATGCTCAAGAGTGCTTCAACTGCCACTTTCAGCGTCGTGGTGCTCGTCAGAGCCAAACAGGAGGGGAGTGTGTGTGTGTGGGGGGGGGGTTTCCGACAAATGAAGAGTCTTGAGTCTAATGAACGCGTGATTGAACCGCGGCCTCTCTGTTTTGCAGGAGAATGCCTGTGCCTCGACGGCTACATGAGGGACCCTGTCCACAAGCACCTGTGCATCCGCAGCGAGTGGGGGCCCAATCAGGGGTAAGTCCGTCATGAGCGTGGTCGTGACGGTGTCGCGGCCGCTCGTCGTTTTCACCTCGCAACGCAGGGAGCGTCCTGAAGGTGGCACCGAATGTTGTTCTTTCATTTAGAATAAATTAACCAAAAAAAACCCACATTTGCGACAATGTTATTTCTCCCAAATCAAGAAACTAAGCCACCTAATTATTTAAGCAATTAACTAGTCCCGTACCTTGAAAATTCCAATAATTGATTTTCTTTTTTCTCACATGTGTCTGCATGGAACCACTTCCAAACATACCACTAATTTTTTCAGGCTAATTACTACACAGTAGAGGGGGAAAAAATCCATTTGTGAGCCGGATTTAGCTGAAAGCCCCCCTCAGGCGGGGGCTGTGTTGTGTACTGGCTGTGAGATGGAAACAGACGTATGGCTGCGAGCGCATGCGCACATGTCCTCATGTTTATGTCGAACACGTCCAAACCTCCATCCAACATCTATCTGAAGGACTGCTTCCCATGTGTCAGCTGAATGCGTTCATTCGGATGATTGCGTCATCAGTCGTTTTCCACCGCCCCCCCTGATATGATCCAGTCCCTCCAGGCCTCTGATCCCTCGGTGGGTTTTTGGCTTGCGCTTTCTCTCTCACAATCAGGTTACATGTTACTTTTTTTCTGGCACGTGGTCTCAGCGGTAGGCTGAGTACTCAGGGGAAAAAACAAAACAAAACATCTATGGGGTCTCTTCCCAGCAGCTTCCACCTGTGAGCTGCAGAATATCAACACCTCGACAAATGCGTGAATCCCACGGCGGGGAGAAGAATCGAATCGCGTCCTCGTAGTTACACTGATCTCTACGCCGGCCAAGTGAGGCGTCATCATTGATCACTGAACCCCTGATTAAGGCATCATGAGTGACGATTGGTCCACCGCAGAAAACTGGAGGACTCCAGTTTCACTTCAAATCCGAGTCTGGGTCTTGTTTTGTGTGGAGTTTGCATGTTGTCTCCCAGTGTGTCCAAGCACTCTGGCTCCCAGAGGGAGAAACAGATGCGTAATAGCTTCATTGGGGACTCTCCGTGACCGTAAATCACACAAATTGGGACTAAATCACAGTGGAAAGTGGAAAACCCTCCCATGACGAATAGTTTCACCTTTGTGTTAAGTTACAGGGTGTCACCAAGCCAAAAATACAGCCCTGTAATCCGTTCGAAAGAAGACAGTTCGATGACTTTAAGCGCGATCAGTAAATCACTTCCTTTTTTTTTGTTCGCCAGTGGTGAATTAATAAACTGGCGAGTGCTTCATCACGCCTTTTCATCCTCTCATCTCCTCTGGACACAAGGTCACTTGTTCATTCGTTATTCTGAGTGATAATTTTGAAATCTTTTTGGCTGGCAAAAGTGCTGTTTCAGACCCCCTTCACAGGAACACAGAGCAACGCTTAATTGGGTTCACATCTGCTTGTTTCCGAAGACCTTGACATTTGGCTAACACCGCCGCCGCCCTGCCAAACACTGAGTGACCACTCGGGGAGAATTTGTCAGGGGGGGGGCGGTGGGGGGGTGGAGGGGTTACGCTCCACTCTGCGAACACAAGTCACGTCGGTGTTGGACCGCGCATGACCCGCAGGACGGGTCCCGCCATGACCCCGCGGTGGAGTCGGTGCTCGACTTTTTTTCCTGTCATTTTGACGGACAGGGTCATCGGGGAAAAAAAACCAAACAAACCGACTACTGTCAGGGTGTTCGGTCACCGCCCATCCATCTTCCATACCTGCTTCTTCCGGAGGAGCCGGAGAGAATTGAGGCTGACGCAGGGTGATGGGAGGGGCGGGGTCACGTCCTGGACAGGTCGTCGTGAGGGGAAAGAAAGAGCGTTGATACGTTTTGCACCAACAGCAAATAAGGGTGACCTGTGCACTTGACGTGCATGCCTTTAGGCTGTCAGAGGAAGCCAGGGCGGTCAGGTAAAACTCACATGTGGACACTGATAACACGCAACGTGCACACGGGAAGACCAGAGGAATAACTCCACTAAGATTCCTGTTTAAACACACATGTAGGAACCTTACCTCATGCAGACTTAATACACCAGCATGACTTCAGTGTGTCCACTTGATTTTGACACATCCCGACACTCATCCAACTGTTTCCCGACTTCCAATAACACCTTATTTACTGGGAGCCTGCGGAGGGCTCCGAGAATAATGAGGCTTTGATTGGTCAGAGCCCCCCTCCACCCCCTCCCCGATGCAGCCGCTGCAGCTGGCTAATCCGAGCTAACGTCTTGCTTCCATTTGATTTTGAGGTGTCACGCCGCGCTTTAACTTAACCTTCGATTGTGCAGTCGAAGAAATCCCCAAACTGACTGATAGAAATCCTCCGTATCCCGGGAGTTAGAATGATGGGAGAGATTACAGCCTGATTGTCAAATTAAGTTAGATTTGTTTTTGTTCTGCGATAAAAATCTTATTGTTCTGAAAACCGAACTCGATGTGCTCTCATCACCCCTCGGTCAGCTCACTCAACTGTCGACTCGTATGTTTTTTTAGTGGTGCCCTGTGGAAAACTTTTTCCTTTTTTTTTTAGAAAACAAACAACTTCAGAGTCACTCTGGCTTTTTTTCTCCTATCAAAACATCTTGTGAGTGCGTGTGTGTCCATGAGGTGTAACAAAACTATTGGGTGCGTTTTCCTTTCTTCTGATAAGCGCCTTCCACGGGGACCACAGGAGCGCTTGTAAAGAGAGGGGCCACGCTTGCTAAAAGACATCCCTCCATAGAATTACTCGTGGCAAAACTCCGCGGGGGGGGTGTCTTTTTTATCACAAGCTGGGATCTACGACCCCTTTTGGCTCCTTCATCCACACTGCGAGGCTGAACCGTGATGGACGCAGCAGAGCAGCTAAATTCCTCACCTGCGACCTCCGAAGGCTCGCTGTCCCCCCGCCCTCTCTATCCTCACCTCATTATCGGTCCGCCTGAAACATGGATGTTTCCTCCTCCTTGTTTTTTCCTCCTGTTTAAGAGACACACAAAGTTTTTTTCTCTCTTTCTTCTGTCCTCCTGCCCACCCGACTTGTGCGCCCCCCTGCATCTCATTTTCCCAACACTTTCCCCCCTCCGTCGGCTGTCACGGTGTAACGGAGTGGGGGCACCCCCGGAGTGAATTAAATGTTTAATGACCACGGCCTGTGGCGCTGAAGCCGACGACGCCCCCCCCCCCCCCCACTGCCCCCCTCCTCGATGTTCTTTTTGCTTACAGTAGTGTAGGAGTTTGCACAGAGTGACATCGGGCCGCTGTCACTTCCCCTCCGCGCGCTCTCACTTCGCAGACTGTTTAGTCCCCGAGCTGCCACTCCCCATTAATCTCCATCATTCCCCCACTCCTGCTCCTGCCTCTTGGCATCAGTCCTGTCCGCCCGATGTTCCTCCCCTCTCTCTCTCTCACTCTCTCTCTCTCCCTTCGTCTCCTCCCTCCACCACCTTCAGCGTCCCCCCCCCCTCCTCTCGTATCCTTCCTCTCTCTCTCTCTGCAGTTCTGTCTCGTCCTGTCATCCTCCGTTATCCCGCTTGCCCGGTAAATAGATATGAGCCAAAGTCACATTGCATGTCAGTTGCCTCCGAACACATTTTTCAATCAGCGTGTTTGCACACAGCACACATTGTAATGCCACTCGTGATTTGGGGAGGGGGGGGGCTCTGGAAGGCGGGGATCGCAGGAAGGAAGTCAGACAGCGAAACATGACTTCTGATTTTTCAGGAGGGGGCTTTAAATTAGGAGGATGGGAACACTGAAAAATTAAACACTTTCTCAGGCTTTGATTTTCTTTTCTTTTTTTTTTTACACAGTGTTATTCTCTCTCCTCTTTTCTCTCTGTTTCTCTGATCTGTTTCTTTTTTTCCCCCGCCAGTCCCTGGCCTTACACCATCTTCCAGCGCGGGTTTGATCTTGTGATGGGAGAACAACCCTCTGATCGCATTTTCAGGTGAGAACTTTACAAAACTTTGTTTCATCCCACCACGTTTTTTTTTTTTTTCTTCTTTTTTTGTCTTTCCTCCACGGCGCTACATTCAAATAGCGCGTTAGAAATGCGGTACAATAGCTTTGATTGTTTCACTTTCCCTCAAGATTATGGGCGGAGGGGGTGGAGGAGGTGGAGGGGGTGGGGGGGTAGGAGGGGGATTGTGGAGCTTTTTGGCAGCAGAACGGCATGTGAAGCTCAGGCTGACAGTCATAAAGGTGCAGTGTGACGGAGTGAGATGTTAGATCCACAAATTGAAAAAGCAAAGCTGCTTAATTTCCCTCAGGTCATTTAATTATTAACACATATCTGTTTTTCTGCTTCTCTCCCCCCCCCAACCCCCCCCACACTCATTGTTACCAATCCAAGCAAAAGAAGAACAAAACCCTCCAGTCACGTCACCTTTTTTCTACCCTGAGCTTTCATTTTTGGCGGAAACAAAACATTTTAAAGCTGCTACAACTGTTATTGTGAAGGAGAAAAAAAGAACAGTGACAGATTTCATTCAGCAAATATGTTCTCTTCTTCTGTAAGTGCACTCATCAGCGTAGCTGTTTGAGGGGTATTAATCTGTGTGGTTTGTTGTTTACAGGAGAAAGGATTCAGTAATACTTTCCCAAGACTTTAAAGATACAATCAGCAGCAATTTCTCATATATGTTTTCCTCTGGGTGGCAGTGTTGCGATCTCTCCTCGGCCGTTTCTTCCAGAGAAGAAGTCGGTATGTGACTTGATTTGAGGCTTCGCTGTTCTCGCAGCATCAGGAGCTCCGGCTCACTGAAACCTGAAATTATCTTCGAAAGTCCTTTCTTTTTTTTTTTTTTGGAAGATGAGAAATTATTGGCAAAAATAGGGTTTTATTTTCAGTTTATGTAGCTGGTAAACTCTCCATTCTGTTTATCAGTTATTCAATAATTAAGGCCTGGAAAGCAGGCTGAGTGAGGGGGCGGGTGTGAATCCTTTTGTGCATATTAAGGCCCTTAAATTCGGGAAAAAAAAGGAGCTGAAAGGTGCAAAAACAAAGTTGCAGGGAGCTCCAGTCCCTGTAGATTTCCCTAATGAGAGGAACAGAAAAAAAAACAAAAAAATCACTGTACTATCTACATTTAGATCATTTACAGCAAATGTATTTATTCATTTATCTTTTGTTTGTGGTTTTTACGTTTCCAGGAACAATTTTTCCCACATCGATGGCGCAGAAAATCCGGTTTTATCACTGCAACACTGCCGAGTGCAGCACAGATAGTTTGCATCAAACACTGATTTCCATAACAACAAAACGTTGGAGGATATGTCGGCTGTCAGCAACAGTTCAGACTTTTTTTCCTCTCCCAAATTCCTAAAGCTGAAGACGGACCCACCAGAGGATGATGTCTCTGCCTTCATCCCGGGCCTCTTTCTCTGTCTCACTGACAGGACAGTGGCAAAGTACAACAACAGCACTTTATTTTCACCTTCCACTCGAAGCACAAAGAGAAAACCTGCACAGTTGGTGTTGTTTGGAGGCTCTGAGCCTCGTCTATACGCCGGGAAACAGACAGAAGAGCCTCGCAAAACATACTAATTTCTCCCAAAACTGCTTTGCTGCGTTGCCTCTTCGGCGCGGGCGTCTGCTGCAGTAAATCACCACCCCCCCCACCCCACCCCTCCCTCCGCCCGTACAGCCTCCCACTCGACCATTCATCCTTTATCTGGCCTTCTTCAGTTTATACTTCACTATAGATCTTGGCAAAAAAGACCCCTACAATTCAGCGGGCACTTAGAGAGAGCTCTGCTAGCTATTATCGTGTTTACTTAGGCAGATAAACACACAAGTTAAATGAGGCTATAAAAAAAGTGTTGCGTTATGGAGAATAAAAGGAAACGGAGCGGTGCGAAAAGGAAGAAACGTGAAATCCGTCTTCAGATGAAGGATCGGGAGTCGGCGTCCCCCTCCGAGGACCGCAAACATGTTTTGCACTCGGCTGACTGTTCTCTCAAGGCCCTCCCCACCTTCCTCTTCGTGTTTTTTCCACCTTCGGGTTCCTTCTTGGCGGGGTGAACCAAATAAGCCGAGCCGTGGTGGCGCGCAACTCCCCGGCCGTCCGTGGCAAAGCGGGGAGCTCGTTAAGTGGCTGCTAATTTGTCCCGTGGTCACACGCCGACGTCACGGGGAGTTCTCGGGTGCCCGCATGGTCCCACGGGAGTCAGCGAGGGGAGCCGTGGCAACTGGCTCCTGGAAGAAGCGAAGGAGGATTATGGCTCGAGATAGATAGATGGATATAGGTAGATGGATGGATGGATATAGATGGATGAATAGATGGATAGATCGATAGATATTCAACAGCTGCAGTTTGAGCCCTTCAAATTCTGCACTCTGAAACAAAGCCTGGATCTAATTAAGCTTCGGATTGTCCGACGGCAGTTTAATCAGTCCGCTCGCAAAGTCATTGGTGATGCGCGCCAGACTCACAGTTCGCTGCCCTTTCCTTATGCTAAGTTAGCATTTTATTAAATGCAAATTGAACAATTGTAAAGGGAGGAAATCTGTTTAGTCTGCATAAAATAAAGGAAAAAAGGGAACGGTTGTTAACTATTTAATCAACAAGTTCCCCCTCTTTTGTATTACAAGTACACATGAATTATGCATGAGCGCTAATAATGCATATGATGTTAATCAGCGCGCGCTGTTTAACTTAAAGTTAAAAGTATTACATTTCATCTGCGGCGCGTTTAAAGATGGATGATGTTCATTGACTCACAAATAAAGGATTGTCTTAAAGCCCTTGTCCCAGACATCTGTTGTTTACAGATTTATAGCTGCGTTTTATCTCAGGGGAAACTCTTATTGCCCCCCCCCCTTCTTTTTTCTTCTTCTTCTGTTTTTTGCCAGGGCTTCTCATTCGGTATGCATTGCACCCATTACAACACCGTGTCCTTCTGTTCAAGAAGGAATTAATGCAACAAGGATTTCTATGCAAAACTAGGATAACCTTTAACTATTTTGTTATTACTCTGAATCTGAAAACATTCATTGTTGGTACGCTGTTGTCTTTTTGCGAAATTAGAATTCTTTATAGGAAACTCGGATTTTGGCAGCTTCTTTTCACTTTTTTATGTATTTTGAAAACAGCGATGAAGATTCGTGTCAAGAAAACCACAAACTTTCCCTGTAATTCCGACCAAAAAGGTCCAATGAAGAAGTGAAGCTTTGCACTCGGACTGCAGTCGCTTTGGGATACGTTTTTAAAACATAAACTTAAGTCAATAAACTTGAGGCTTGTTTTTCTTTTTAATTTAACTGCACTGAACTCAACAAATCCCCAAAGTAGGAAAAAACTGCAAAAATGACCAAAACAAGCTCAACCCGCTGTAAAAGTGAATCATGGAAAAACAACTGTGGGATATATGGAGTCGTACAACGCAGCGCGTTGGTCCCACGACCTCCGTTTCTAGTCTAATGAAAAACGGCACGATGTGCTGACGCAACAGTTACAGCGTTTCCAAACGAGACTCCACACTCGTGTTTTTTCCTACTCTCCCTTCATCACCTAAAGGCCTCAGACTATGTCCTCCCTCCTCTCATGTAACCTTCTGTGTGCCCCCCCTCCTCTCTCTTCAGGTTCACGTACACCTTGGGTGAAGGAATGTGGCTGCCGTTGAGCAAAAGCTTCGTCATCCCCCCCGCCGAGCTGGCCATCAACCCCTCCGCCAAGTGCAAGACGGACATGACGGTCATGGAGGACGCGGTGGATGTGAGGTAAGGGGTCTATCACCAGAAGCACTCCCCCCCCACACACACACACACACACACACGCACCCGGGGTGACGATAGGGGGCCTCATGCAGCCGAAGAGATAAAAGGTTTGTTTCGCGCGGCGAAGCGAGGTTGGATTTTGCTGACTGCTGAATGCTGCCCGGAGAAGTTTCTTCTTCTGCTGCTGCTGCTGCTCTGAAGGATGACCAGCACTTTCTGCTCACGCTCGTTCATGGTTGAAGCTTTACACTAAACAAAAACTAGATATTGTTTCTCAATATATGTCTTCCTTACCTTTTTTTTTCCCACTCACCAGTTTCCGGATCACAGCTGTGGACCGTGACTCAGTCCCGCTGTTTTATTTTCTCCGTTTGATCTGCGTTTATACACTTTGGTTGTGCGTTTTAATCAGCCCTGGAAGGGCGATGCTGAGGTCCTGGCGTTCTTGATTCAGAGGATAATAAAACTCTTAGGTCTAACATAAAAATCAATCGTCAAGCAGCAGGAAAATCAAAGTTGTGAGGGGAGGGGAATGAACAAGAGAGAGAGCAGTGGGTGAATAGAATCTAAAGAATCGCTTGGTCACTCAAATCAGGAGCATTTTGATGGGGGGGGCGTGGGGTAAATGGTTTGTCACTCCAAACACAGGCTGCGTGCGATCGAGCGCTGCTTTGTGCCTGGACTGCAGTGAGAGCTGTAGTGGAGCCAGAGCGCTGCTGCAGGGTTAAACTGGACCCGGCTGGCAGCAGTAACTCAGCTGCTTCGCTTTGGTGGCAGCGGGGAGGAAGCGAGAAGCCTTGAAGGGCTGCTGCCATGCTCGTGTGTTTCTGTCCTGCCCTGCAGTCACGATACATGATTCACGATTTAAAACAGCCACCACCCTTTCTTTCAAAAGCAGTTTGTTCTTACTGGCCAGTTTCGAGGGTGGGGTGGGGGGGTCCCCTCCTTCAGCTTCACCTCACCTGCCATCAGAAAGCATCTCGCCAGCTGCTGCTGTTGGTGATGAGGCTGAAATTCATGATGAAACCTTTATCTCTAATCTTGCTGAACTGTCTGTAGTGAGGTACTCAAAGGAGAAGTGAGCGTTAGTTTGATGAAGAAGGAACAGCTGCAGGGAGCAGAAATAAAAGTTCTTAGAGATCTTTTTTTTCCAGCATTTTTTACTGGTTTGTGTCAGTTTGATTAGCGGTTCTTGTTTTAACAGAGATGCGTTTCCCACTTCTCCCTTTATAGCAGAATAAATATGACGAGGTTCCGTTCCTACCCGGGTATACGGACTGCGCACGGTTTATTCAGCGAGTGTGGATTTGGAACGGTATAAATATTAATGGCAGAGGAGCCAATCTCCAGGTTCGACCTGCTGCTGGGTTGCACGCGGGAGCGACGATTCAGCATTATGAAGTGACAGAAACAACAGGCGCATTTCTGTTCTCCCCGACTCTAAATGATTGCATAGCTGTAAAAAAAAACCAACCACAACAACTCTAAAAGAACAGAATCGTGAAAATAAGAATACAACGAACAAAGAATTCATGTGAGGTTTATTGGTGTGATTCACTCTCTGGGTTTATTTCGGTGAACAGTGTGGCACACAAACAGGAGGCACAGACTCCGTTCATACATATGAATTTTTTTTTCTCTTTTTTAGAAACGAATCCAGAGAAGTCGCTTATTTCTGTCTTCTGTTTACCGCGGCGGCCAATGTGTGGGCACAAGCAGTTTTCTTCGTCCTGGCAATGTGTATTATAGCTGCTTTAATTACACAATCGCAAATATCTGCTTTTTTTTGCGACCTCTATTCATTCGGGAGGACAAAATTTGAGGCTCTGACTCAAAACCGTCCCCGCGCGCTGTTGGTTTATCTTAGGAAACCATGGTTACGCCACACACGAGTGCCGTTACTCTGATTATGTGGCTCTTTGACGCGTCGGATGAACTTGCAAAATGCCTCTTCTGGAGATCGTTGGTATTCCAATGACCCTTTTGAAGGACGGACCACTTCAGCCAGCTTGTTTTTTGCTCAAGTGACTTGGCTCACCGGTCGCCAGCGTTACGGAATCGCCCCAGAGAGTTAACGTGACTTTCGGACGGCGTCGCGTCGTCGGATAAAGTCTGTATACGAACAGGATGAGTGTGGCGAAGCGAGGGGGGGACGGCCGTGTAATTAGTCGCCGGAGTTGTCTTCCAGTGTGTGCCGGGACGTGCCCTGTCAACAAGTTGGCGTGTGCAGCCGTGACAGATCTTGTCCTAATTTGCCGCCGGTTATTTGCCTTGTGAAAATGATGTCAGGTAAAATTAGTCCTGCCCAAATAACACCCCCTCTCCACCCCCCACCCCCCCACTCGCCTCTATTTCTTCTCACTTGCCTGAGAAGTTTTTCTGCCTTCTGTGTTCGTAGTTTATTTTAGGTTCTGGATGGCGAGTATGTGTGTGGAAAAGACTCACATCACCAGACTGCTGCAGAACTGAAACCGATTCGAAGAACAGAAACCGGTGTGGTCGGACAGAACTGGCAACCCAGATTGACAGAAATGAGAAAAGCTACTCTCTCATGGTTTTTGTAAAGCATCCCCCAAAAAGGTTATAAACCCCCCCTTTGCTCGAAACCTCATTGTGTTACACTGAGATCTGACAAACTCTCCTGGTACTGTATTGCTTTCTCAAATATCCAGGTATGTCTTGTTTTAAAAAGTGAAACAATAACAATAAATAAATGCATTATAATGTAAAAGTTTCCCTCAAATTGATGTAAATAATGAGCTGGCTTCACTCTGCGTATAATTGAGGATGTCCGCCCGTATGGCCGCTCGGCGCTCCACTTTATAATGAGTGCCTGGATGAAAGGAACAGAGTTCATTTGGACCGAGGAATGAAATTACAGCGACTGCGTTGTGAGGGAGGTGCACCTGGGACCGCCGTGATTCATGGGCGAGCCCTCTGGTGATGTAGTTGTCTGCCATAATTGGCCTAAATTAATGAAACTTCCATGACAGCCATTGGCCCCTCTGATGACCCTGCACTATACGAAGCATCTGCCACCCTGAATAGTTAGCCAGACTTTGTATTTAAAAAAAGAAAAGAAAAAAAAACACAGAAAATGTCAATTTTTTTTTTCTTGTCACTTGGAACGAAAAAGAAAGGGAGAAAAAAAAGAAGAAAATTCTCAGGCTGTCATTTGGATGTGATGCGCTCTAAAGCCTGTGGCACTCCAATGACTTAGCTTCTGTCTGAAACAATGTGAGGCTGCCACGTACTGACTGGCAGGCAGACAAGCTGGAACTGACATCACGGCTGTATCGCAGATAAAAAAAAGAGAAAAGGGGGGCCAGGCCGTCGAGTGATTGCGGGATCCGATTTAAGGGCCCGCTAACTTTTATTCCGCGAATCGACACGAACAGATAAATGGACGAGGTGCAGAGTAGGAAAAAAAAAAGCGGCAGTCCCGGGCGGCTTCCTGTCGGCTTGACCTCTGGAGGAGGAGCGTTGACATAAAGGTTTCCACGTGACAGTTTTGGAGGTCCGGCGAGCTCTCAATAGTACCTCAAAGGTCGGGGGTCTGACATCATTCAAGCTCATGTGTGTACAGAGGCGAGAAACTGGATTTCCTTCCCCTCACACACACACCTCCGTGCGCTCCCCAACATTCAGTTTGTTGTGCCCTTTTTAAAAAAACCACAAAACTGCTCCATTGTGATTCCTCCCACCGAAACGGACTGACCTTTTGCATTAGAGGCGTTGAGCATCGTTTAAAGCTGCCGCCGTTCCACACAGGTTCCGTTGAGCTGAAGTGGCTGATTGCTACGCTAAGTGGGTTTCCACATCAACACTTTTGTTCATTTTTAGGATGAACAATCCTCTGACTTTGGTGTTTCGACGTGACATTATGTGTGTTTGGGGGAAAAACACGTTGGAAATCCTCAGTTTTGAAAGAGTTTTCGGTGCATTTTCGGACTCTATGAAGCAATTATAAGTCTGTTTGATCAGCCGCACACAATCATTGAACTACTTTTCTGATGCTCATACTGGAGGCCAGTGTGGAGGTTAATATATGCAGATAAGCCAGCATTAGGATGCTCTATTTACATTTACAGTTTCACGATAATTCACCCAAACAGGGTTTTTCCTCCGCGTGATCGTATTTGGTCTCCAAGTCAAGGTCTCGCTCCTCCCTGACTGACAGCTTCTGAATACCTGCACACACACACACACACACACACACACACACACACACACACACACACACACACACACACACACACACAC
>JAUESF010000041.1:9541382-9551692 GCA_032274765.1 Malacoctenus tetranemus
GTGTGTGTGTGTGTGTGTGTGTGTGTGTGTGTGTGTGTGTGTGTGTGTGTGTGTGTGTGTGTGTGTGGGTGGGTGTGCGCGCCCTTCACAGTGGAGCAGCATTAGCGGAGCGTCTTTCAGCCTGTTTGCACTAATAAACATCCAGTTTTCCACTCACACTTTCAGATTACAACCTACACTTCACTCTCACAGATTTAACCTTCTGTGAGCATTTCTTTTTCTGACACTAAACAAAGTAAGTCCCACCCACTGACTACAAAAAGCTTTTTTTATTCCCAACACTCAGTAAACGTTGGCTGAAATCATCGTGGTCGATTGGCAGCTCAGCGCGATAGCATTCCTTTCTGGTTCAGTTTTGGAAGCTTTGTCTCTGTAAATAGGCAAATAAGTCAGGAAACAATCATTGTTTATGTCCAAAATTTTGATCAGATGGCCGGTTTGAGAGGCGCCCATCCCGATCCACGTTTCCGTGGCAACACATTCAGAGTCACACGCTCCCTGGTTCCATCCTCGGTGGTCCAGGAAAACTTTGTCCCTGAAGTTTTTGTGAAGCTTTGCCGTCTCGCTGTGAAATTTGTATGCGCCCTGCCCATCAGCGGCTGGTGTCTGCTGCTTGCCTGCGCCTCTGCTGCCTGAACCCCCCGTCTGAATGGAGGGTGTCTGAATGTGTTGTGGTTGTATTAGCTCTACTCAATGTTTGACTGATGTCTCTGATCAATATCCCGCCTCCCAGCTGCGGAGTGACTTGAATCCCTCAATTTTGTTATTCAACGTTTTGATTTTGAACTTAAAAATCCATCTGAAACAAGAGATTTGATTGCGCTCAGCTAATACGTTTGAGGGAGCACCAAAACATCCAACCAATGATGAAAAAAAACAAAGTACCCTGCGTACAGTTACACCTGAATCCTCTCTTACCAGCCCGGTGCTTTTTAATAACGATCCTGAGCAGCACCATACTGTATGCTGCTGGCTAAAGCACTTCTTCTTCTCCTCCTCCTCCTCTCCACTTTGAATTGGCCTAGTTCCCCTTCGGCAGCAAAAACCAATCTTGACTGGGATCACATTTTGGGACGCTAAGCAGTGTTGAGTGGAGTCAATACCTGGCAGAGATATAGCCAGACCTCAGCCCTAAAGAAGAATAGGAGCACATTAGATTGTCACTACTGATGTTTTCTCTCCTCGGGTCATTGGATTTATGTGGGTGCGCGTGTCTGTGTACGTGTGTGTGTGTGCACTCGGACTCAGTTGATGAAAGGAGCTGTAGAGGAGCAGGGACTTAGGAAGTCTGTGCATGATGTTAACGTCCCCCTTAAGATCTCCACTTGGATTTTTTTCTTATGTCTGAAACACTGACGTTGGACCGATTTGTTGCTTCGATACCTTTAAGAAATACTGCTGCGGTCATCAGCTGGGATCTTCATCAGGAGTGTGACACCACATTCATCAGCTTGTCCTGAAAAACATAACACTCAAACCTCTTGTGGGCGGAGCAAAACCCAGGTATTTAACAAGATAAATACACACATATTTAACAAAACGACAATTATTATTAGAATGGATCATGTTGTCATGTTATCCAGATGTGTACACAGTCATGTAGATTAAAAACTGGATTTCATATTATTGAACTGAACAGCCTACAGACGAGTTTTTCTCGCTTGTTAATAGAAATTAGTATTTTTTTTTATTTCTTTGGTGATTAAAACACAGTCTCTCAGCGACCTGCGCTCGTACACATGAAAAGATTAAAGCATTACTCTTTCAAAATGATGCTGCAGGGGGTTTCTATGTTGGGAGTATTTACATCAGCTGGAAGATGATTTATCACTTTTGCAGATACGTTCACATTTCTTCCTAAGAACATGTCCGTTTGATTACAGAGGAGCAGAAAAACAACCACACATTCTGTTGTCGAAACAGGAAACGACTATATGACAACTGAACTGTGAAAGTAGGGACATAAATCTTTTTTTTCCAATACAAAAGTGCAATTAGCTAGAAGAGTGACAGCTGCAGTGCACTTACTGCATATTTCCATTATAGTGTTGTCACATATATGCTTCTTATCACAGATAAGGAAAGATTTCCATCTCAAGAGTTTCATTTATTTCTCATTTTCTCCCAAACTTTAAGAAACAAATAAGTAAAAATAGATAACGTGAAATAACTCTTGTGGGTGTGTCAACATGTTTGGGGATGTATGAAGTCAGAGGTCTGTGCCTTCGATTAGAAAGATAGAACAACAGCTTGAGGCGTTTGTTCTTAGACAGATGTGGGGGTTTTAAAGCTGTGAGACCGACTCGTAACAAAGGCAAAAAAAACCCTCTGCAGCAGATCCAGTCTGTTCAATTAAACATGGCGCCCTTAATATGAAATTTAACAAGGTTGAAGCTTCCACTTTTGAACTGAACCAAACTCAGCTTTTGATCAATCATTCAGCCGGCTGTAAAAAAAAAAAAAAAAAAAATCGGTTTGGACTGACGGGGAGCAACAACTGGATGACACATAAATCGCGGAAAATGATCCCCAAAAAAAAGGAAAACAGAAAATTGGCATGTGTACCGTCATCGGCTGAATTATGCAGCGAGCAAACCGCGGGATTTCTCCGCCCGGGTTTTGCGCCAGCCGGTCCCGTTAGGTGTCCGACGCAGCCGCCCGTGACCTGCGTCTGACTTTGACTCCCATAACCTCAGATAATCCCACTGAAAAAAACAGTGTCTGGTTCCTGGGAGTCAGGGGGAAAAAAAGAAAAACTGCAGAGAGAAGCAACACCGCCTCATTAGTTCAAGAAACTTTCAACTTTAAGTCAGACTTCGGCGGGCACTTTTAAATAGACAAGCATTATTTATACTGTGTGGAGAGTAATATGTATGTGGCTGCCTTTTGTCAGGAATCCTGCTTGCAGTAACGAGCTCCTTTTTCAAGGCGGCAAAGGCGAGTTTGTCCCACTAATTGACGGAGTCGGAGCCCCTCGTTTAATTGAACGGAGGGTTAGGGCCACGTATCCTCTAAGTCCACAAAGTTTTGTCAATAACTCGCAACTTCAACGTGCCACTTCAACAGTGACTGATAAATCGTTAGCAGTCGAGAACAGTGTGGCACAACGAGGCCTTGATGGAGTGCGAGTGGTTCTGGCAGTAAATGTAAAGCATGAAGGGGGGAAAAAAAAACAACCACCACAAAGCAGAAAAACTCCAAAGGGCCAGAAAACATGCGCTTCCTGCTTAAGAGAGGTCCTCAGATGCAGCGCGCTCATTTGACCCGGGGCTCCCTCCGTTTGCTTTGTTTTTTTTCTCCTTTTCTTTTTTTTTGCTCTTTCCTGTGAAGGAGGTGAGAAGGGTTACTAAATGTCCAAGCTGTTCTTGCTCTAAACTTACTCACCATAGCGTCCACGGGAGAGCGGATTGAAGGTCTAGGAGCTGTGGGATAAGCCGACCTCTGACACCGTCTGCTTATCTAATCACACACTGGGAGAAACTCTCTCCAGGCAACTTTCTCTATTAGGAAATATGAAAGGAAGCCCAACATATTTGAATAATGTTTCAGCCTGCTTTTACTTTTTTTTTTTTTTTTGCTGTGAGTTTTTGTGAAGCCTCCTGTGGGGTTTTTTTCTCGCTGCCGTGTCGAGAAAAAAACCTTTTTAAGTTTTTGGCAAACAGACTAGTCCCAGTTCTTCCTTTGATGCACAGGTCCTTTTGCTTCTTTAATTCAATACACGGACCCAAAGCCAAACAGTTTTTTTGTGCCCTCGTAAAGTGATGCATGTCATCAATGCACACAGGGGTAAAGGGGGCGCGTCCTCGGAGAAGCGTCGACCTTTCTCATCAACCTGAAGCCTCACAATGAAGTCAATCACGTCATCAAGTTCAAGAGAAACTAAGTTGAACAAAAGCCTTTGATTTTAATTCTACGTTTGTATCCATCGTGAATATCCATCACTCCCTCACACGTCTTTACTGCCTCTCATCAGCCAATCAGAGCTCACGCTGGTTACGGGCAGGGCGCAGTCTGTCGGGGCCGCCGTCCATCACCGGGGACACACACACGCAGAGACGGGCGAACAGTGACGCACACATTCATACCCAAAGACAGGTGTTTTGTTTTTAGGGTGATAAAAGGTGTTTGACTTGAAATTTGTAAAATGGGCTTGAAAAAGACAGTTTTTTGCACTATTTAAGGGTTACTCGTTAAAGTCTAAACTTTATATTTTCACAATGTTTGACATTTTTATGAATGACTGAGCCCAACGTAAAACATTTGCACTTACTGTTGTGCATTAGTTACAGTGTTAAATCTTGTCATTTTATGTCATGGTCTGCGTTTTTCAACCATGACACCCTCTGTTTTTGCAATCCAGCTTTTGATTCATGCTCGGGTCAAAATATCAACTATTGTTTGAAATTTTCAGGTTTTTTTTTTACAAAAATATATTTACAGTTCAAATATATGGAGTGCATATTATGTGTAATTTTTATCTCTCAGTCAGAACCACTGCACACCTGTAGTTCTACACAAAGTGCCTCTTGGCTGAATGTGTGGGAATGCAAAACCTTGTAGTCCGGTGAGGACGTCCAGGTGAAAGTCCAATTGTGCAGGTTGCTTTTTACCTTTAATTCACTTGAAAAGCAGAGATTGTCACTCGTTTTCCTTAAGCGTTCCCCTCTACAAACGGCAGCTCCTCGTGCTGTCAGACAACAACAAAAAAAGCCCCGCGCTGAATAGTTTCTACCTTCACCTCGAGAGGCTCGATGACAGTTCAAAGCTCTCAGCGCGCTTTGAATGTATCACTCTGTTTTCTCCATGAATGCCTTCAAAAAGAGCCATCCAGGAAGCGCATGCGGCTATTAGGCTTTTGTTCAATCCAGCGTGCGCACTAACACAATATAAGGGATGTGGAGTTATTGGATATAGATTAGAGGAGCAACAGGAACCTAAAGAGTTGGCCGGCTTTTTGAAAGTGCTTCACGTGTGGTCAGCATGCAGGTTTTTGACTTTTAGATGTTGTGTGATGGGGATAAAAAAACAAAACAAAGTCTCAAACTGGGATCGTTTGAGGACTGACGCTGGCGCGCTGCTTCTTGCCCGGCTTGTGATGGACAACAGTCATTATTCGCGAGTCTGCGAGGGGGGGTGGGGGTCTTTGTCAGGTCGGCTTGAGCGCGAGTCCCTCCCGGCATCCATACAAACAAACAACCTATGCTGTCGCTCTCTCTGCCGCGGAGAGTCTCAAAATTAGATAGCGCGGCGACACAAACAGGAGAAAGAGAGAGAGACAAAGAGAGAGAGCGAGCGAGCGAGCCTGGGAGGCCCCAGACTTGCGAACATAATAAGGCCCGACGATGCGCTGAAAAGCACTCCCGCAGCTACTTCTGATATGACCTTTTTCTCCGCTCCTATATATTACATAGCGAGCGTGACACATTTGTAAGACAAATATGACAACACAAAGTCACTGGAGGGATGATGAAGTGCCGCGCTTTTTGCATCGTGCTTTACATACGGCGTGGCAAAAAGTCATCCTTGATTATTTTCCTCGTGGAGGGAACAGATGCAGCATCGACTAAGTTCTGAAGGAAGTGGTGGCAACGCGTTGCGAATCACGAGTGTGTGGTGACACGGGTTGAGTAGCAGCTCAGTAGTGCTTGGTGACGGCTACAGGCTTGTCAGTCTTCACATGGTGCTAATTGATCACAGCAGGTGACTCGAAAATGCAACTAAGGGGGTAAACTGCTTATTTTTTTTCCTTTCAATTTAACTTGAGCAAAAACGTTCTGTAACATCGAGATTAGAAGCTTATGAAGGACAGAGGGAGACCCTGGTTGAGGTTGCACAGAAGGTCAGTCGTCCCCCCTCCCCCGCCCCTCCCAGATTCCCATGCGCCAGGCTCCAGCCGTCTAATAGACACCAAGAATGGTTTTCTAGGCCATTTGTGTTGGTAGATGAACAATAAAGCTCTTTTTGATGTGGTAATTAAGTTGTATATAACCTCCAACCCGGTGCTCCCCAACCTTTTTCTTAATGAAGACCCTCCCCCTAAAGATAATAGTCTCTAAAACGGCTCGTCAAGCTACAGAACAGAGACGCCTTCAAAATAAAAGCAAAGGAGAGTTTCCCATTACTGCTCGTGACTGTAGAAAATCTATTGTTGCAGCTTTTTCACTGAAATTACCCGATCCAGTGTCGATAAGCCGTCATCGGGCGACGCTGCAGGGCCCCACGTGTGATCTAGCCCCCGCCCCCCCGCCCCACCCCCTCAGGGAAGCTCCCGCTCCTCAATTCGGGAACCTTTGCTCTAATCCACTGACCATACATGAGAGGGAGAAATAAAATCCTGCCAAATGCCTTATCGCACTGTTTGAGTCCTCCAGCATTGTGTTCCTCCGCAGAAGAAGAAGAGAAAAAAAACAAACTTTGACCATCAGAACAAATTTGAGAAGTGCATAGTTGATCCAACTCTTCTTGCAGGGGATTTGTTGGTGTTTGGCAGTAGCACAGTGCTGATTCCCTTAAGCCTCAAAAAGCACTGCAGGAATTTATCTCCATTAAGAAACGGGATTAAAAGGCATGGTGGTGGTTCAAGGTTTTCTCTCTTTTTTTTCCTCTCTCTCTCTCTCTCTCTCGCTCTCTCGCTCTCTCGCTCTCTCTCTCTCTCTCGCTCTCTCTCTCCAGAGGAGGCTTTGTAGCGCTCGCTCCTTCTCCAGCGGAGCAGACAAGCGCACTCACTCACTGTCTGGTTATTAAATGATCTGAGATAAATGGTGATTACTTTGCCTTCAAAGACTCTTTTGTTAGTGTCAGTGGACGGTCATTATCTAGTGACCTGTACATCATTTGGAGAAGAAATATGACCTTTCCAGCTAGTTAGAGACGTATACTGTAAATGCCACGCACAATAACTGATGCCCGCTGCTGTTGGAGCTGTTTACGCTGCACATGTCTTCAAACGAGGCTCACACATGTCGTTTTTTTTTCGAGTTTTTTTCGTTCGTCCAGTGACGATTAACTCACAGTCCTACTGAACTATTCTGATTACGTCTTTCTGAGCTCAAATGGACCGTAGGGGAAAAAAACGAGTGTATCTCTTTGATCCAATGGGGGGTTAAGAGGCTTCATCTTCTCCAGCTTCCATGTTTGAACCTCATTGGGTTGTTCAGGTGCTTACAACATGAATTTGTGACCTTGATGTTTCAGACCGATGCGCTAAGGAAGCAGTTCCCTTGAAAAAAGGCTTTTGAAACGTGTCTCAGAACACTTGAGGATGTTTGCCCCGTTGGCGAGACCCTGCCGGGTGCCGTGATTGAATCCTCATTGTCAGATGGTTTACGCGGCTTCGCTCACGTGTGCTCGTTCAAGCTGCGTTCGCTTTTCGTAGATCACACAGCTGGTAAATTCAAAACGACGTTGAACTGTGCCGAACGGAAGCAGGAATTACAAGTTGGGCTTTTATATTTAATTTTTTTGTGTTCACCTCCAGGGATTTAATCATCCCGACGTCCACGGGTGAGTTTTTTTTCTTTCAACCTTATTAAATGTCGTAAAAATGTTGTTAGAGGACAAATTCCATGTGAGGCCTAATTATCTTTTACTCATAAATGTCATATCTTTCTAGATGAGGCTGCCAGACCAAATTTTTTTTTTCAGCCCGAACACGGTTTTTTGGTGGCGAAATAAATCAACCCTGAAGCAAAAGGAGAGAGAGAGAGAAAAAGTCCATTTCTGGTTCTAAACTTCCTTTTTTAAGAAGTATTAAATCTGCACTGTTTCCTTATGACTGCAGTCAGGGTGAGTATTTATGGCTCGCGGCTCATTCTCTTACAAAAACAGCCCAGACTTAAGTTATTAATCAGATGAAACATTGAAGGATTTAAAGGAGCTCACATAGGAAGTTGGTTTATGCAGGAGGGATTACTGATGTTTTTCCCCTGGATTATACACTTGATTGGTGGAAACCTGGAGTGATAACAGTCCCCCGGACAAAGACTCCGACTGGCACATATTCTTAATGATTGTCATCCCTCCAGATAGCTGGACAATGGCCCAGGAGTTTATCACTATTCCAGCATGTCGGAAGCCTATTATGGCGGTCAATAAGGGGAGCTATCTGTGGTCGGCGAGCGGCGGCCCGTCGATGCCGATTCCTTTCCAGTGTCCACGCGTCCATCGACTGCAGTGACTTCCAGTGATTTAAAGAGTGCGCGCGACAGACGTACGCGGGGGGGGGGGGGGGATCTGACGACTCGCTTTGCCTCGCGGGTAATAACTCATTTGTCAGAGTGCCCCCCCTCTCCTTCCACCCCCCACCCCCCCACCCATTGACAAAATCAATATCGGTTTATCCAGGGGGGCCACTCATTCACCACGTGGCCTCATTTTGTACATGCGCCGCAACAACAAACACGTCCGTCACCTGTCCGGGGTTTAAAATGTGGGTGGAAAAAAACCCTCCGGCAGTTGGAAACCACTCGCAAGCTCCGGAAGCTTTTTTCTTTCCTTCTCCTCCTCCTAATGAGGAAACACTTGAAGGAATCGGTTTGAGTCGTTCTACTTACTGTAACAAAAATGAGAATTCACAAGCCACTGAGCCGGCGTTTTATTAGCACCGAGAGTCGCGCCGCTCCTTTTCGCAAAGTAGCAATTTGCCACCACGTGCGGTACAGTTTGTCACAGTCAAGCAAGCCGGACGCTGCTGAAGGTCCTCCAATCAATAGGTACTGGTTTTGTACTCTTGCCCCGGCAACGCCACACATACGACCTTATTAGCCCGGGCGTAGATGGGCCTTTGTTCTCATGGAGACGCCATTCATCGGATAACGTTGTCTTGACGCCACCGGCCTCCGTTTACCCCGAGTACCTCGTTTCTCCAACACACGTCTTGTCCCCCCCACTCCCACCCTACCCCAGCTATCTCCAGGCACCTGATCCTCTTCAACCCACCAGCATATAAGCTCCTGATTACCTCCGCAGAGGAGATTATGTTTCCACCCGTGTTAGCATGCCACTAGTAAGTAATCGGTTAGTTTCGCCGCTCTCGTAAAAAAAAAAAGGTTTAGACGTGTAAACATGTCCCCTGTAGATGTGGAGATAGAAACTTTTGATATGAATTTAATTTGCGGTAATCCGGTGTTTCTGCACCTACCAGATGGCAAAAGGCTTTTCTGCACGGCTTACTACATCAGGTTATTTTTCAGCAATCAAGTAGGAAATAATTGTTGTAAAAATTAAAGGAAAAGGGAAATAAGACGGAAAAAAAAGTCAGGAAAATGTTCCAATCTATATGTAGGTGTTTTTGTTCTCTGTTGCTTAGGAACGGCCCTAGAAACTGTACATAAGTGATAAATTTGGCTCCACAATGGGCAGAATGCACCAGGATTTGTCGGCTTACAGCATTCCCAACCAAGTGTAATCAATTGTATAAACAACAACACCACATTGTCCTTTTAAACGTTGATCTTGGTCCTGATGTTTTCCAGAGTTTAAAAAGACAGCGAGGTCAGAGACGGCGGCGACCCTTTTCTCACCAAAGCCTGCTTGAGACATTTCACATGGGACGACTTTATCTTATACTAAATTCTTAGCTGCGGAAGGTCGTTCAAGGTGATGCCCACCTCCGAGTAAACCTGCGAGTGCATCCTGCTAACTCATACGAAGAAAAGGCTGAAGCTGCCAGAAACAACAGTTCTGCTTCTCCTTTTGTGTTTTTGTTGATTTTCACTCTGCAAAGTTGTTTTTTTTTTGCAGTATGTCTGTTTCAAAGACATTGCGTCATTTCAGAAAAGAAAAAAACGCCCAACAAAACAGCAATTTTAAGACATTATTCTCAAGTTTTGATTAAATCACATTATGAAGGAGTTCCTCAAGCATATTAGGTCTCGATTTCTCGCCGCATATGCTACGTTTTACCATAAATAACAGTGGCTGTGCCGAAATTTAAAGCAGGCAGATGAGCTTCATTAGTCAAATGAGCCACCTGCGCTCTGTGATGAGAACTGCAGGCCCACATAATGAAATAAGCTGGTGCTGATCTTTCCCCGCTTGGAGGAAACCAGCCCGCCTCGTCGCTGTTGTGAGGACGGCGGCGCCTTGTTAAAAAATGCACTCCATCAAAGTATCCTTTGAAGTAATAGCTGACAGAAAACATAATGTGAATTCAACTTGACAGGTCTGCGAAAAATGCTCGGGAAATAGTTGAACGGCGCTATAGACGTGGTGGGTGTGTGTGTGGGTGTGTGTGGGGGTGGGGGGGGGGGGGGGGTGGGGGAGGCGGGGAGGGGGCGGCGGCGGGGGGGCGAGGGGGGGGAGGGGGCGGG
>JAUESF010000041.1:9561705-9573278 GCA_032274765.1 Malacoctenus tetranemus
CCCCCCCCCCCCCCCCCCCCCCCCCCCCCCCCCCCCCCCCCCCCCCCCCCCCCCCCCCCCCCCCCCCCCCCCAACCCTGATGCTGGGGAGCAAAACCATCACTTCCTGGACTCCGTGTTCTTTACAACAAAGATGGTTCCTAATGACATTGGCAGAGTGTTAAGTGTAGATGTTCTCGGCTGCCGAGTGAAGTCGACGCTAATCAGGCGCCTCTCTCCCGTGGATGTGGATCACATTGTTTCTCACTTTTGCTTCTGAACCCGGAGAACGTTCTCTGTTGATACATATGTTGATTTGCATGAAGCATGGTCAGTTTTGGTGACAAAACAACAACATGCAAATCAACTTTAGTTTTTTCAGCAGACATGTTTTGGATCTTAATCAGCCAACAAGTTCTTCAGCTGGTTCTGAGCGTTTCATGCTTTGGCCTTCATTAACAAAAAACGAGATCACATGAGTGATTTGTCGACACCAAAGCAAATTGGGGTAAACGATGGATCAGATCGTGGATACCAGCAGCTCTCGGGTCTCGACACTCATTACGGGAAAACATGGCGATTATTTATTTTTTTCTTCAACTCTCTGTTCTGCCTCACGCCGGTGCAGAAGCCGCAAATTCAATCAGGAGTGTTCCTTTAAGTCAGTGGAAAGACTGTCATTTCTCCTCACACTCTGACCCGGACCACTGCAGATTTATTGCTTCTCATGTAATTCCTTTTTTCCCCCCCGTCCGTCGACTCTTCCACAGCTGTAAACAACACCGGACTCCTCGCTCGGATCTCTTCATCACAGCCTCGCAGACGCCGTCGGAAAAACGCGTGACACCCGACAGCCATTAAGGGCGCCGACGAGCGCAGACTTCGCAAAGCCTCCGACAGCCGTTTAGTTAGTCTGTGCAAACCAAAAACTACCCGGTGACCCAGCGTCCTCTGGTATCCTTATTAGTCGTGCTGTTTGCCCTTGAGGAAAACAGGGGGGAAAAAAAAGGAAAATAAAAAAAAAGGACGACAAGCGGGGGAGAAGCGGGGTCGGCGGGAGGGAGAGCGAGCAAACCTTTATGTGATGTTCACTGGCACGTCTTCAAAAAAGTCCCTTCCCCATCGCTCGAGGGTGACACGGAGCATCTGTCGCCGCGATTCAGTCAAAAGGAGAAGTCAAAATTTAATATTGTTGAACCGGAGGAAGTTTATTATTCTTTCTTCTCCTCACTTCAAACCAAACATGGTCTTGTTTCTTTCTCTTTTTTTGTCTTTCTGCCTTTTGTTCTCTCCATCTGCTCCCGCCTTTACGAAGCCCATCTTATTTTCGTCCGTCTCTTTGGCACAGACCCACTTATTCAGCCCTAATTTTATTGTCCTCCACCTCACGCAAGCTTCCCTCCCTCTTCTTCTTCACGATTTAAAAAAGAATGTACAGAAGCCGACCAACGCAGTGTTTTAGCTGCTAATGTTTTATTTATCAAGAGAGAAAAGGACTCTGTGAAAATGTGTTTTTTCCCTCTGACTCATGCAGGGTTGGGTTTTTTTCACCCTCTTCAGACTGTTTTGAAGCCGCAGCGAATAAAAAAAGCGAAGTAGCGAGCAGGTGGCCGCCGACAGACGCGCACACATGCACTCAGCGGTACATGAGATTGCCGGGGTGCTCAGGTATAAATGTCCGCTCTCACACACGCACCCGCGCGCACGTAACCGCGGCCCTTTCAGCTCCCGTCTCACAAAGGCGCCAAACACACTCGGGCGCACGCGGAGCTGGTTGTGATTCCCGGCCGCCCAGCGTGACTCCCTCGCGGTCAGTTTTTTTTTTTTTTTTCCGGAGCTCGCCATCCCTGAAAGTCTTTTCATGTTATTTTGGAACAGGAAATACCGCTTCCCCCCCCCCCCCCGCACACACACACCTTCCTCATTCAGGTGGTTTCAAAAAGACGCCGGGTTTTATTTATTTCATTCCCGAGTGAGAGCCGGCTCCGGCTTGAATCGCCGTCGCTGGCGGCGGGTCCGCGACTCTCGGTCACGGACGGGAGAGGGGGGGAGGGGGGAAGGACCCCGTCACAGCGACAACACGGCAGCAGCAGTGACGCGCGATCTGATCCGGGGTTCAAATTACAGCGCGCGCGCGGCGACAAGGTCTCTATCTTCCCCGCCTCTGCAGGGGGGGGGGGGGGGGGGGGGCAGTGGACTCCAGTAATGAGATGTTAAAAAGCTAACCTCCTCTCATTACTCCTAACACTGTCACCCCCTCCCCCCCCACCCCTACCCCTCCCCACCTCCCTCAATTCCTCTCTCACACGACAAGCTCAGAGCAGGTTTTAATGAATATTTTAGTGCCCTTTGTTCTCATTCAGCTGGCTGCTCGGGATCAATGATTAAGACCACACTCCCACCTGACAACCCCCCCCCCCCCACAACTACCCCCTTTTCCAACTACCACGTGCAGGCTTGGCTTTTTTTTTGTTTTTTTTTTTAAACTTGAACTTTTGTGACTGCCTCATCTTTCTGTAGCACATCTGTAAAGTGAAGCTCTGGAGAGGGATGCTCTCAGTGACTCGGTTAATCAAAGTACGCGATCTGTTTGCTGCGGAGCGACAAGGACAGCGGGGGTCGCCGAGGGTCGAGCGCGGGGGCCCGGATGTCTGCCTTAGGTGTCGGTGCTCACTGATGGGCGAGCGGAATGTTGCCGCGAATCAGAAGCGTCCCGGTGTTTGGTTGCGTTTCTCATCTCAATAATTCATCAAACAGGTGGCTGATGCACCACAACACCACAGAGAGAGAGAGCGGGAGAGAGAGAGAGGGGAAAAATGTCCTTAGTAAGTTTTGGCAGTGATACAAACTTCAAGAAGGAGAATGACTTGTGACGTGCTCGCGGTGCCAGATGGCTGGTAAATGTTACATGTCATCCTCTAACAAAATTAGCAGGGAAAATTGTCACATGGACGCAGCGCGAAGAGCGCAGCACATATTCTGCTTAGTATGCATCCAGGAAAGGAGGGAGGAGGGGCGGGGGTGGTGGGATTGGTGGTGGTGGTGGTGGGGGGGGGCGTCACAGTCTTCAGGAAAATAAGCGAGGATCAGTTTCGGGTTCGTGCACTTAGTGAAAGATAAAATCACGCGTAATTACTTTCAGCAGGAAATGACAGCTGGTTGACTCAATAAAACACCAAGCGAGCTGGTGGCTGAGGCTGCCATGGCAGCGGGGGGTGGGGGGTGGGAGGGTTTAAAGGGCGTGTCCTGTACGAGCTGGATGAAATCCCAATGAAATCAGTGCTCGAGTTCATCCTCTGCTGATTCGTGCCGCTTCGATAGGTCAAGGACTTTCACCACAGTTTACAGTATCGTTAGCTTTGAGTTGGTTTCTACCTGTGAAGATAAAAGGTCGCAAATAGCAGATACATTAAAATCAAAGGAATAAGAGAAATCAAGTCCTTGCAGTTGTTTTTCTTTCCTCTTTTATGACAGAAAAGTTTATTTGTACAGTGACTTCATGCAAGTTGGGTTATTTGATGAAGTTGATGATGAAATAAAAGATGTCATGACAGGAATAACCAAACAAAAAATATCCATACTGATGCAGAAGATCTGAAACTGAAGAATATTGAAAATAAATTATGTAACAGATAAATCTGAAATAATATGGTGACAAAGTGAAGGTCAAGTCATGATGAAAAGATCGTTGAAATTAAATGGAGTAAAAAATATCCTGATCAAATATTCGGTAAATCTGTTCAAATGTTTTCGATGCATCGCAGATCGCTTCCCTGTGTGTTGGTGAAGAGTCTGAAACATGTGATGTGTTGGGAGCTCCTCAGCCTGCTGTGACAGTGGTGGGGGAGGGGGGGGGCTGCTTCGTTTTAACCTTGCACAGTTATTCCACTCCAAAGGGTCCCATGGTGTTTGCCTGGTCGAGGAGGGCGGGGGCTCGCCACTTTACAACGCATTCATGAGCCTGCTTTGCTGCTAATTGCTGCGGCACCCCCCCCCCCCCGGCCCCGCCAGGACCATGGAAATAAAAACAAAAAAACAACATTTGATCGCTGTTGTCAGACACAACCACTCCAGCACCGTTCTTGCTCCAGCCAGTGGCTTCTGCTGTTCTCAAGCTGTGTCTTTCCCAACGGCAACAGTTTGTGATTTGTAAATATTTGTGTGTGTGCTTGTTGTTTTTTTTTTTCCTTTTCTTTTTTTTTCTCATTTCCACAGCTCGGGCTCAGAACACTGTGTGAATCAGATGGTGTGTCGGGCCTGGTGTAGATTATTACCAGGAAAAATCGACACCAGTGGGAAAGCGACGGGATCGCTCGTTTGATTTTTAACAGCCACTTCTGTGCGTATGTTAAAAACGGGAGGTTGTGTTTTAGCTCGTTTTTAATGAACGAGCCCTTTTCATAAAAGAAGCTACGAGAAATAAACAAAAAAATACAAAAACATTCATTCAGTTGAATCAATATGTTCTCAGTGGTAATTCAAGGACTGGTGTCAGTTGTAGTTGCTATGAAGAGCTACTCTGACGACAGGAGATGATGATTAGAAATGAGATAACCAGCAGCCGATGACTCACTCATTCATGCATGTCTCGACTCCCCCAGCTAATATTTTGCTGCTCGGGTCCCTCTGGGGACTTTGGGTTTTTTCCCTGAGACCAGCCATGGATATTTGCTTGTCTCTGCTGTTTTTCTCCTTCAGTCTCTCACCACCCAAGTCGCAGGACATTAGTTCCTAACCTTGGGTCCGTGACCTCCCTGTGGGGGCTCCAGCGAACACACAGAGCCCCCCCCTGCCTAGACACTGCCTGCCCTCCTGATGGAGGCCTCTAATAGATGGAAACTCAAAGTGCGCCACGGAAGAAAGGTCGAACAGGGTTCCTCCGGCTAAATTCATGTGCGAACGCGATCGTCTGTCCTTTTTTCGAAGCGGCTGCGGCCCAGTTTTTTTGGAATGGTTTGTCCTGCATATCCAAAGGCCGGTGGTCTGTTCCCCCCACCTATGATACTCATCCTCCAAATGGCGTGCCAGCACCTTGCATCGACCGTCATCATCGGTGTGGGATTGTGGGAATGTCTGGCTCCCCCCTTAACTTGCAGACAAGCAGCCAGGAAAGAGACTTGGAGACACAGTGCAGAGCTTTCAGCCTGCTTCCTGTTTGGTCCTGGTCAACACTTTTTGAATGCGAGGTAATTTAGATAATTACTTTATTAGGGGAGAGTAGAAAGCCAAACATTATAACAGCCAATCCTGCAGTCGGTGAATGATTTAGTTCTGTGTGTGTTTTATCTTCGGGGAGCTGCGGCTCCACTCTGAGAAGAATAAAGTAAAAAAAACAGACCTTTTTATAGAGATGTTCTTATTTCAGGGTATGATGTTTCTGTGATCCCAGTGAAAGATTATTGGAGTGCTTTCAATCTGTGAAATATGAGCATGCGTATTTCAACTCCACTGCTCATCCAGCCATAAAACTGTCGACTGTTTTTTTTCCTTTTTTTAACTTTTTCTCTGATTTTCTCTTTTTAATCTTGATTTTTTTTCTGCCTGCTTGTTGTGATGAAAGACATTCCCCTCATCTTATTCTCGACTCGTCAGATATATCAGTGTCTCTGAGGGTAACATGACGTTCCTCATCAAAGTAGCCATAAGTAAGCGCTAATTAATGCAGCTTTAAATGACTGTCTCTAATAAAATAATTGCTTCTGGCTGCCAAACACAGCTGCCAGTGTACAAGGTATCCTTGTTACGCTCATAAATTATGAGTCTGGCTTCAAAATAATCAGGACTATAGATTCTTATAAGGGAGGGGGGGAGGATAAAGATATATATTCATCTGCTGTGGTCCTGGGACACCTGAATGACTTCCATTACTGATTTATTGGAGCCATTCTGTTGAGGAACCTTGTTGTGAACCCAACTGGCATGGAGACAAGAGATGATGGAGTGGACCAAATGAGTGGGTTCAGGCAGGAGTCACTGGCAGCGGCAGACAAACGAGAGCAGCGGCTCTCAGACGGAATATGACTCACTTTTTTTTTTTTTTTGTGGAGGAACAATCAACATAATGAAAAATGACGTGCTTAATGTGACACTCTGTCTTCTCAGTACAGAGCGCGTTCCCTGCATAATTGTTTGCGCGTATTGATTCGCCCTGAAAGATCCGTCAGGAATTATTGCGAGCGTTACACTCTGTCTTTTTATTTATCTGCCTTCGATCCATCCGCGCCCCCCCAAAGCCTCCGCACTTCTCAGCTCTTAAACTTTTAGTCGATTGATTCACTTTTTTTTTTTTTTTTGCACCAACTTGTCTGAACTACGTTCAAGCAGAGCAGAAACAAACTAAGGGTGTGTTCTGATTCTCTTCCTTAATCCTCAATCCTCAATCTTCATCCTTAAAATGCGCGCTGCCACGACGACCAAGGGCTGTCCCAATCCCTAGGAAGGTCACTTAAGGAGCAAGTTTGAGGAACAAAATGGCCGTTTCCTTCCTTAAAACTGAGGAGCCTCCGCTACCTTCCTTAAAAGTAAGGAGTACCCAGAATGCATTGCGATTTTACATGGCGGCGAAGACGGCGAGCTACAAATGGACATTTCTTTGTAAATGAAGATATAAATATTAGGAAAAACATGGTCTTCTCTTAGTTTAGGTCCATGTTATGGATTAGTTACTTCACTGTTGCGTAACATTGATTTTATTGTACGATCTTTTGTTGCCGTTGCTATGGTTTCTTCTCTTCTGAATTGACAGACGAGACGCTGCTTTGGCGTAATGCTGCCCCCTACGGTCTTAAGGAAGTATCTGCATTAAGGAGTGTCCCATTTCTAACCGTTTTGAGGGTTAAGGTTAAGGAAGAAGGTTAAGGATTAAGGTTTAGGATTGAGGATTAAAGAAGACAATCGGAGTTCAGCGTGATATTTCTAGAGCTCTAGAGTCACTCCTCGTTATCATTGCCGATGCCTCTGGTGTCGTTTCTGTCAAACCTGTCAATGGGAAACGCACCAAATCACGTCATCAGCCATCACAGGGGGTCCTCCAGCCCCTCGCCGCACGCGCAACACCGTGATGCATCGCCGTGGCCATTTATAGCAACCGTGGTGTCAATTATTCATCACGTGCCACGGCGGAGCCTCCGGCAATGATACCTTCATCATCACCGACCGTCGGATGGCTAATTAGCCACGTATTGATGGCCTCGGCGGCGCCCCGTTGAAAAAAAAAAATGAAGTCTTCCGTGGTTAAAAAGTGAGCGCGGAAACACGGGGAACAACTGAGAGAGAGCTGCGCCTCCGAGTCCAAATAAAACATCAAAAGTGGCCACATAAAAGTGATAGAAACTCACCGCGTGCCGCACCTTCTGACTGACTCCTTATAAATTGCTGTGGGAAACTTCCAAACATCACGTCCCGTGTTCACACCGTCAGCATAAACAGGCAGTGAAAGTGAATGATGACCCGAACAAATATTTCATTATTCAGATTCTGTCTGTCAACCAGCATTTGATGTATGCCTGAGGCGTATCGGTGTGTATATATATCTACTCCAAAGACATGCAAATTTTTTTGATCCATCTGGACTCAGGTTGGGGAAGAAAACAGAAATGATCACATTTAAAGTCATGGATTTACTTTTAATTGGTTCTGAGGCTGCGTTGGGCTTTGAGTTTTTGTTGTTGTTGTGCAGTTTTTCCAAACTGTCCATGAAGCAGAAACTGGTGGAAAACACCACAAATTCCATGTGTTACATCGTCCCATTGATTTAGTTACTGCCTCCGTATAGTAAATCTCTCGACACTGAGAAAATAGTTGCATATCAAGCAAGATTTAACATTCCTCTTTTTCCTGAGCAGCATCCAAATCTTCCTCCCCATTTTTTCTCTCTCCTGACATGACTGTATCTTCCTCTTCGCTTGACACTTCCTCCTCTTCTCCCTCGGCGCCCGGCTGAGTCCTCCCCGTCTCGAAACGAGGGCCCACCTTTTCTCACGCCGTCTCTCCCTCTCTCTCTTCTCCACTTTAGGCAGAAGAACTTTGCCCGCGGCATCGACCAGCAGCTCCCGGATGGCATGGTGGTGGCGTCGGTGCCAACGGAGGTTCAGTGCCACGAGGAGCTGTCGGACCCCGTGCCCGACCCCGAGTACCTCACAGGTACGGAGGCAGTTTTTTTTCTTGGCTCACTCCGGCAAGCTCATCTTTGATCACAGGCCAGACAAAAACGTATTTATTGAATGGGAGGTTGTGTGAATCGTGTGAGGTGTTTTTTCTCAGTCGTTCCATTAGCATTGACCTAAAGGCATCATACTTTTGGTTAATTACAGCAAGTGTTTGCTCACCTTCTCTCACCTACTGTATGTTTAATTCTAGATATTGTTCTCAGGTGGATATCAGAGTTTATCAGAGCGTAACACCTCAGTTATTCTCTGACGCTAAAGTTCCAATGGTTGTGTCAGGTTTTTTTTATGTATTCTACTCCCACGGATGTTGTGACACTCCGAAAATGCTCAGTTCTTGTGAGAGTTTAATTTCCCGACAAAAGTGTTTGGAGGAAGTTGGGTTGCTGTAGGTCTGAGAGTCGTGTGGCGGCTTGTGTAATCCCCGAGTGGATCCAGCCTCACTGGAAAGATGGTGTAATCAGATGCTGTCAGACGCTGCAATCACCACAAGAGACAAGCGACACAAACCTCCTTTAAAAAAAAAAAAAAATCAAGTCCCTTCAGATTAAATTCGTAAATCATCTCTTCCGCAAATTGAATTTATAGAAGCTCTCAGAGCCCAACAATGTGTTTTTATTTTTTTCTTGACTACATCGGGGCTCCAGCAGGTCCTCTGCCAGGTTATGTGAGGATACACTGATGTCTGGCAGCCTGTTGAACAAGATCGGGGCTCCCGACAAGCGCCGGTTCCTCTTGGCCCCGTTTCTGTCAGTCGCCCGGCGATGCTGGAGGAGCAGAGCGCAGTCGCGTTTCCAAGCTCATGATTTGGACCGAGCTCAGATCTTTAATGTGCTGCCTGGGACTATTGACCCACACTGCAGAATTACTGACGCAGAACGTGGAGTGGGCTTTATTGTACTTTGTCAGCAGGGGTACTTAGCATTGGTGATCGGTACATGCAGTCGCAACGACAAAAAAAACAAGTGTGCTTGTCGAGCTTTTCATTAAACGGCCTCTGAGAATTATTTACATGTTGATCTTGAGTCTTTTCTCTGTTGTACAGCGGCTGCTTTTTTCTTCAATCCACAGTGGACAATGACAGCCACAGAAATCGGGCAATTACAGCAGCAGTGTGCACACAGTGAGAGCTTCTCAGAAGCTGCTGAGAATCTGCAGCTCACCGTCCAAGTCGGTAATGAACATGAAGGGAGAGTAGCAAAGGCGTTCGAGTCTGGACTCCTCATTATCCGACAAACTTTTGACCTCACTTCTTTTTTTTTTATTGTTGTTTTTCGGGCTAAGTTTGACGGCTCATCGCTCGGGTTGTTTGAAATCACACTCGGCAAATCGTTGACGCAAGTGTCCGATCGGCTGAGTTTGACGAAGGAGCAATCCTTCCGTTCTGACAGAGGAACAAAAAGTGACATTGTTTATTCAGCTGGACGCTAACTCCGCTGAACATTCAGGAACGCTTTAAAGAGCAGTTAGCGTTAACGTGATGGGGGTGGGGGGGAGGTATCATCCCCCGCCTGCATAAGCAATGACCTCATTTCCTGCGCTTTACCCCGACAGAGAGTGTGAAATTGTTTATTACGTCGGGAAGCAGATTTCGCCGGCGCGCTCCGTTCGGGCGGCCTGCTGGCTGAGCTTATTCCCAGACACCTGTGCAACTTCCTCTAAATAGCCTCGCAGTGTTTTAGGCAGCAGATTGCCGGGGAAGGGTTTTATCGCCCTGTTGTTGATACAACGGCAGAGATACGGGGAGCAGTCGGCGGAGGCAATTCAAAGCGGCGTCAACCGAAGGTTACGCGCCAGGTGACCGACAATCAAATGACAATCACGCAACGGTGATCCCGGCTGCGATTTATTTGAAACTTGGGAGGATATTAAAGCCGTCTAATCTAAATGGATCTTCTTCTGTCATGTCTCCAAGCAAACCCCCCCCCCCCAACCCCCCCAACGGTCCCCTCTCTGTTGGCTTTTTTCTGCCTGCACAGCTCCAGTCTTCTTTTTTTTTTTTTCCGGCCCCCGCAGCGCCCCCGGGTTCACCGAGCACTCGGTCCAGAACTGAGCCCGGCGCCTCTGTGTTTCGGCGCTGGCTGCCGGCCTTTTTGTTGAAGAGCGATATTCCGGATTGAGATATCCTTTCAAAGCGCTCATGCGGTGTGGTCCGGAGCGAGGCAGTGCCCACTCTTCCTCCCCACCACCACCACCACCGGTCAGAGAGGCGAACCGATGCCGGGGCGGGAAAAGTAGGAAAGTGTGAGGTGGTGGTCAAATGAAAAAGGGGGAAGTGGAGGGAAGTGAAAATGCACAGATGGTTCATTTTGTTAGAGGTGGAGAAAATGTGGCATAAGTAGGTAATTGGTCAGAAATTTGGAAATAAGAAATAAAGGGGAGTTTAAAGTTTTTAACATACAAACTACTACATGTAGTATTTCTGTCTTTACTGGTTTCCTAAAAGGCTTAAATATCAGTCTGATTGCAGCATTGCAATTCATCCAAAAAACAACCTTGGTAATGCAACGCAGAGTGAATCTCTAAACCACGCTTTTTTCCAAAACTTGTAAATTAGTTGGTTTAAATTTAGATGTTTTTTTGCACTCAGATTATTTGTTGTTCTTGCAACCAACTCAGCAGTTTCGGTGTTTTTTATTTTTTTTCCCAGCCTCGCAGCTTCTTAATGAACGGATTCAGTGCGTCTCGCAGCCTCAGTAGGCAGATGAGGAGCGCCGCGTCTTGACAGCAGCTTCACGACGCGGCGCCGCAGACGCGGCGCCGGATGGCGTCAGGGAAGGAGGCACAACCCTGCAGCTCTTTCATATTTAAGATGTTTCTCAATAAACTGACACAGTCTTCCATTGCCTTGTCAGAAATGATGCAAGTATCATATAAATGCCTCATGAAAGCTGACAAGCAATCACTCACAGTCTATAAATGCACTCTGTGGTGCTTCAGGCTGAACAAATGTGTTGCATAGCAGAGTTCATACTTGGGCCATATACTTGTTTTTTTTTTTTAGTACCACACACGTTTCGTAATAAGATGCGGCTCGGCGCTGTAGCCCTGGAACACACGTCGCTCTCTCTCATGTTTGTCGAGTGAATGTTGAGTCATTTCATTATAACAAGAGGCGTTTGGAGCGACTGTACATTTTTTTCTTGCCCTTTTGACGGATCGCCGTTATTTTTTCACACTTTCGCCTCCCTCCGACAACTTGTTTAACACTGACGTGTTTATGACCGGCTCTCCAGTAAATCAGGGACCCGACGTCTGCCCCGTCCTTCCCTGACGCACGCTCGAAAGCTCGTTCGTGGAGTAAAACATCGTCGAACGTAGCTTGTGTTTTCGAAATAGAAGGATGAAGGTCCACGTCAAACGTGGTGTGAAGATGTGAAGAAGCCAGCAGTCTCAGCCAAAAGGGGGGCGGGGGGGGGGGGGGGGCGGG
>JAUESF010000041.1:9573288-9596832 GCA_032274765.1 Malacoctenus tetranemus
CCCCCCCCCCCCCCCCCCCCCCCCCCCCCCCCCCCCCCCCCCCCCCCCCCCCCCCCCACGAAGATGTGAGGTTAATATCGGTGGCTTCGAGATGTGTGAGACCTGCTGCTCTTCCATTCTGCTGCCGGTGTGAACAGGTCAGAGAAGCAGCACTGGCCGAGTGAGACACGCCTCGCTGCTGCCGGCCTCATCGAGGCGTCCGTCTGAGTGTTTTTAAATAAAAAGAAGCAATTCACACTCGAAGATCAGTTCATAGTCATATTGACATTGTATGAGTGCGGTAATGAACAGGATGCCTTTATAGGAGTCTGAGGTGTGCTACAAGTCATCGTTCTGCTCTTCCTCGCTGCAATAACGTGAATGTTTCTTCATGTTTTAGCTTTTTGCTGCTTATATTTAGCCTCTTTTCGGGAATGAATCCTTTTGGTAATCACATAAAGGATGGACCCCCTCCTCCCAATTAATGCTGCCATAGGTCCATCGATATCCTATCTATGAGGCACACATGGGTGAAGTAGGTACATGGAGGGACGACAGGTACTTCTTTACAAAGCTTTCATAAGCATCTCGTGATGACTCCAACACAGCACCGTAAGAAGGTACAACAAGCTTCAAGGTCTGGACTGATGAGAAAAACCATGCGACTGTTGCGCCGGCGTCCAAGTTTTCCGGGCAATCCCCCCCCCCCTCCCCTCCCCCTCCACCTTCTCGCGCAGAACACTGTGACAGTGCGACTGGCGCGGGAACAAGCAGAAGCCCGTTTTCATCCAGAAACTGTTCGGGACAGAAAAGTGTTGGGGAGCCAGCGCCTGAGCAGCTGCCAACACAATCATCGAGTCACTGGAACTGATCAACAATCTTGTCACTCCCCACGTGGATGTATTATGGTTATTATGTTCCACGAGGGCAGTAACAGCCTTACTTACTGGCCCTTTAACAGATGGCTTGTCATACGCTCACAGAAATTTTCCCTCATAAACATTCGCTGCTTCTCAGCTGTTGCGACGGCGAGTCGCATGAAAGGCAGAGCGACAACAACAACAACAGCAAAACAAAGTTGTTTCAGCTTGGAAACGTTGGCCGAGGGGCGGCGGGGGGAGGAAGTGGTTGGCACCAGCGACAGGAAGTCACCCGGGGGCGTCCGCCTCACCTTAGCACACCTGTTCTCTTGGACCGCGCATCTTGGAGTGCACAAACACGGGCGGCCGACGCCACCGCCGCCGCGCTCTCCAAGGCCGGCGCGCTGGCCCGCCGCCGCTGCACTCGTCTCCTGGCAGGCCATCGGCATCATCACCGCGCCTGCAATTAATTGCGCCGCTCAGGTTATTGTCCGTGGGGTAGACACACGTGCACGAAGGTGGCGTCAGCGGGGAGGAAAACGTCTGTTGAGCCGCGGCGAGAGCACGCCGCCGCCACCTCCCCACCTCCCACCCCCCTCTGCCTCTCCGCCCCTTGCTGATTGGACGGAGTTTTTTTTTTTCTTTTTTCTTTTCTTTTTTTGTGGTTGCTATGGTCAGTGTATTTGTCACAATGTCAGCACTCCTTGTTCCAGCCCTCCGTGGCCCTCGCCGGGGTGAAATCATTCATCTTCCTATTCATCTCCGGACTTGGAAGCCATTCATCACGAGGCCAGAGACCTCCATCAATTATTCCAATGGGAAAAAGAGTGAGGAAAGAGAGGCTTTTGAAAGGCAAATACATCTTGATTTAATTGGAAAGCAAGTATGCTCAAGGCTGCTAAGCAGATTTCCCCCAAGATGGAGCGCGCGAGATAACGGAGGGAGAGGAGGGAGCGATGGCAGACGGAGAAAATTGAGGGGGAAAAAAAGAGATAATGGAGAGAAAGAGATATAGGAGAGGAAGGCTGTGAGGATTATGGGGGGTAAAGGAGAAGCCAAGACAAAGGCCTGAAAGAGGAGCCAACAAGTGACGGGCATTTTTCCTCTGCAGCCACAAGAGCCGGAACAAAAGACCCCCGATTGGTGGAGGTTAAAAGGGCAGCAAAAAGGGGGAGGACTTGACCGGTTCTCATCAGGCGCTGGCAGCCATATATATCTAAAACGTGGCCGTCTCGACCATCCGCGGCGCCGACGCCACGTCTCTGTCTTTGAGCGGCCGTGCGTCAGGAGAGATGTGAGGCAGGCAGCAGAGAGCGCCCAAAGGTGAAATTGTCGCCGCCCCCCCCCCGCCTCCAGTCGGCGCAGCTTTGCAGCCGATCCCCCCGTCGTTTGTCATCAAAAGGAGCGGATTTATGCTGATAGGTTTTGGGGGGAGGAACGGCTGACACAAGAGTTTAGGTGCTCAGAAGAGAGCCCTCAAAAGGAGACGGACGCGGCAGATGTATATTTTTATTTTTTCTCGAAGTTTACAGATTTCCGTGGAGGCCGTCTCTCTCTCTCTCTCTCTCTCTCTCTCTCTCTCTCTCTCTCTCTCTCTCTCTCTCAAGGAGGAGGTTATAGAGTGAAATCTACAACTCGGTGAGAGTGACGCCCAATCCAGAGGAAGAGATTAAATACCCGTTGACGTCGGGCAAAAGCCAGAACGCGGCTTGTCAATCACAGGGCCGACGTCCGGACACGGCCACAGACGATCCGAGGGGGAGGGGGGCTGGCAGGACGAATCTGAGCCCCCTCTGGCTCCGCTGACACCACGCACCGATGTAGTCACGAAGCAACGTTCATGTGGCGCATGATAATTCGTGCTCTCAGGCCGGCTCGTTCAAAAAAAGCAATTATTCTCCCTCTTTGTAAACATATTATGACCCATCTGATTCCACACAGAGCAGAACTTTTTTTTCTCAAATTGCGACCGAACGCAATTTGCGGTTTCGCCAAACACACCAATAAACGCTCCCCTGGGTGGAGAAAGGATTGAAGTAGAGGAACAAATTATGCTAAATTATTAGGACACTTGTTTGCAGGCGGTAGTAAACTTCTCATTGACAAAGTAATTAAAGATAATGGCTGCACATGCTGCCTGTTTAGCGCCATCATCTTGTTTTTAGAGGCTGCTCACAACCTGAGCATCACTCACCGCTTTTTATCGCGAACGCAGGTAAAAATGTCAGATGTTGGAGGGAGAAACCTGTTGCATCTCAGCCGTTCCGCTTGAGATTACGCGCGGGAATGAGAAAAAGAAAAAAGAAAGAGTTGATCACATCGTGTTTGGAGGAAAACTGCCGGCTTCTATTCAGCGTCTTTTTTTTTTAAAGAAACATTTGATTGAATTCGCTCCAGCTGAAAAGAAGCAGGATGCCAGAGATTGTGAAGTGGAACAGAAAGTGTGTGTGTTTCAGGCTCCTATTCCTGGGAAACATAACAGCTTGGGTTGGAAACTCTGATAGCTCTCATTTTGCATGTTTGGATCGTCTCCCTCAGAGTTTGCATGTTCTGTTTCCATGTGATGTGCAGGTGTGATTGTACGTCATGTGTGACACTGTCTGTCCTTTCATATTTTTGTCAGCTGTTAACACTGAACAACAACGTGCAACACTGGAAAGTATCGCTGGAAGTGAGGCCTCGGATGCATATGCATCCAAAAAGACCCTCAGTACATATAGTATACGTATTATCACTGCTGGGTGATCCCCAAACTTTCTTCTATTAAAAAATTTGACTTGACATTTATGCTAAAAGGTTGAGACACAAAGTTAAATGCCAATTGTTCTAAACTCAGCTCCCTTCCATTAATAATACATGGTTATAGGTCCGGGTTGCAGTTTGGGTTAATGAACATCATTGTGATCAGTGCGTTTTTAATAGGAGTCGCGATGAGACTGGAGGTGATCACCCAGTCCTGTGGATGGGAAGCTCCTCATTTATTTATTTATGAGTGTCCCCCCCCCCTCTTTCGCGAGGGGGGGGAGACAGAGTTTTGTTCATCAAGGTCATCCTTTGTGTTCCAGTATTCCCCTCATCATGTCATGTTCAACCTGGGCTCCCCCCCACCACCACCCCCCTACCACCCCCCGGGTTCTGCCCGCGGCCTCTCCCTATGCTACCAGCCTTTAGATATGTCAGCACCGAGATGGCACATAATCTATATTTCATAAGGCCTTGATATAATTGGTGGCGGCGAAGGAAGGTCATGCCTTCGGGGGACCTCGTCTCTCCTCCTCCTAACAACAGCCCCCCCCCCCCGGTCCAGAGAGTGGTGGATTGGACGCAGTAACCGAGACGGGGCTGAGGGGAGGGGGGCAAGGGGGGGGTGACAGTACGTCTCCGCGCAGGGAAGTAGCAGAGCGCGGTGATTATGAAGCGTTTATTTACTTTTGAAAAAACATGCGTGGGACATAATTTATTCAGCACGGAGACGCGTTCGGGAGCGAGTGGGAAAATACTGTGCTGGCTCACAGGACTGATGGTTGGTGTCAGACACGGGAGCGTTTTTCTGGGGTGTTTTTGGGAAACTCTGGGATGACTTTTTTTCTCTTTCCCTTCTTAGTTTACTTATTCCGTCGTAATTGCTCGGCAGCGGCGCTACATCTGCTCACACGGAGGTCTTGGATGACATATAGAGGAGCTGCTCGCTGCCGCGCTTGGGCTCGCTCACCCGCTTTATTCACGGGCTTCTTTCTTGTTAAATTGGAAACCACAGCTTTAGCATCTGTCTCTTGCTTTCCCGGGGTTTTTTTTTTCTTCTTCTCCTCCTTTCCCAAGCAGCTTTAATGAGATTTATTGACACGGATCTTAAGAAACAACAGTAGCGGCGCCTCGGGGCGTCGCAGGAACCGCGCCAGTCTGCGCGGAGAGGAGAAATTAATCTTTTTAAGTTTACTAGCGGCGAGTCAGAGTGAGTGACGGCTGCTTCCCGTCTCTTTTCTCTCCCTTTGTCCTTAATTTCACATCACACCTCACTTCATTTCGTTATATTTTCAAGTTTGAAATTTATAAGTGTTATCCTAAAATCAATGTGCCATAATCAGCCGTTTTATATGCAGCAGCACTCGACGTAAAGCTCGCACTTATGAGGACCCCTCCTTTTTTTTTGTTTCACATTAATTAAACCGGAACAATGACTTATCCCGACGTTACAATATCACCATTATGATGGGGAAATGAATAGATTTAAAAAAAACGAGTGCGGGCACATTCTGTGACAAAGTTTGATTCCCCCTCCCCGTTAGCACTCTCTTTTAATATACATCCCCCAGCTGGGTAACAGCTGAGAGAGCAGGCACAAAGACATCATCAAACAACACAACCCTGAGAAATCTATAATGAGAGAGAGAGAGTGAGAGAGAGTGAGAGAGAGAGAGACTCGATACAATCTTTGAAACAATCCGAGATGACTGACACACTTTATTCAGATGGTGGTGCCACGTTTGGATGCAGAGGGGAGCAAAAAAAAAGGGCGCTCAGATTGTTATCACAAACATTCACCCGGAAGGGAGGGGGAAGCTTTACTGCCGTCGCTTTACTTTTGCAGGTCAGATTATTAATTAACTGCGATTAATCAGCAGCTCCGACGCAGCGCGCAAACCTACCTGGGTGAGCCGCGTGCGTTTGCATGTGCCTGTCCCCCCCCCGGTTTCTGCCGAGTGCCGGTGTGGTCCTTGCCCGTCACCGCCGAGCTCTCAGCGCTGTCAGCTCGTGACAAGTAGGCTACAGCAAGTTTGTTTACTTTGTCTCTCGTACTCCAGCGCGAGCTCAGGCCCCGCTAGCTGCTGTCAGTCACATGGCATCACAGTCCTGCAGACAAACAACAAGCACAAAGGAGCGCTTCTCTGTTTTGATGAGGCTTTATTTTGGAATATAAACAACAATAACTTAAGCCTTTAGGAGAGACGCCTCGTTTCTTCTTTTAATCATGAATCAGATGGTTTTAGTTGATCAATTCTGTTCCGTGCCACAGCCAGCAGCAGCCGCCTTCCTCCCACCCTCCGTAAACATCCCTCGAACGTCAGTCCGTGACACTGAAACGTCCGAGGGTGTGTGTGTGTGTGTGTGTGTGTGTGTGTGTGTGTGTGAGTGTGAGTGTGAGTGTGAGTGAGAGAGAGACTGTGTTTGCGCTGTGATGGACTGGCGACCTGTCCAGACTGTACCCGGCCTTCACTCAGCGCTCAGCTACGATCGGCTCCGGCACCTGTCGACTCCTGGTTGGAGAAGCGGACGGAGATGGATGGACAGAAAGACACATGTAAAGAAAGAGAAACACAGCAAAGAAAAGTTGTTCAACTGTAGTTTGCAGATGTATGGAGATAGAGATAGAAAGTCAAAGTTAGAGATAGAAACCCTCATTTTAGCTCAGTTCTTACACGTCCATGATATTTTACAGATATAAAGTGATTTATGTATTTAGTCATAGTTTAATTCGCCATATTTATTGTTGCCAAAGCGATATATTGGGAACTTTTTTTCTACATTTCCCACTTCCACTTCCCCTCTCATACATCATTTGTGAACATTAAAGGCTTCAACATTAAGTATCTCTTCAGTCTTCCTGCTCAGGGAGAGGATGCACTCACTTCAGCTCGCTGCTGCTGGCTGGCTTCATTATCGAATCACGGGACATAAAATACTGAGTACATTTAAAATCTCTTAAGTGAGTCGAGCTGCCAGATTCCTGTAAATACGTCTGCTGCTGAAACGGGCTGCAGCGCCGGTTTGAATTAGCTTTCGGACCTTTTCCGCAAGGAGTTATTGTCATGGTGATTCACTGGGTGATGTAAAGGAGTCCATGTTTAACTTTTTGGTTGGGGGGGAAAAAAAAGAAGAAAAGTTGCAACTTTGAGTTTTAGTTCGTCCAAGAAGTTGATGGGACCGAACGAAGTGTTGCAGTGACACTGTCTCGTCTAATTTAAGGCCCGAGGAGGTTAAAAAAAAAAAAAAGAATGATCCAGTGCAGAGAAAGTCTCTTTATCAGCAGCTACGCTTCTGAGTTGTTCATCTTCAGAGGTTGGTGAAGGGCACCCGCAGCCCATCATTTCACCAGCTCTGTCATCGCCCCTCCTCCTCTCTCCCTCCTCCCCCTTCCCCCCTCCCCCTCCCCCTCCGGTGCCTCAACTGGGGGGAGGAAATCTTAGCGGTTAATGCTGACATGGTCACTTCGATAACTTTTCGCCTCGTCTCCGCGGCGCGAGCGATCGTTCACGCTTACGTGCGATCGCGGAGTGAAACCAGAGAGTGCTATATTTACATTCCACACACACACGCGCGCGCGAGGAGGGCTCATGTAAATTCATGACAAACTTCAGCGAAGCCCACCGCCACAGCGCCACGCCGTGACCCGGTGATGTCGCCGCACTTTAGCCGCAGCACGGCCCCGGTGAGAGGAGGGTGGGGGGGTTGCGGGGGGAGTTTGCGACCGCGCTACACTTCCTGTCACTTGGCTCCCTGCGCTGGTCTAGTTTCATGCTCTGTCAGCCTCAACGGGTCTCTTTGGCCTAAGTGCTCCATCTTTCCCTCGCTCTCTCTTACTCTCTCTCACCCCCCTCACTGTCAGACCCTGTTAGACATTCTCGTTATGCCGAGACTCCACTAAGTTCATCAAGACACGCGCACATGCGGCCCCTTCGAGGCTTCACAAAGAAGCAGGGATCCAAACTGAAGAAAGATGCTCTCTCCTACTTTTCCCAGTCTCTTGCTCTCGGAATTACAATTTAATGTTTCCGTGCGACAAATTGCATTTCTATCGCGTCTGAAGAATATTAATAAAGTGGCACTGATGGCTGGATGATTGAGACGGAGGGACGCAGAGGAAAAGACATTTCGAGTGAAGTTACACAAGTTGTGAAGAACTCTGTGAAGCAAAATCCGCTGCTCGCCAATCAACAGGGTGTTTGGGTTTTATTTTTGGGCTCATAGAACTTTCTAACAAGGAAAAAACAATAAATCTTACATGGGCTACAAATGTCCCCCCCGACCAAAAGCGAGCTAAATCCATAAAGTACTAATTAAGTTGGTTGCATTTTAATGGGTGTCAGACTTATTGTTCTATTAATCCTTCAACAGCTCATAATACCAAATGTTGATTTCACCATTTCTACACCATGTTCTTTGTACATGCACATGATGCCCTTTATAGTATTTGCCCTTTATAAGTTAATTGCTTTTTTTTTTTTATTGGCTACTTCAGCCGCTCTGAATTTAGCCTCTTATCTCTTTGCCAGGAGGCCTTTTTCATTTGCAGCAATTCTAATAGAATAATAAAAAGAAAAAAAAAACACATGCAAAGTAAAATACACGGGACGTCCTCATCACCACTTCTGTTTCCACCGCTATAAGTCGAATCAAAACATTGCAATTCAATTTGGAGCGCGTAGCGTCGAGTGATCACGTTTTTAGAGGGGGGGGGTTAATTTATTCCTCGGCACTGATTAATTGCATGGAAATGCTCCAGCCATTTCCTGTGTTAAACGTCAGTTAATTAGCTGACAACATTGGACGGGATAATTAATACAGCCGGGGGGGTCACGGCGTGTTACCGGAGGAGGAAGGGGTGGGGGAGGAGGAAGAGGGTGGGGGAGGGGGGGGGGGGAGAGGAGTGCTCAGGCAGGGTGTGACACAGACCTGCGCGCCTCGGAGCCACCTGCCGTCAAGCCTGAGCTGAAAGGCACCTGCTCGACCTGATGAGACTTTGAGAGTGGACTCCGGATGTTGGTCTCCGGGTCGCTCTGGAGACATCCGACGTGGTGTTGGACCGCGGTGGGCACGCGGCTGGATAAATAACGAGCCTTCTGATTCGCAGCGCGACAGGCCCCTCTATCAAACACTTTGGAGCCTGACTTGTTTGTCTTTCAGAGGTAGGTGAAGGGCACGGAGAGCCCATCGCTTATTCGGCCTTCCAATGGCCGTCACACCACAGCCCCCCCCCCTCCCCCCCCAGCCCTCCACCCCCACTGACACGCACATGGACACGCACGGATATCTTTTGAAGCCTCGATTCTCAGTCTGGAGCTGATCGAGAGGGGCCAAATTCCTCAAGGGTCATGCATAGTATGCATCTCATTCTTCTTTTATTATTTATTTTCTTATTCCCGTTGGAGGGTCATCAGTCCAGGTCTTACTGTATTTTTATTCCCCCTTTGTGCCACTATGCAAAACAGCGCGATGTGTGTGTGTGCGTGTGTGTGTGTGTGCATGTGCTGTGCGTGTTTTCTGCTGTGTTTCATCTTCTGAGAGAATATTTTTGGACAACAGATCCAGATTCTTTTTGCATTTTTATGCATGAGGGTGTTTGGTCAGCTTGCCACTCTGCACATATTGAAAACACACATACATTGTGATACCTTCAGGAGCCGCTCTTCTGTGGGACTAAAACATGCACATGTCGTCTTAGTATGCAAGAAGGATTCACAAGAACGAAAGCTTTGAATGGGAATGCGTGTCGTAGCAACACACACACTTTTTGACCAGGTCTCACAGTCGGCTCAGTTTGCAGTCTCACTGTGCAGTTTGACACACTTTAGAAGCAGTTCATATATCAAGATAACAATCGGATTTACAAAGGAGTTTAAACTAACCGTGTTGTCAGCTGTCTATTTAACGCATGGGCTTTATTTATAGAAAGTGGAGGGGAAGGGGGGGGTGGGGGGGACCTGCGAGGGCAGTGCTTAAATCCAGCAGTACAGGGCTGCTGAGGCAGTCAGAGTGGCAGTGATTCATAGTTCAACCCAGAGTCCCTCTCTCCCCAAGTCCCTCATAATTAAAGTCGCAGCATATGGCCTTGTGACCAAGCGGAGCGCAGAGGTATCCGCCGAAACTTTCCTGCCGTCTTATTCTGAGGCGCTGGCAACCGCCCGGTCCCCTCAGCCTTTCCTCCCGCGCAGCGCAAACGAAAAAGCGTGTCACCTTGAGGTGTCACGCGACGCATCTGCCAGCCTAATTACCACGTTTTTTAGGGGGAGGGGTGGGTGGGTGGGGGGCTTATTGATAATTTGCTTGGCAGCGCGCTTTGTTCGAGGTTATGCGTATCTTACGGGGGGGGGCAAAAATTGGCACAATCCACTGATCTAGAATCTGCTTCCAAATCTGTGCTCAAGATTGCAACAGTTAAGTCGACTCACAGGTACAAAAAAACCCAACAAAAATGTACACTATTGTGTGGTTTTACCATCAAATATGTTGAATATGCCCATTTTTTCCCCCGTTTCGGTGAAAATACTTGTTGAGGAATCCAAAGGAGACTCGAAAACCTCAAGAGAGGGAGAAAACGTTGGCCAAAGAAAAGAGAGAGGGAGGGCCGAGCGTCTCAGGGACCACACAGCAGCACGAGGAGGGGGAGATTGGATTCACCAAACAGGGCTGAAATTCCTTCCTTTTGTGCGTCCACAGTGGGTCGCAGCAACACCGGCGCTGGCTTTGGACATGGTCTGAGTGTTCCCCTCGGAGGGCCGCTGAGGCCATTTTCCGGCTGAGCACGGCCCATACATCGGGATTAAGTGTAAGCATTCTGTAGCGACGAGCTGCCTGAAAAGGGAGATGAGCGACGGCAGTGAAGAAAGCCTCCGCTCTAATATTTCTTCTCTCTAATCTTTTTTTTTTCTGCCCTCGTTTTATGGGAAGCTTTTTGGCCTAGGCTCTCACCTCGCCGCCCCACCAAGGTGTCTCCTCTTTGCTTCTGACGGCCAGCGTCTCTTTTTTTTTCTTGCTCTTTCTTTTCTTATCAGTATTGTCGGGGGGAAAGAAAAGAAATCAGGGCTGCGGTGTATTACATTTAGTTTCCTATTAGATTAGAGAATAGGTCTGCTGGATAAATCCTGCTGTTCACCCCTCACTCTCTTTTCTTTTTTTCTTCTTTTCCTACTTCTTCCTCTCACTCCCCCCCCCCCTTCCCCGCTAAATCATTCATTCCCTGACTTATCCGAGAGTGAAATGGAGCACAGGCCAGGCTAGTTAATGGGGTTCCATGAGCCATAAGATTACTTTCCTACCTGAGCTCGTTCCTATGAATCTTCCTTAGAGGAGCGGCTAAAATAACAAACCTCTCGCCACCGCAGCCACGCGGCCAAAAGTTGCAGACAGAGGGGGGGGGGCGCTCAGTCCCCGGGTCGCCCTCGGTTTGCCGTCAGCTCTCGGAGTGTCAGGCGTCAGCGAGCGAGCGAGCAGCACTCGTCTGATATTCGTTGCCCCCCGCTTCCCGACGGGTCAGACTCACACATGTTAACAAGAGAAGTCAATTTACATTCCTCCAGGCAGCTTAATTGGAGCTGGAACAAAAGTCGACGGGACTTTTCTCTCCCTCTCTCTCTCTCTCTCTCTCCCCCCCCCTCTCCCTCTATTTTCATCTCTCCGCCTCTCCTTTTCCTCAGAGGAAATCACAAGCGATATTGACTTTTTTCGCTGACATATTTTTCCCTCCCGGTTGGTTAACTATTCAAACCATACATTGTGTTTTGGCCTTTGTAATTTTCTCTTTCTTGTTGCAGCCGAGATATAAGGTCTTTGTAATTCCTGGAATCTGTATGCGTCTTACGTGAACCGACTCGTAAGGCAGCAATGAAAGACTCTCCTATTTTTTTGTCCCTGCGCAGCACCACAATTACATAACAATGCTGATGTTTTCTCTGCACGACGGTGTGACTGGTGGGTAGATATATTTCACACAGGCCCGGGCTGACGGTGAATCAGCGATCGCAGTTGCGTTTTCAGAGAAATGTCAGCTGGACGGAGCAGTTTCACAGAGAACTCTGAACCCTCGCAGCCAGGCGCTCCACCACCCGGGGTCTGGGACCACCAGGGGACCGTCCATTGGTTTTATTGTGCAGGCTCCGGCTTTTGTGCGTTGGTTGATAGTTTGTTGGCTTCACTGTAATGTTTTGGCAAATTGAGAGACCAAAGGTGGAGTCCACAGCCTCCTTTAGAGGGAGGGGGGGGTGTCTAAAGAGAAGAGGTGGAGAGCGACTGCTCAAAATGACTGTATTTCAAATGAAGAGTTTTTCACACGGTATCAGATATTCTGCCGCTGAAGCTCATCGACAACAAAGCCAGTCCGACAAGAAGCCTGAGAATACACAAACAGGTTGCACGGGGGGGGAGGAAATCTTTCTCTCATGCGTCTCACCTCGGGCGTTTTATCTCTGTCCTTTTGTGGAGACACACACACACACACACACACACACACACACACACACACAAAAAAGGAAAAAACATCTGACAGGCGAACAAAGATGGATCACAGTGCGAAAAACTCCAATAGTTGGGAGTTGAACTCTGGTCCTCGTTGTGGGGTTCACTTCCCGGCGGACCACCACACACGGTCCCGCCCCCCCCCCCCCAACTCCTCCTCCCCACCCCTCCACCTCCTCCCCCCTTCGAGCCGGAATATTGATCGTATTTTATTTTGATTTATGTAACTGCGATGCACTCGGAGCACCGAACGCAGCCCGGACGAGTTTAAAAAGGAGCGCTCGGAAACCGCTTGCTCTCCCACCGGAGCTTCCTCGTCACGATCATTCCATCCACGTCAAACGATGAACCCTCCGAGGGTTTTGATGACTATCATCCCTCCCCCCGCCTTCTTCGTGTCTAACAAAAACCAACATGTCTTTATCGCTGATTGGTTGGTCCCCACGTAGTGTGGGTATAAAGGCTGTTACGGCCTCTGTAGTTAGAATCAAACCTCCTGCTCCATTAAAAGTGTCATTTACCTTTTATTTTTTCTTCCTTCCTCTGGGCCACATGGCACTTTTTTTTCCCTCCTGTTTTTTCTTGGCTTTAAAGGTTTGTGCCAGCTGCACAGCGACGGCAGGAGGACACGCTGAGTGCCTCCCACTGCCTCCTACCTGCCTCCTGCTTACTAATAAGAGACGCTTTCGGGCCTCGTAAGGACTCGGCGAGCCTCGTTTTGATAAAGTGGAGCTCAACAGTAATTTGGACCCTCACGTCTAATTTTAGTCTTCTCTGGCCCACCTTGAAGTCCCGATCAAGACTTGGCAACCGGTGCATTGTTTTGTTTTTTTTTGTCCCTTAACATCAGCCGTCCCTGCTGCCCTAATTGGTTCCATTTCTGTTCGGAGATCTTTGGCACCAAAGTGCAGCGCAGCTTCCGCGGCGCTCCTTGAAGTCGCCGGGACTTCTTTCTCGTTGCTTTTTTTCTCCAACCCTCCCTCCTGTCATCCTTCTTTCGTGGCTCCCGCCTCCCCGTGTGAGCGCCCGCCCCAGCCTGACCCTCAACTCTTCGTCAAAACATCCAGAGAGCGAAAGGAACGTGGCAATTTAAATTCCATTTTTTTTTATGTATGTAGAACACGAGGCTGTGCGCCCTTCATGAGCTTTGAGTTTAATATTGCCATTAGTCATTGAGTTAGCCACATTGACATCCCGTCCCCCCCCCCGCTAGCCCTTCCACCAACCTCGCATTTAATCTGCATTAGTGTGACTGTGACCAGCGCTGCTCGGTGCTTAGAAAGTTTTGTAAGCTTGAAAAAAAACCCAACAAGTTTCTCTCTTTCCTTCTATACAAAACCAATTATTTTATTTTCATCTCAGTCGATGTTTCGAAAAGTGGCTCCCAGCGTTGTCATATAGACAGAAAGCTGTAATTTCTGGGAAACGTGTAAAAATAACTGGTTGAACCTGTATTAAAAAAAACCCTCCACCTCTGACAGCTGTGAGGCTCTGCTGGCAGGGTTATGGTGTTTAAAAAGTCACCCGTTGAGGGAAAACAGAAAGTCGAACTCCACCTGATGGATTCGATATGACACTATTTGCAGGGAAAAGTTGCTGTTTTACCAAGCAAAGAGGGAAAAAAAAACTACAACAAAAATATGAGCAAAAATGGAGGGATCCTGCGTTTCGCGTCGATGAATCAACCTCAGAAAATGACTCATTTTATTAGGGTTGAAAGCACAATGCGCTTTCTGGCTCTGATTAAAATGTTGGCACACCACCAACAATCAAAGTGAAGGATGCAGTAAACCTGCTACTTTTGCACTCACAAATTGACAGCTCCCTGCTTTATTTGCACACCAGGTCCGCACAAGGACTAAATCTGCATATGCAACGTTTCTCCCCGCTGTTAGAGGAAATTAGTCGCGTTTGCAGGTGCGAGAGGCGGACAGGCTTTTATTTTTAGCGATTATCTTTTTATGCATTCACTTTTTTTGATAAATATGCGGATGTAAGTGCAAGAGTGTGCTTGTAAATAAATCTTACTGTAACCAATTTACTGACGCAGTGATTCTTACTCCGTCAATGCGGCGCCACTCTGACACTTGTCAAGAAACGCTGCCATGATTTTCATTGTAATAAATGACTCCACAGTTTGTTTTTACGTTGTGTTAAAAAAAAAAAGAAAAAAAAGCATGTTTTTGTAACATGTCGATGGATGTAATGTGGTAAAGTCAACTTTAACAGCAGAGTTCGGTGTTCGTGGCCACGCCCCCTCTTTGCCACACCGACGTTAGCGTGCAGGTACGTGACCTCCAGTGGGAGGAGTTAACGTGGACGAGCCAATGAGTGATTATATTTACAGAATGCAATCACGAATCAGTCGACTTAAATGAGAATTGGCCGCACCTCCGTCCGTCGGAGGAGCTTTAACACTCCATTCGAGCACAATATCACATCGGCCGGGAGTGATGTCGTTCAGTATATAAGCTCGGCCCGGTTCCGGGTCGCAGGGGGGATGCGGGTAATTACAGTCACGCGGATATTTAATACAGCAACTCAACCTCAAGTGTGATATTGCTTTTATGCAGCAGTTACTACCCCGGTCCTGCGCGCTGGTTAACAGCAATAAAACTGACACGGTGAATTATACATTCTTTCAATTAGCTCCATGATCTTTTTTTCCCGTGCTGTGTTGCACAACAGCAGCTCTGTCAGGGCTTTTTTTGTGCCATCGGGTTCGTCGGTCCAAAACCGTCTTATAACATACAGTTTCGTCTCTTCTTCTTATGTCGTCTGCTTGCTAGTATGCGTAATATACAGCACTTTATGTCAAAATGAGCCGCGTTTTACACAGTTCTAGCAATGGAAAAAATAGCCCAGCTTTGGATTCTTGGAGTTGCAGTGATTCCTGTGCGTCTCGTGGAACAGGAAGCATCATGGAGCTGCATCCCATCCAGCTGTATTGGTTTCGTGTCTGCTCCAGCAGGAGAATTCTGTTAGCTCACCTCTTTAGCTACCTCCTCTGATCCACCCGGAGCCCTCGCTGCCGGGCCCGTGGCGGTGGTGCTGCTGCTCCGTGACAGACGTAGCCTCGCAACCATCTGCTTCAGCGCTTTGAAGCGAGTAATGCATATTTATTTGTTTTCCTGTCGTGGCATTTTTTACGCCTTGTATCTTTACAACAAGAAAAAAGGGTGGGGGGGGGGCGGCGCTGGCGATCGTGTACGATCGTGCCGCCGCTCCGGAGGCGCGGCCGGGCTCCGGTTGCTCGGCGAGGGACTCTGAACTTGGGATGTTTGCAAAGTGAAGTTCAGTCAGATTAATCATTCTGTCAGACAATGAGAGCAGAGCACCCCAGGGCTAAAAGGGAGACAAGGCCTTTCAGCAAGAAGAAGAATACGCTGCGCTACTGTATATGTTTTGAGCTTGTTATTCATTTTCACTCAGGGAGGCGGAGGGGACCGGGGGGGCGGGGGGGGGGGGCACTGGCGGGGGGAGAGGGGGGGTTATGTAGTGGTGTGCAACGCGCTCTCCCGGTGTCGGGGAATATATCTATCGTTCCGGGGAGCCATTTCCCATAAGAGGGGATAAATGGATGTAGCTGAAGGTGAGGACAATGCAGGAACATCACATTTAGAGGCTTATTCATCAAGTTCACGGGGAGTGTCGCCGCTCTGCCAAATGTTGCATTTTCGCTGCACCCCCTCGCGAGGGAAAACCGTTCGCGGCCTTGCACGCGTCCCCAAACACTGATCAGACGTCGTATCTCATTTGCGTCCTCATGTTTATGCCCCCCCCCCACGCGACGGCGGTCACAGCCGTCTCCCCCTCGCTTCTTGCAGGATCGCGGCCTTCAGAAACTCATCTTCAGTATCGAACTTCTTTTACACAAATTATATTTCTGAGCTTGTTGAGTTTTTTTTCCTAATGTTTATTTCTTCTTTCGATGTTTGTTTTTGGGGTTTTTTTTAAGCCCTTTTTGTCTGCATAAAAATGTGATACAAAGTCGAAAATGTTGTCCGCACGCTCGAACGAGCATCCAAGCCGTTTATCCAGAAGACACGATAATGATCCTCGATAGAAGAAATGTTCCCGGCAACACAAAAACACTGTCGAGCTCGTCAGTATGAAGGATTAGTGAAATAACCTCATAAACAAAAATACTGCAAAATTAGTTCTGATGAATTTTATGAAGCTAATTTCCGATCACTCACCACGTCGTGCAGCTCACAGTAGTCATTAACCCCGTAGAGGCCGTGATGTGGGGTCCGTTTTGAAGCTCTAATGACTCCATACATGCGCTTTGTTCTTTTTTTTTTTTGTCCCTCCGCTGTCTGGGCAACTTCTTTTTAATTATCGGCTTTGTGGTGGAGCAGGAGGTGGAGCCTTTACGCGTCCAATCACAAATGATGAATTAAAACAATTATTAGGACACCTGGGCTGATGTGATTAGAGTGAAGTGCTCGATTTAAATTAAGTGAAAGCGGGAAACCATGAAATGCAAATGTGTCTTAATAATGAAATAATCCGCAGTGTTACTTCAGCACTCGTCCAGCGAGAAGAAAAAAAAACCCTTCAGGTTTGGAGCTTCCTCTCATGTGGAGGACGTTTTTTTTTTCTTCTCATGCAAATCGTAACCTTCAAATTGCAACGTCTGTCATTATCTTAAGATTATCTCCTCCTGTTGTTTTGGACCTCGGCTTGCTTGTAAAAGCTCGCCTTTATTTATGACCCGCGCGGCTCGCTCGAGACGGCGCCGCGGAGCTCGCAGATGCACCGCGGCCGCGCGAGCGAGCGAGCGCAGTCATTTGTGAAAGACGACGTTGACCCCATACGCGGCGACTCGTGTTTGTAAATTGCCTCGGTGAAATTGGTCCCCGGCGAGTGATGTCTCGGGCCCGTGTTGAAGGGCTTGTACGTAATGATCCCGGTCTTGTCTGAGCGACCGCTGGCCGGGAGCGTCCACGTATAAAGTGACACCCACGTTGAAATGGCGCGGTGCATGGCTGAGAAAGGGCCAACATTTCATATCATAAACCATGACAAACAGTTCATTTATGGCACCGACTTGACATCAGGGTGAAAATAACCCAACAGGAAAGAAGCAAAACGAGGAACTGGAGTGTGAATGAGCACCGAACACAAACGCTGCTCTGACCTCTGCACTCAGAGTTGCTGCTGCACAAAGTTTGAATGGCCAGATTGGAGGTACATCTACAAAAAGACACTCAGTCCTCGCACTGTGATTACTTAGCAGACAGCACATTTTGTCGTTGGATCTCCGTGCGGTTCCTGTTTAACAGGTGAAAATGAGATGTGGTTCGTGTTCGGTCTCCCTTGAAGGAAAGAAAGTTTCCTGCCGCTCGCGCACTCCGCGTTGCGGGTTCTTCACGGTGGCCCGCTGATACGTCTTCATCACCGTGGCAGCAGCCTTCAGCGGCGATGACGGACACCTCCAGCTTCATCCTCCATCCGTCATATCCCCTCTCACCTTTTCACACAGTGGCTGCACTTTTGCAGCTCTCACCTTTTGTTTCCCCCCCGCATCTCGATCCATCTCTTTCTCTTCCTCCCTCACACACAAACACAGACACACACACACGAACACACACACACACACACGGCTCTTCTCTTTCCCCTTCCTTCTCTTTCTCCCTTTTGTTTCCGCTCCCATTTTCTTTTCTTTTTTTCATGTCTGTGGTTGCAGAATACGTGTCTCCGTCGCCGACGTTATCCAGATACCTTCTGGATGTGCCTGTGAACACGATGGGGGCCAGTCACAGTGATGTATGACTGTAATCCCACCGCTGCAGCGTGACACGGCTGTCAGTTGCCATGGGAGACCACATGATTTATATTCTGCAGCTCTGCTTATGGGCTCCTATAAGTGATGTTAAAGGCCCGATCGTGCACTTTTATGCAAAAGAAAGGAGTCGGGTCACCTCACTGGTTAGACATACACTTCATTCACCAGGGCTGGAAAAAATCTATCTATATATTTGTGGTAAGCAGATCATTAACTATGTGGGGCGAGCCAGCAGCCAGTGGCTGCGTGTCAGAGTGAAGCATGTAGCCGATGCCGCGAGTCCTTGTTTGATTCCCAGCAACCGAGACCCCCGCCTCATGTCGTTCTCTTGTTCTCTACCCCCCCCACCACCACCACTCCCCTCGTTCCCTGTCACTCTCCTGGTACTATTGAATAAATCATAAAGTGCCTTCAAAAATAATCCTTTTCTTATTTACTGCTGTCCCCAAAGGAGAAGCACCCGGGATTATTTATTCACTCCGTGTCTCGCTCACTAAGGATCCCTGTGCCGTCACTCCACGCGTTATCTATAATTGATCGGCTTAAAAAAAAAACCTGAGTCTGATTGGTGCTTTAACAGTTAGTTGTCTTCGAGTAGCGAGGTGAGTGATGAATGTGCCCCCCCCCCCCATTGCTCTTTCGCGCCATTCCCGGCTCATTTACATGTCTGTATGTTGGGTGTTTTGATTCTATCTGCCACTGAAGATGTGCTGCTGCAGATAAGATGGCAGGTCGCTGGGCAGGACAAGGCGGAGCAGGCATCACACTCGACGGGCCACGTGGGGCATCGGAGTGACAAGCCCAAAAATGGAAACCCTCGTAGACGGGTGACTTCTTCTCGGCAGGATGAATGGAAATGATTGATTCCAGCATGGGATGGATTCCTAAATGAGGCCAAATCAGTGCAGGTGTAATGCTGAGCTGTGGAGGAACACGGTGTCAGACGTGAAGGCACTACAACGATGTAGTGAAACGGATGCGCGCCATATCAACCGAAAGTGATGAACACTTTTCTTTGTCCATCAGGTTGTAGTATGAAAGCGGTTCCTTCCGAATTTAACTCCACTGATCAAATTTTGCGAGTTGGACCCTCAATTTAATCACACAAAGTCTGCGCCGTACTTCAGCATTCATAATGGATGTTAAGAAATGAAAAACTTAAACTCTCGGCAGAGTGTAAAAGTTGAATTGTGAAAGTTGAACACTCGGTGGAGAATTGACGGCAGTGCGAATAAAGGGAAAGCGAGAACTGCAGTCGCAGACTAATGAATGTTTTCAACCTAGAACCACAGAGTAAATAAAGCTGTTTTCTTAATATTGTCAATAATGGAACGCAGAACAACGTTAAAATACCCCAAAACATGTTGTCTTAAAGTTCAGATTGAGGCTTGTTTTTCTTTCCATATCATTATATTTTAGCATCATTGCAGCCTTATATTCTCTGCAAGGAAAGCTGCTGAGACCTCCCCCCTCCTCCCTCCTCCTCCTGTCGTCTAATGTAGTATTAATATTTATCAGATTTACTTCCTGATTCCTCAGTTAAAGTAAACACGAGGGAAATGCGAGGCCACCTTTAGATCGGGCACTCGACACCGCAATCTCCTCTGTGATTGAGGGGGCTGAACGACACATCAATAATTTACCTCTTCAGAGAGGTTTCTACAGGTGTGGCGACGTCCCGGTGACTGTATCCATCTCAATGCCTTGTTGTGTTTTTTTTGTGTGTGTGCAGGTATGGTGAACTACAGCGAGGTGTCGGGCTACCCCCTTGTTCAACACTGGAGTCTCCGCTCCGTCCTCTACCACGTCAAGCTCAATCAGTGGGTCCTCTCTCAAGGTGCGTGACGCTGCGCTTATTAATTAATTGTCAATACATAATTTGTTATTACTGATTGTTTATTCATGCCGGTGGAAAAGCCTTGCTCCAGCCCTCCTCTCCCTCGGAGGAGCGGCATCACCAGCTATCAATTATTTACCACATTGTAATTAATCTGACACGTCAAGGTTAGCGACTCATCATAGCAGCTTTGCTCCTTTAATTTTCACTTTTGATCAACTATGTGATCAGACTGCCAACTTTTGAATTTTCTGACATGAGCGGTTGGAATGTCGTGTTTCTTTACACAGCATTATCTCCAGGAACACTGCGGTTACCATGTATTGTTGTCTTTGTTTTGTTTTTTAAATTTCTTGGCACCGATTTAATCTCAAGTTAAAGTGTCCTTGACTAAAAACAGCAGCTGAAGCAGTTATCTACCTCTTAAAGTGTTTGCCTATCAACTCACCTCCATATTCCTAAACTTTGCACAGACCTTGTTGATTTTTGTGCTTTTCTGGGTTGGCTCATGTAAAATACACACACTCACGTGAATGCACACACACACACTTGGCTCTGCTGCTCATCCCACAAATGCATGTTTCGATCCCGGTGGTTCGGTTCACAAATTAGATTAAACTGTTACTTTTTTGGGCTGTGTTTGATGACTGATAAGAAAGGGCACATTGCAAGCAACTCTGTGATGTGCAGAAAAAATAGCAAAATGCTTTAATTATGTTTAAGAATCAAAGTTTCTATCTGGTGGCTTTCTTTATTACAAACCAGCAAAGTGTTCAGGCCAAAACTCAGCCAACAAGTGCATCAGGAGCACACAGAGCTTTATGTCCGATCGTAGCAACACTCTTTTGTTAGCTGGTGAATGATGTTTGATACATTTTGAACATCCCCCCGTAAAACCTGCACCCAAACAAAATAAAACAAATATGACCACATAAACAGGACTCATGAGGCTCTTTGAGTAGCAGCAGTTTATTACTATTATTATTTTAAATGTTAGCGTTTCCACAGGACGAACCTGAGGCTTAACGGGGCCCTAAAGTTTAAACACAGGTTACTGCCTCACAGCCACTGCAGCTGTGTCAGTAATGCCCTCACATATAGCGCTGATAAATGGTGAATACCTATGAATTATAAAGCACTTTTTTTTTTTTTATAATTTCTGCAGTGTCAAAGAGCTTTTTATGCGCTGTCACATTCACAGCCAGTCACACAGCAACTAAATGGAGCCTGTTGGGGTTCGTTGCCCCGCATTCGTTTGAACACTGGAGCAGAGCGAGGCGGGACTCAAACCGGTAACCTCAGGGTGAAAAGACCAAAATCGATCGGGCAAGTTCGTAACAGCCGGCACGTCGTTTGTCAAAAAAATGGCACAAGATTCGTCTGTCATCCAGCTGGGAACAAGCAGCACAAGTCTCACAGTAAATACAGACGCCACTTGTTGCTTACTTTATGTCCCAGCGTATGCAGTGTTTTGGAGGGGTGGGTGGTGGGTGGGGTGTGTGCTCCAGTTGGCGTCACAATATCTGATACAGAACATTGTTGGGTTTCGATTGCAAAGATTACTGTGTGTTTTCAGGCTTAAGGTATTCAGGAGCCTAAACTCCATATTTTTCCCCACTCGGAAATAAGCCGAAGCCTTTGGCAGCACATCTCCTCCTCCTCCTCTTCCTCCTCCTCCTCCTCCTATACAATCATATTGTTTTGTTCCTAAAGATTTTCTCCAATCTTTATTGGTTCAATTTTTTTTATCCCACCCTAAAATTTTACGTAAAACAATAGAATGGACCTTCAAACAATAGAAGTGATATAAAGCATGAAAACACAGAGAATAATACTGTGAGTTTAATGCGTAGTTTCTTTTTTATGGAGCTTGTTTTCTCTGAACGAGAAGTGCAGGTTTAGACCTTCAAGGCCTTCCTGTTTACGTGCGCGCCTTTTTGTTTAGTTTGTGAACGTTCACTGAGCGTTTGTGTGCGTTTTTTTTTCCTTTCTAGCCACCTTGTTGTGTTGCATGTCCATGCGTCAAGCGGCTCGCGGTAGCTCGAGCTCATTATTTATTGACGGAGTCCTTGGCCGCCGATGTTGCTAATGCCAACAGATGCGCGGCGTACAGCTTCGACTAAACCACCGAAGAAAGGCCCTCATTGTGGCCAGCTCTGATTAGGGCCACGCGGGAAAGCGAGTGTCGCGCGCGCGAGGATCTGCTGACGGAGAGACGCGGACGACGACCGGAGAACGAGGTCAACAGACAACAGCTTGTATCCCTCCGTCTCTGTGATCGCCTGTCGTACATCACAGAAGCCCCCGCGTCTATAGCAGGACGGCGGCGAGGAGTTGACAGCGCCTGCCGCGGAAACTTCAGAGAATGAGATAAGTGCGGATAGGTATTTAGTCAAGCAATGGCTCCTCTGAAGGCTGCTTCTGGCTCCTGACACATCGAGGATTAAACGGCATATTTCCTGACAGCTCTCTCACCGCTAAATGTGTAATTCAATGGAGGCAAAAAAAATCCTCCTCGTTGCGCTTTCACGTGCTTCACTGCGTAGCTCGGCTCGCTCCGTTGCCGGTGTTGGGGGGGGGTCAAGTGAAAATATGCTGGAAAATCGCATCCATCATTCTGGCCGGATTGACGTGCCGTCGTTTTTAATAAGTTTTGAATTTGGTGATGTTTTTAAGTGCATGCATTATTCATACATCGATCATAAATAGTTCCCATTCTGATAAGCGCCGCGCGCCCCCCGCTGTAAATACGGCCGTGACACCTCCTAATGCATTTCCAATGGCGCCTCGGCGGTTTGGAGAGCGGGCCCCAGCTTCTGCTGAGGATACACTTTCTATTTTCTCCCCCCTCCCCGCGCTCGGAAGCGACTCAACAGCCTCCCGTCTTTTTTACTCCCATTTCCCACTTTAGCTCATCATATTTCAACAGCCACCGGAGGGGAGGAGGAGGAGGAGGTGGTGGTGGTGGTGTTGGTGGCGAGGGTGTGTGTGTGTGTGTGTGTGTGTGTGTGTGTGTGTGTGGTGGAGGCGACTGATTCTTACATGTGATAGCGGAGCCGCCATCGCTCATCCTCACCGCGCTCTCTGTCTCTCACTTCAGCGGCCTCCTAATTTAATTTCGGGGGAGAAGTAAGAGCGAGCGGAGCATGAGTGCTGAGATATTAATACTGCTTCTCCTGGAAATCATAATGATAAACTGCCATTGCAGTTTTGCTTTCCAATATTTGCTGAAGAGAGAATCCCAGTGAGCTCATGGTCATTTTGTTATCGCCGAGTCGATGCTTCGCATCGAAACGTGCCTCCGTTTATTTTCTTGTTCCGCACTTCTGACGCTGCTGATAATGAAAGAACAGTCCAGGCTTTACGGAAGTAAAAGAAACTTTCTCTATTTTACTTGCGAGAGTCGTCTTGATGAAATTTGTAGACACAATTAAAGTGGAGGAGAGTCGACGATGTCGTCAGGACAGCTTCACTAAATGGGTTTTCTTTCAAGAAAAAAGCAGGTAAAAAGGTTTAACCTGCGTCACTATTTCTGCCCCATCATAGGGTCACCCTGGGTGTTCAAAAACAAGACGAATGTATTGGATTCAAATAAAAAACACCAACAATCGGAGACATTTTTAGCGAGACGTTTCCCTTTATGTAAACTGACACCTCGCTGCTGTAATCTGCTCTGTCTCATCTAAAGAGATTACTGTGTGCACACAAAGTGTGATCCATGATATAGGTGGCCTTTCAGGGTTTGGACAGCTTCTCAGCACAATTGTTCAGGGCGATGGAGAGTGACAGAGCAACAATAAAACATTCATAGATTTCCACTCCAACCCTCCAAAATCCCCCCCGAACCT
>JAUESF010000041.1:9602881-9612881 GCA_032274765.1 Malacoctenus tetranemus
CACACACACACACACACACACACACACACACACACACACACACACACACACACACACACACACACACACACTTCAGCGCCACCTGCCCTTGCTGGTTACCAGCTGGGAATTATGCAACACTCACTGTTGATATCTGATATAAAAAAAAATTCTCTGTTTTATATCTCTGACTCTTTTTGCCTTTTTTGTATTCATGTGTCAGCATGTAAGCAGCGGTTGCTTAACCTCTCCAAAAAAACCCCAAACAGCCAGCAAGACATCGAAGAGATTCTGGATGTTCTCAGAAAGATAATAATACCTGATATTTAGGCGAAGCTGCAGGACGCCGTGATTGCACCACTATAATGTAAATGTGGCACATCAGAAGTACCTGGTGATAATATACAATTTTGAAAATGACCTCCTTGTGGGTGGTGAGGGAAATGGAGAAAAGGGGGCTGATATAAATAGAAATTGACGTCACGTAACAGCCACTTCATTAGTCAGGATGACAAGTGTGCTCGTGGCAGTTGTTTCCTGCACTTTTGCACGTAGGAATATTGTTCAGCACCGAACTCATTCCATTGTTTTTTATTTTTTTTTCCTCCCATTGATTGAAGGATTTATTTTTTGTTTTGTTTCGTGCCTCTTTATCCAACCAAACGGCAAAGTTGTGATCGGATTTTAATTTATAATGTGGACAATCAATCACAAGTTATAAACAAGGAGTCTGGGATTCAGTGAACGGTTGATACCGCGAGACTTAATCGATTTATTTCAGGCTGTAAACGGGGGAGAAAGCCAGAGTATGGATCTCTTTGAGAACACGCAAGTATTTATGACACAGTGAAGGTTTATCGTTTGGATGGTTCACTCCTGTCCCTTTCACTGACACACACACACACACACACACACACACACACACACACACACACACACACACACACACACACTCTAATGGGGAGAGAACTGCGATTCGCTCCTCCACTGGGAGCAACAATGGAGTTTAGCATCTTGCTCAAGGACACTTTGGCACGTTGATAGATCAACCAGCCGACCTTGGCGCCGGAGAGCAACCTGCTCTACCATTGAAGCCACAGCTGCTCCGCTACAGGAGATCATTGTATCAGTGAAAACGGCAGTGGAGGAATTTAGAAAAGGGCGCTCGGACACTTTGGCTTCGATATTGCTGCTCCGAAGCGATCGTGTTTTCCCAGGATTCAAACCACTACAGTTCCAGAATCAGTCGATTCACAACAGTTTAGTGCTGTAACCTCTCAGCTGACGGCTCTTGAGGTGCAAATCCTAAACCCGCGTCCCGGGACGAAAATAACAGTGAGCAAACTCCAAAACGTTCTCTGGTGAGACGTCATCTCGCGAGCCTTCAGCCTCGGGCTAGAATGCCCGCCATAAATATTCTACACGTTCAGCTCTAAGTTTAGGTCTCTGAAGGCTGCTTTGGATCCTGCACTTTCCCTGCCAAGGCCGTATAGCTGTTCTCGACATTGCTGAGAGTGGAGACCCAAAACTGTCATATATAAACTTAATAGGGATTATTTATTCATGTATTTACCCTCTCCATAGGCAGAAATGTCTCCGAAAAACAAGAAAGAGAAAAAGAAACTTGTCCCTTCGTATAAAATGTTAAAAGAGGAAAAAAAAAACGTTATAAAACACAGGAAATACATCAGGGAAATGTTGCACAGATGCATTAAACTGCACTGATAAAAAAAAAAACAGAAATCATCCCACAAGTCGCCTTTTTCGGTTATATTTTTTCTTCTCAAAATGATTTTTACTGATATATGTGTAACGAAACATGTGTGAGACTTTCATTTGAGTGGCAACATTCAATAGCTGCTCCGTGTTTTAGCACCTGTTGGTGAGATGCAGTTTCAGGTCTCAGTTGCTGAGCTGCATACATTCTTTATATCTACTCTCATATTTTTCCACCCTTCAAACTGATAACAAAAGACAGCTATAAGGTTTGACTGATGGGCCCATTTACTGTTTAATAAGGGAGAGTCGCAATTGAGACCTGACAGTGATGAGGTTGGGCAAATTTTCCCTGTGAAAAATAAGATAAAGCTTAATGGTGATAAAGCAGTTTGAATGCCCGTTATTTAAGATAACTGTTGGGCAATAATCAGCTCTTGCTGGCCAGCGGCTGCCACAGAGGTCCACCACAATAGGTGGGTAGGCGGGGGGTGTCTGAAAATGTGCAGATATGTTATTTGTGTGACTTATTTACTCAAACACAATCAATGCGATATGTGATCGACAGTGTGATTATTAAAGTCGATCCCTGAGTTAAGCCAGACGTCTTTTCGGAGGTTTTTTTTTCCCTATGAAAGTGTCAGAATTGTCTGGCCCTTTTGTTTTTTTGGGCCATTTCTTGTTTGATTGTGAGGGAGGTGGTCTAAAAGGCCTGAAGCAATTCCAAGACGAGTGGGAAGCACGTCGAAATAGAGAGGGAAACGTCGGATTTCTGAAATTTGGTCAGTCGCGATAACTGGACGGATGGAGGTTCAGAACAAAGGGAGTGTGGGAGTCCAGAGGACAGGATGAAAGGACGAAAAAGAAGCGCAAAAAATAAAACAGGAGCGAATGAAAGGGAGAAGATTACAAAGACTTAAAGAATAGCTGTGACAGGGAGGCACTGTGGAGAGGAGGTGAACACTGGAGCAGCTGTGATGCGGAGCAGCCGAGAAGATCCGAGGAGGTGTGGGTGGAGGTGTTGAAGGAGACGTCGTCTTCTGCCGCTCCCAGGGAGGAGGAGGTGGAGGAGGAGGAGGCGGGGGTGATAAATGTGTCCTGCTCGTTCGCTCACCAGACGATTACAGGCAGATGTGAAACAGATGTCGGCTACACTCAGACAAGTTGCCGTGCCGACGTTTGTCTGCGGGCGGCGCTCAAAAACCTGCACGGACGCTCTGCGTTCGTTTTTGTGTGGCTCGATTGTTTGTATTCATGTGGTAGTTTTTGTTTTCACGCATGCTGGCATCCTTGCAGTTTCGGAGTATATCAGGGAGGCCGGTTCGACTCGTCATGTCTGACCGAGTGGAGCCATTCAAAGTGGGCGATGGGAAGCAGATTGTTTGGCTGCAACCAAAAAAAAAGGGTTGATATTGAGCTTCGTCAGCACAATCTGCAGACAACTGGCCTCACCAGGAAAGACAGCGCCAAGGGTGTATCGCTTTACATGCAGCGTGCGGGGGGGGTGGGGTGGGGGGATTACTCGAATTGCATTACGGCTGGATTATCTGAAAATTAAGACAAAGGAAGAAACGCGCCACTGGTGCCGAGAGGTCACTAATCAGATTTCAGATCCTCTCCGACGTCCAAAAAAAAAAAAAAGCGTCGAGGATCATTTGCACAGAAGCAGCCGGAGTATTCTCTGAACGTAAAGATGTGACTGAAACACGAACGCTTCGCGATACTACAAAACAAGCGACAAAAATCACTGAAGGGCGAAAGCGGCGCAGAACGTGCAGCGAGGAGAACGAAATAATGAATCGTCTTGGGTAATTGAGTCTTGCACCCCGAGTCTAAATGCATGTCGAAGATGTTTAGCAGCGAGGAGACTTTGTTGTTGTGATTATGTAACACTTGTCGATCCCAGTAATGAATTTGCAAAAGTGCCAAAAATACAACTGAACGAACAATCGAGAGACTCCTCAAAGCATCTTTATTTATGTAACGTATCTGTCCAGATAAACACCACACACTGTTTCTGTATTTTACCACATCCTGGTCGTAATCACTGAACGTAAATCATCATCAACATGTGGACTTGAAGGCTTTTTTTTTTTTTTAAAACTCAAATTCAAATCACACGTTTCATGTTTCATTGATGTTGTGAAACGAACATATTTACAAGCATATGCAGTTACGCTCCTGTTGCTGGCGACACACACACATGCACGCACACACACACACCTCGGCGTATCTTCTCAGCAGCACTGAAAGGCAGTCAGCCTTAAAGCTGCTCTCGACGAGACAGCTGTAAGTCGTTTCCCTTGTTCAGCAAAACAGCCCGTCTTTTTTCTGGACAGGTTTGTTTCATCAGACAGTGGAGGCCTGAGAGATAGCACGGGGAATGAGGAGTCTGTCTGAGTCAGCTCTGTGCCCGGTGACTTGAGGCGCTTGAAGTTGGGAGAAGAAAGGGAAAAGCGGGTGGGGGGTGGGGGGGGTGGGGGGGTCGTGGAGTTGCTGGCTGGCTATCAGCGCGATATGGATCCTGTATACATATGTGTGTTTTTCAGCATTATTGAGAGAAGTCAAGCTGCTCGCTCATGTGACTTAATAGAAATATAGTCGTCAGTTACAACAGAAATTCTTCGTGTAGTATTTTGAAGATGTACAATACAAGATATATGATATAGGAAACAAAATGCAGGTTAATTGCTGGTAAATTTGTAAAAAGAAAAAAGTGAATTTATTTAGCATTTTACTTCCTTTGGATTTGAAGGGCAAATCAAAGCTTCCTTCCACCTGATTACTCAGAAGCCCCCAAACCTCCCGAGCCCATTGGCTTAACAGCTCACGGAGCAACCGGTCAGTAATGGCTGCGGCTCTTGGTGGAAGACAACCCGGCGGAGTCCCGCGGGACGCAAAGTGTTGCGTGTCCTTGAGGCAGAACAAACATGGATGGAAGTCATCAGTTTGCACTGTTTAAATGCACTGACATTTGTGCTGAAAAGGCCAAAAGGGGGAGGAGGAGGGAAGGGGAAGAGGAGGGAGGGAGAGGGGGAGTGGGGGGGGGGGGCTGACTGAGGTCCTGTGTACTTCTTTCGACCCACACCAGGAAGTTGAAACGTTGATATGTATTAATCTGTGCTGCCCGGAGGAAAAGTTTGATCTTGAGTGGCGTTTTCAGGCGCCAAATCGAAAGTTTAGACCGAAATCTTCGCATCAAGCACCCGCGTTTTGTCGTAAAGCTCTTGTGTTTTAATTTTGTCAGGTAAAGTTCCTCAGGCGTCTTACGATTGAGGGGAAAAAAAGCAGCTCGACATTCCCTCAACCTTCAGTCTGGGAGGTGCGAGCGGCGCGGAGGTTGTGATTTATTATGTATTGTGGTCGCCGCGCTGTTATTCAGCGTTTTTTCTCATCATGTCCTACAAAGATCTGTTTCAGTCGAAGCCACTTGAACATCGGCTCCTCTCCACCGAAATTTAATTCCGCTCTCAGGCCTTGTCAAGGTCGCCCCAAAGATGAAATTTAAACATTTTACTCTCCCTGGAAGACGTGCAGGAGGAGGGTTGGGGGGGGGCGGCGGAGGAGAGGTGGGGCAGCGTGGATTGCTCTCATTGCCCCCCCCCTTCCTCATCCTTCCGTCCCTCCCTCCCTCCCTCCAGTTTTGTCCATGCAAGAACAAAACAAAGGTGCAATTTTGACCTGTTCACTTTGTTTTCTTTTACAAGAAATAACGCCTCTGTTGATGTGTTTTTTTCCCCTTTCCTTCGTGTTATTTTCTCATCTTTCTTCCCGGCGTCTGGGGGGAATTCTCTGTTAAACGTTCCCCCTTCATGCATTCTTCACGCTCCCGCGTTTTTCTATCATCTTTTCTTCGTGCCTGCACCTGCCTTTTTTTTTTCCCGCCCGCTTTTCACTGCTCGTGACAGATTAGACAGAAAAAAAATACACTGCAAATGCTCCCGGCGTTCAGACCCGAGCTGTGTTGGTACATTTTATAGTTCGGTGCGCCGAGGTTCCCGTGACACTTCCGTCATAAATTGAATTGTTAGGAAAGTAAGTTGTTTTTTTTGTGTAATCCCTCCTCGAATTGTGGCTGGACTACCGGGGACGTGTCATGAGCGAAATATTGCGTTTTGGTACAGTCTGTTCTGATGCACGCTGTCCAGTCCGTTGCGTGTGTCGTGTGGCTGCAAGAGGGTTTGGCCTTCACCTGCTGCTGATTTAAGAAAGGCACATGAGCCCGCATATAAGCGACGCTGATCAGTACGAAACAACGATGTCAACAAAAACCGAGGCGCAAAATAAAAGCTAATTAACATGAGCGTCGCTTGAAGTCAGCATATCAGTGCAGGATATTGTATTGTCATGGGTCCTTAAAGTCGCTCCCAACTAAAGCGGAAGTCCACAGCTGTTCTTTGAGGCAATATAAGGGCTGGGTTTGGGGGAGCTCAAGGGGGAGAAAATAAAGTGTGGTGGTGAGCACTCTTGTTTGACAGTAAAAAAAAACGTCCCCTGTTTGTCGGGCCTCTCAGGGTTCATCCAAAGGGTACAAGGCAAAAGATGTGGATTTTGAGGTTAAGTGGCAAATGCTGATTGTTGGTTGGTGGGAGTATGTCTTTTCCTGCGTGCTGTGTACCCTAAAAGTTAGATGGCAGTCATTGAAGATGAACGGTTGAGGTCGGATGGAGCAGGGTTAATGCTTTTACACGACCAAAGTGTGTCATTTAGTTATTTAGTAGTTTATTCCGTCACTTAGCCCCTGTGCCGACAGGTAATTATTACTAAAAAGTCATAATACAGCCTTCATTTATATCTCAGTGGCACAATTCGGCATGAATGAATACAACCACACATCGTCTGAGGATGCTGATCCTTTGAATGTGATTGTTTCGGCTCCTCTGCATAAAAACCCAGACACTTCTGCTGCTTGCGTTTCCACCCGGACTCCCCGAGACTTCCGCTGTGGACGTCCACACCCAGTCCAATTAGTCCCTCCAATTGTCTCCTCCGGCAGCTCCCTCCTGTGTGATTCGGCCGGGTCGACGCCGGCGAGCACACGGGGGGCCTCTGTCCTGGACCAGAGGGGTCCCTCCACCTCACCGAGGCTTCGTGCTGCTGCAGTTGATTTCTTCTTGTCTGTTAAAGCTCCCCGTCGCTCCTTTTGTTCCTCTGTGCAGATGATTGAAAAACGCCTCACCCGTGCGCACAAGAAACATACTTTCTTCTTCCAATTGTGATGTATATTTTTGTCGTGCAATATATTGAATCTTCTATGTTTTCCTCGATTATTACAAAGAACTACTAATCTTATCGTGGATTTGGTATTTCCACAAATAGCGCTAATTTCTCCGTGGATTTGTACCAACTGGCAAACTGCAAGAGTTTGTGGGACCGAGCCATCTTCTTTTCATTAACTAGGGATTAGGCAAACCCTGACTGTGTACTGTGCTGAGTACTATGCCTGTACACTTACAATAATACGCGTGCGCGCGCATGTGTGTGTGTGTAAGCTTTGAAGCCATTTTCTCAACTCACAAAGTCTAGCTCATCTATGATTTAATGAGGACGTGTGACAGAAATATCTTTTCCTTGGAGAGACGGAGCGCGTGAAGAAACGAGAGAGAGAGGGAGAGAGAGAGAGAGAGAGAGAGAGAGAGAGAGAGAGGTATCAAGGACAGTTGGGGGAAAATATCTGTAAAGTCAGCCGGGACGTCTTAGCCGTAAATCCATGACCGTCCCCGAGTGTCTTCGCAAATGTCTAAAAGCAACAGCTTTGGCGCCGTTGTAATCTGCCGCCCGACTCGAGTCCATTTTAATTTTCAATCAAGGCCCATTACAGAGCAGTGTGTGTTTTGTGATGCCTCTAAATCCATCTTTCTGCATGGGATTTGTGTACGTGTGCGCATGTGTGTGCGTAACACCTCGATAGTAATGTTGCCTCTTTGAGTCGTCGCGATTCCACATCAGAAGTCACCAACAGACGCCTGCCGCCTCATGGAGTCATGGAAACGTCAGCCGTCACGGGGGGTGGGGGGTGGGGGTTCTGGGAGTCGTTGCCTTCTTCCTGTTCCACATCGGAAAGGTCACGTCTTAGTTAATGGGGTCTTCTGGGCCCCTGGTCGCTGATGTTGGCAAACTTTAGTGTCACCGTTTGCTGACTTCATGACTTTTCCCACTAATTGCCACGACTGAACATTCGCAGTTGTTGCAAAAGTCCACATTTAGCCTCTGTTCAGGGAAATTTACAGCGTCCGTCGTTCTCTCTTCTGTTTTTAATGTCGGCCCCCAAAAAAAGCTAACACTCCGCCCCAAAAGCCCAACACAGCGAGCGCAGCATGTGTACGGTGGTTCCAGGCGACTCCTCGGGTTCGAGTGAGGAAGCCTTATCTTCAGCTTCAGAAAGATAGCGCTGACACCGAGCAGAGCGCGGGGCTCAATCTGAGCAGACAATCACCCGGCGTCCCGAGTTAACCCAACTTGCATCCGTTTGGTCCGCAGCACCAAACTCTTCCAAGCAAAAGAAGAAGAAGAAGAAGAACCACCACAAAGAAAAAGGCTTTTTTTTTTAAAGTTCTGGACTCGGATCCTTGTAATACGAGTTTGGTTATTACCACCACAGCAGCTTGAATCCTTCCTGATAACGATAAATAACAAAGCGTCTACTTCAATAAGTCTGTGTCTCAGTTTTCAAGAGATATTCTTTTCATCCTCTTATTTCTATCTTTCTCCTCACATTCGTTTCGTAACGCCTCTTAACTTTGTGTTTTATTGATGATCTACCAAATGGGATCGCTTTTCAAATAAGCCAATAAAAAGAGAGGAAAGTATCTAGTGACAAATAACTAGCAAATGGATTTCACACCGGTAGACGCGAGCGACGCCACTTTAGTTCCGTTTTCAAACGGGGGAGACAAAGAGCGCCGCGTGCAATTCAAACATCAGTGGAGTGCGTGTGGCAGACAGTGATGAAACAGTGATGTTTACTTGCAGTGAATCCCCCCCCCCTCAAACTCTAAAACATTCGCTCTCTCCTCTGACAGAAGTGCAATAAAAATTTCATGAATCTAATACAGCCCCCCTCCTCCCCCCCTCCCCCCACCCATCCAAAAAAAAAAATGTTCAAAAACATGTTTTCAAAAGCTTGAGGTTTGAAGTCTCCACAGTCACTTGTCAGGTGTGTTGTTAGTTTAGGGTATAGATTAAAAAAGAGATAGATAAAAACAAGACCCTACCTTGAGCACGCCGCAGCAGCTTAACAACAAACAAACACGCAGCCGCAGCGAGAAAACGCCACGCCGAGCACGTGAAATCCCTTTGCATTCAATTATCCTCATAAACGTGGAAACACGGAGGCGCGTCGCTGGATTTTCTAAGCCTTTTCCAAACACCCTGATCCCAACAACTCTGTGGGTAAATACCCCTAAACACTGGAGGAGAACACCTCCCATTAACTGTGGTTGTAGGTGGATTTGGCGTTGGACTTTGTCTGCATCTTATGGCCATCTTGGGGCACGCAGTTTGTTTGACTTGAGATTGACACATGAGAGTGTACACATGTGTATAGTTATAATTACATATTTATTTAAAATCACAAGACCCCGTGCGTGCGTGCGTGCGTGCGTGCGTGCGTGTGTGTAAACATGAATGTCGAAGTGAGTTTGAACAAGGTGATTGACCAGTGTAGTCTAGTCGTGGAGAAGTCCGACCCGGGAGACGCACTCGGTAGAAAAAAAAACACAAAACGCACCTCATGCAAGTTGCGAAACACTTCTATTGTTAACGATGGAATGAATATATACATTCTTTATGGTTCATCCATCATCTGTCACACTTTAAATGTATTACATCATTTCACATCCATTTGCATAATATAATTAGATTTCTTTCTTCTTTTTTTTTCTTCTTTCCCTTTCTTGCAGTCCTCTTTGAAAATCAGCACACTCGGTGTGTTCAGATATTGCCAAGTCAGGGCTCCGTGCGCGCATTCTTGCCACCCAGCACAGCAAGTCTGGCACTGTGCTTAAACTCCAATCTGTCATCCTATTTCAACACAGTCGAAAAAATAATTTCAGACACTGGCACCCTTGTGTTTGTGACTGGCGCCCCCACCCCCCCTTCTACATTTTGGATGCTTTTTCTAAACTCTGTGGTCAAAGGTAAGGCCGCCGCGTCGGCTCACGTCAGCTGGTGAACGATCCGGTCCTCGTGGGAACGGTGTAAAGACATCAAATTGTCTCCGTGTGTCTTCGGCTTTCACAAACGCCGAGAATAATGGGAAAAACCACGTGAAGGGAGAGGTTAAACGGTGAGACGGACGCGATTC
>JAUESF010000041.1:9615544-9627967 GCA_032274765.1 Malacoctenus tetranemus
TGTGTGTGTGTGTGTGTGTGTGTGTGTGTGTGTGTGTGTGTGTGTGTGTGTGTGTGTGTGTGTGTGTGTGGGGCACGCGACTGGATTTGTTCCATGCTATGCTTCGGACCACAGATCCAACAGCCTACATGTGGCGCCGGCTCCTGTGAGATCGTGACAAATGATCTCATCTCCGTACGAGGAGCGTTGCGCTTCGCCACACGCAACGACGCATGGAAAGACGTCAAAACTGTAAACGAGGGGAAACCTTGCCGGGGAAATTACCTGGCTGCTTTAAATAATCGTGGAGCGGGTGGGGGGGTGGGGGGGGGGAATTGATGCGGGCCAAGGATAACGATGGATAACTGTGCTCGAACCAGCACAAAATCATTTCTCTCCACTCTCACTTTATCGGCGCGGTGTTGAGGGAGGCGAAATCAGGCAGCGTGCGCTAGCGAGGCGTCCTGATTAACATATCTTAACCAACTCAAGGCCCTGCGCCGAGGGTTTGTTTTCTAGGTAAAGTGTATACATAATTCTGTCAGTTCGTCTTTCCCACACGTGCAAAAAAAAAAGAGAAAAAAATCCCCAAGCTTCTTAAGCAGGAATCCAGCAGGCACGATGATAAAAATCTGTTTGACTGCTTCCATTTCCTCATTGGCTCTTTGTTCCCGCAGCTGTGCCAGCGTTGCCATCGAGATGCCGAAGCCGCCCCCCCACACACACACACCACCACCACCCTCACCGTTGCTCCCGCCCCTCATTTCTTCCTCATCAAAGCAAACGCGTCCCTAACCGAGCCCCCGAATTCCATTTCATGGGGTTAAGTGTGTGATTAGGATACAGAGCATCTAGGTTTTCACAGGCTTTTCAATTTAAATACTAAATAAAAACCGCCACTACTAATCCCCACCATGCGGCGGCATTGAGCAGAGGAAGAAAAAAAAAAGGGGGGGGGTAGTCTGTACATACACACATAGCGGTGAAATAACTTTCATTTCCACATGTAAATTGAGGCAGCAATTAATTTGTTGATGAAAAACCATTCATTTTTAATCATTTCTTGTTAGGTTGGGATGTATCAGCCTCCTCCCTGCCAAGCGCCGCTCGGCATCTGGATTTCGCAGGAAATCAACTTAAACGGAATTGATTTTGAATTGAACACAGACGCGCTCCCGACGTCTCACTCACCCACGGCTCCATGGCACGCACGCACACACACATGCGCACACACACACACACACACACACTCACACATACACACAACAAAGTGCATCCCTTCAGTTGCGAGCGGTGTCGCGCTACTAAATTGCCCCCTACAGGCCGAAGCAGCCGCAGCATCCTCGGTGAAGGAGAGCGCAGTCACTGCAGCTGGAGTGGATGCGCTGTAACACAGAGCCCGGGGGTGGCTGAGGGTGAGGTGGGGTGGGGGGGTGGGGGAAGGGCGGGGGGGGTACAGCCAAATCCGTTTCAATGGAATTATGAATATTAAATACGTTCGCAGCCTGAGACCCTGCCGTAGCCTCCCTCCCCTCCTTTTATTTGCTAACTGAGCTGTGTCATTCCTCCGAGTTTATTCTCATGTTTAATTACCCCTGCAGAATGCAATGACTATAGAGGACTCTTCACTCTGTTCCTTTGTTTGTCATGTCTTGAGATGGAGAGGGAGGTGTTGGGGAGGGAGTACTCGCGTCAAGAATGGGGCTTTTGACTTTGCTCTCCAGTCTCCATGCGCAGCACGTTCTCCGTCTGAATTAAGCGCAGGCTGATGCTTTTTATTTTGGTGGTGTTGTTTTTTCTTCCTCCTCCCCTGAATCCATTTTGCTGTATAATGAACGCCGCGCGTGACCTGTGGAAAAACCTTAAACGTCCGAAATTATACCTGTGGCTTTGAAGGACGGGAAAGTCTGAGACTAAATGGTTGCGGCTCGCCTCAGCGGGAGTGCAGGTAAAATTGAGAGGCTTTCACAGTGAATTTTCACCGCCGGTTTTAGCCGTGGAGTGGGGCAATTTTGTCATTTCGGGCTTGCGAAAATGTTTTTGACAGTAATTTGGGCCATAGAATATTGTAGTTATGTCAGCTTGGAAAACAAAAGTCAACAAGAGAGTAACACCGTTTTTCTTTCTTTTTTGTTCTTTTTTTTTTAACCCTTCCAGAGTGTAGAAGCATGTGAAAAAAGGAGAGAGGAGGGACGGCAAGCTTAAAGGCACAGTACACCCAAACAGTGATGTGCCTTCATGATGTGTCTGCATAATCGGCACAGCAGATGCTGAATGCGCACTCTCAACTGGTGAGGTCTGCTGCGGTGTCCGGTAGTGTTGTGAACACGCAGGCTCGCAGTTATTTACGACTGGTTAGGCTCTAAAAACATTCTAAATGATTTCGTTGCGAGTCAGTTATGGACGGTGCCCACTCAGGACACTTGGATTACATTGGACGAGCAGTATGGAGGAATATTGACACGTTTTCGTGGACTTTTGTGGACGTTTTTGGCTCGGGCGCCGCAGACCTTCATTATTTGAATGTGGACAGATAACAAGAAACCTCAAAGATCTCCAGCTGCATTAGAGATGTCAGAAAAGGCACATCATTCTTTGGGTGTACCATCCCTTCAACATCCTCCTGAACCCATGAGCCAACATGTTCTGTTATTTTGGAGAGGTAAACTGCTTGCTGGGTCTTTTGTCAGTGACTGTGGCTTCCTCCTCACATGTGTACGGCAGAGGTTGCCACCGGTTGCTAATCAAAGCGTAGGGGTGTGAAGTAGCAGCCGTGCGCAGTGTGCAGAAGGGGATGCTCGTGCTATTCAGGTATTTTCCTGGCTGGAGGTAGTGCGCCCCGGTGGAATTAGTCGGAATCCATTATCATACATTATCATTGGGAGTTAGAGACTTGTACACTAATGTGACTGATAAAACGGCCTCTTCTCGTTCTATTTCGGAGCAGCATCCTCTCCACTTGGCAGGACCTGCGGCGGTGATTTAGAGAGACCGGAGCTTCAGCTGCGACGTCAGTGGATTATCGGTAACTCGCTGCTTCACTTTAGTGAAAGCAATAGACGGCAGCAGGCCGGATGTTAGGATCCCCCTCTAAAACACACACACATTTAAATCGGCTCTGTAAGAGCTCATCTGAATGTTTGGTAACAATGATGTAACACATAAACAAGAGGAAGATGCTCTCGGTTAGTGTTGAAACCTCCATCAAGTGGCCGCGCAGCGTTACAAACGCGCCGTAGGAATGATGTTTTTAATTATTTTGGATCGCTGGATGAGCGGATCACCACCAAAATTGAATCAGTCCTTCCCCGTACCTCCCCTCAGCCATCCTGCAAATTTCATCCAAGTCCGTCGGGATGCTCTTGAGTCATCCTGCTAACGCGCAGACAGGCTCGGCGGAGGTAACGAGCAGATCTAATTCCTAAGTAGGGCTTCTGTCTGACACATGCTTTTTTTTCCCCCTCTCTTTTTATTCACCCGTCACCTCTTTCTATAAACAGACGAGGGTTGCAGGGCTCCACAGCGAATCACAGCACCAGCAACATGAGACCAAAGGCAGGAAACATTGGAAAAAAGAAGGCGTCTCATTTCACAGACATTTTTAATAGGCGAATAGGCGTCCTTCAGGAAAGAGTCTATATTATCCATCATAACAGCGAGATGCCTTTTCAAAAGAAACCGACGCTGACCTTCGCCCCTTCTAGGATCTTTGATACCCATTCAAGTGAAGTAACCTCCCTGTTAGATTCGACATAATAGAGCAATAACAGACCAAAAGAACCGATCTAAAGGAATGGTTGTGATTCATCACTTCGTGGAGCTGCAGACTGGAAGTGGTTCGCCACCACATGCTGCGCGGCAAAAAGCAGCTGCTGGAAAGCAGGATCTGATGCAATGTTTTGCACACTGAGGAACACAAACAGATAGGTGTGAAGCACACTCTAGGGTTTAGCTATTTCTTTTTTACTGGACTTCACTTTGAACATCACAGAAAGTGGACGTTCATGTCATGATAAATCCCTGACAAAAACAGTCTCGCCTTATCACAAAAAAAAACGGCTTGGAAATATTGAGATTGTGATTTCTCTGAGGACCAAGATTCCTAATTTCTAGTTCCCAGGAAGTAAAGAATTGAGCAGCCTCTGTAAGTTCTCCTTATTTACTCTGCCAAGACCTAGTTTATGTGGCACACCTTATATGTCTGGCCACATGGCTGATGACAGACCTGCGATGTTTTCCAGCCCTCTCAGGTGTCTATCACACTGCTTTCAATCTATTCGAGATAAGAGTTTCGCTCCTGAATCCCAACAAGCACTCCGGCCTTGGACTGAATACGCAAAGCCTGAGTGCAGCGGTGGCAGCTGAGGCGCGCGTCGGTGTGTGTGTGCGTGCCTGTGCGAGCCGTGTTTTGATTACGTTTTGAAGTTTGTCATCGACTCAAAGCCGTGGGCTCGGTGTTTTCCATTCCCCTGCTTCTGGCAGTGGTCGGTGTCACTGAAAGAGCGAGACGAAGCCGCGGCTGTTCGAACAGGAAGCTGAATATGAACCTAAAGAAGAGAACGTCGCTCTCCTACCACACGGTCGTGAACTGAATCTAATGCAACCACACAGTTATTGGACAAAAGAGTGGATGTGGCCAGGTGTTAAAAACCGCTGAGGTCTGCGCTTCAGCAAAATGGAATTCCTCCTATCAACTTGTTGGAGTTTCATGTTTCACACTTTTAAACTTGTTTCTATCCTTATTTACTGAATTTTACAAACAACTTTTATGTTTTTGGTACTTTTTTCCCCAATTCATATTCGATGATGCACAGCATGCGGTTTTGTCATCAAATCTCTGTATTAATGTGAAGAACAAATCTTGTAGTTTTATTTGTTTCATCTTCATCATTTCAAGCAAACCTAAAAAACGGTTCCTGGGTGCATTTTGGTGTGATCACCATGGAAATAAATTCATTGTTAAGTTTTAGCCTTCTGTGTTGATTTGAGTTAGATATCTGGTTGGAGAAAAAAAAGCTAACCTCACAATGTAAAAAGTCAATATATGCAGCTTTCACAGTGGTCAGAGAACAGCTGAGAAACTGAGACAGCGTCCAAAGGAAAAAAAAAAATGGCTGAAACAAAACAACTGAATTGAAACCGGACAAAACTGTCACAATGCAGCTGCGCAGCAGGAACACGGTGTCCCTGCCTCTGGACGCATATAGGTACATACACAGTGATTTGTTTGACAGTGAGCCCCCTCCCTCCCTCCCGTTTGATATTTCTCAGGGTTTCTGCGCAACATCAACAAGTGAGGCATCCATATTTCATGCGTTTCCTCGACGCCGTCTGAATGGCGATGAGCACTCAAGGTCCGCAGGGTTCATTTACACTTTAAAGATCAAACCTCCCCGTGCCTGCGCAGCCTCACACACGCAGACCTCACTGGAACCAGCGACGTGACCCGGCCTCAGCAGAGTGAACGTAGACGCTTTTCAATACTATGCTCACCAAGATCTTCGCTTTCAGTGCCTTTCACGTCATCTGACCGAAGGGAGTCGAGAACAGATTTCATGGAGTTGTAGTTAAGCCGTTGACACAGCCGTCGCGGTGATCGGCAGACCTGTTTGGGAGTTGCGAGATTTGCCAGATTAGTGGCAAATAGTTCTGTTTGTTTTTTAAGGGTGAAGTAATTGTTATGTAGGAAATCCGTCCAGATGGTGAGCAGAGGGGGAAAGTGTGAATCATCAGAATCACCAACCAGGAAGACAACTGCCACCGTTCCAGGCTCGCTCAACAGTAGGCGCCAGTCAGCACAACTGAGTGCAGACTCTGTTTGGTTTGTGTTTTTTTTTGGTTTGTTTTTTCTGTTGGTATTTTTTCCACCATCATGCAGTTGTACAGCTGAAAAGGACAGCTATTCCTGGAGCTTTACTGAATCCTGGCTTGTTTAGATTAATAGCAACATACCACCTGTGGGATTATTTAACTTTATGAAACAGAAGAATCTTAAATCTGATGTAGAATTTGCATGCGTTGTTGCTCGGTTGCATGCGATTTATTTTCTTTCCATGATTTTAGATATCTGCTGATGCATGTCAGCTGCTGTTTCGCAAGTTGGAGCTTATGACACAAAAATCATTGTTTTTGTTATATTTAGGTCATGCTGAGAGATAAGAAAACCACATCAGTCTTGTTAGGAAGGTCAAATGAGTTGGCTTCGAAGCTGAGGTCAAAGCAGCTGCTGAAGCTCCAATAGCAACACGAGTTTTACCTCCCTGCCTAACTACTCCCCCCCTCACAGCCCACAGTGGAGCTCTGATGTCTATGATGTGACATCCTCCATCATGTCACATCGATGATCTGAAGTCTTTCCACACTTTTTTTTTCTCTGTTTTATTTTTTATTTTTTTTAAATTCTGCCGCGTAGCTCCCTGTGACCTCTGCCCCCGTGTCTCATGCTGGCGTCCATGAGCAGTGACAGCTCCGTAGGAGGCTTTGATGAGTTGTACACTGTGTATGCCGCAGCGTGTCAGGAGGTTAGATATTCCCCTCGCTGCATTTTTTATTCATGAAGTTGCTTTTATTTATTTATTTACTCACACTGTCGAGTTTCGGCGGCGCGCCTGTGAGTCCGCGCTCTTCTGCACCTTTGCCGGGGTTTTCCACAGTGAGAGCTGAAGGACTTGTTGCTGCTCACTGTCGATGTGGCTGTTCACTACCCAGCCGACAGTGGTATGTATGACACAAGACGGTCATAGGTGGTCATAGGCTTAGGTGTGCTTCAATGAACTTTTTATTTTTTAGGTTTTTTTGTGAAGAGCTCCGAGTCACAGGTCATCTCATCCGATGCACTGTACGACTTGGGTGAACACATTGAGCCAAGAGGTCGTTTGGTGGTGCAGTTGTGACGGCGCTGAAGGCAGAGGTCAAAAGGTCGCTTTGTAAAAAGAAAAACTGATTTCACATCAGTGAAAGTACGTCTGGGTGAACATACTTTCGTGTGAAAAAAAGAAACATCCAGACATGACTAGTAGAAAGCAAGAAAGGATTAGATTTCCATTAAAAGCTGAAAGGTCGTGTTTGATAAAGTCCTCATGAATCTGGAGTAGACGCAGACTGGACGCTGAAGCTGTGGTTGCCGTCATACCCTTTCACCCAGAATTGGGCTGGACGAGGCACCACATGCCTTCTTTTCTTTTTTTTGAGAGGGGAACTGTCTGAACAGCTCACCACCGTGCTCATTGCTTGGGCTAAGTTGTCACTATTTATTACTCCTAAAGTAAACTTTGGAGAAAAACACCTGCTCCTGGGCAAAACACAGGCCGACTGATTTTTTGTTTTTGTTAACTCCGCCCCCTCTTATTCAAAAAACATGTCACTCAAAAATTAACTTGTTGGGATTCACAGAAACCATATTAAGGTCCGATCGACTGTACTGGGAACTCTAAAGAGTTAAGATGAGTTGTATGCAGAGAAATCACACGTGATCGATGAACAATATCAGCATGAGTGACCACACACTCGGTCAGGGACTAAACAACCAAAGCTCCAGATGTCCACCTGCCTTGGAAAGACACTGATGGAGCCCTGAGTGCAATTAGACTGAGAAACGGTAGCACAGGGTTTGATTTGTCAGTAGAGGAAGTCGTCAAACACATCAACACTTTAGTGGAGAGTACCGACTTTGGTTGAATTTGTCTATTCCTTCAGGTATAGTTGAACACATTATGTGTTAAGCGCATAGATTAGCATAGATTCTCCAGTACTGTTTTTTTTTTTTTTTTTCGCGAACTTGTAGAAACGCTCCATATTACATATTCATGAAGGCAAATGTGCTAAATAGAAAACGTGTGCTAATTATCCACGACAGGCTGGAGCAAATCTCTGCGGCCCCCCCACTCCCCATTAGTCGAGTGTTCGTGTGCGGCATCGAGTTTGCAGACATTTTTTTCTTCACACATGCAAAGCGCGTCTTTCGCGGATCGGGAGCCTTTGCATTTCTTCGGCAACGTCCACAAAACACGGGTGTCACGGACACGTGTCTCGGCCCCCGACACCAGGCGGCACGTTACAACCTGCGGACGGACGATCTCTGTCCGTCCGTCTGTGTAACGCGGAGACCTACACCTGGTGCTCACCCACCGCATCTCGCCTATTAAGTGGTGTGATTAATTGCCTTCTCGCGCTAATGTGCCAGCCTCGGAATCGGACCACAGCTACAGGGGCCACAGATTGGACAAACAGCGGAAGGGAGGCTGGGGGGGAGGAGGGGGGGGGGCGGATAGATGGGAATGGTAATGAGCAGAGTGACAGCCGGCCTCGCTACCTGCCGACTGATGAGGGGAATGAAAATGAGACGGAGAATTGCACAAATAAAGACAACGTCGCCTGAGCAACACGGTGTGTGTGTGTGTGTGTGTGTGTGTGTGTGTGTGTGTGTGTGTGTGTGTGTGTTGTTTTGGTAGTTTGGGTGCATAAAGACGAGATCATGCTTAATTCAGTGCCTGAGCAGAGTCGTTTTTCTCCCTAAATTAGAACGACTCCACCTGCTTTCCCGTCACCTTCCCTCCACACGCGATAAATCTACGACAATCTCCTCTGCTCTGTCTGAATATTTATCCGGAGAAATTCACTCGTCCCACCGATCTCCCCCTTTTTTTTCTCTTTTCTTTCTTTCTTTCTTTCTTTCCGTTTTTTAATAAAAACCCACCCGACTCGAATCGCACCGCGTTTTAGTTTGGAGCGCGGGCTCTTTTATTAACCTCCGTTCCTGCCTTTGTTCTCACCCCGCGCGATATTAAACTGTGTGTGAATTGTGATATGATTTGCATGAACAAACAGAGGTAGAGACAGAGTGTAATGACCCGCGAAAAAAGCCGCGCGCAACACGGGCGGCGGCGAGAGATGCGGGGGAAGTCAGAGGGCATTGGATGTTGAATAATTGAGCTCGATTATCAGGTATGTAAATAGGTGGGGATTAATCTTTAATGTGTCTCTTTTATGATGCATGAACTGGAGTCATAGATGTGCTGGGATCTTTGCAAGGTCAGTGCATACAAATAGTCTTTTAATCCATTGTGCCTCTGAATATTTCAATACAGAGGTCCGTTGGAGCGTGTTAGTTACCGAAATGACACCTGAGACTTTATGTTTGAAGAAAGGTGCGTTTCTTCCTTTTTTTCCCCCAAAGTGTTTTTTTGTGGGATTCAATGTTGTGTCAAAATGAAACGGCAATATGGTTTTTTTGATTTGTATTTCTTGCAGCATTTATTTTGGTTGATCAGTTTCTTGGAGCGCTTTTTTGAGTGACTTTTTCGACAAACACAAGCAGGGTTTTTTTTATTTCTTTATATTGAATGAGGTTCAGAATGACAGTGAGTTAGAAAGGATCACGTGTAGTTTCCACCTTGTGTCCTGTCTACGTTTTTCTGCCTTTTCCTTCGAGAGACGGCTGCGAAGTCTTGGTGATGACCTCGAATGGTCGAGTTTTGTCGCGATTGTGGTTCGGTGCTCACATGGGCCGTTGCAGGCCCATCATGTTGCTTCTGAGTCTCAGTATCATTTGAAATTACAACAAAAACAAACATTTGCGATGATTGGAGTTCACCCGAGGTCGTGGAAAGATGATTGTACCTGAGTATTTGCTTGTTTTAGTGGAAGACGCTGTTTTTTAGCCTCGCTTTTCTTTTCCATCTGCTCTGCAAAACAAACACATTCTGACGGCAATAACCTGAGCCGTGACATCCTATAGGTACAGCCCCGTGTTTCGACAGCATCCATCCTCTGTCAGGTTGAATGTTTCATTAGGAATGCCCCGCGGCGTCGGCTCTCGACCCCGGGCCCGAAAGCTCGCAGGAGGCTGTTTTTTCTTCTTCTTTCCCAGGCTTTGTCTGCTGCTGAAGTTAAGAAGGGCGCCAGGGTTTCAATTTGCAATACGTTAGAGAACGCGCCGGGAGCGCCGGGCCGAGTCCGGCGTGAACCTCTGCGTCCGTTGCCGCCCGCAGGCCACGTCTCCCCGCGCGCACGAGGTCACTCTGGAAACAGTGAATCGATAAACAAGGTGTACATTATGCCTGTAATACAGTTGCTCATTGCTTTTATTCAGAGGGTTCCAGTCCGACGGAGCGCATGTCAGCATTTCATGGAGAAGACGTGTGTTTTTCGGCTCGAGAGAAATGACTGATACGGCGTACAGATCTTGGATCACTGAACATGAGCTCAGAAGGACGGTGTTTACTCACCATTTGCTGACTGTGTGTAGTTTCAACCACTGCTGGTGGATCGCGACTTCAATTGCTGTCATGAAAGTGAATGGTTTATTGATGCAGAGCGGGCTCCCCGCATCTGACATGTCGCAGTCGCGGCTTTGCAATCAAGAGCAGCCAATGACTTCCCAGGTCCTCAGAATGGGCTCAAACTACAAGATTGAAGATGAGCCATTTACAGATTATCAATGTCAAGATTCAATGTCGAATCAAGAAATTCAACCCGTAGTTTGACTGAAGTCAGCGACCTGTGAGATTTTAAAATCTTGTCTTGGCGTATTTTATCCTGTCTCACTCTGAAAACTCTCCTCCTGCCCCGTCCTCCCTCACTTTCCTCTATTTCTCCTCCTAAATATCTTTTAAAACACATGGAATTCACATCACTTACTGTAGTCTCAAGCCATTTAATTCGCAGCCTTCCACATTGCTGCTCTTCGACGCTGTTGAACAAGTCGGGATCCGTGTCAAACCCAAAGGGGCCCACCCTGCCAAACAGGCACCATCCCGAACTACCCCCCCCCCCGCCCCCTCCGGAACCTCAAGCACAAAGAGTTGACATGCTGAAGTTTGGGTTTTTAACTCTAAAACTTTTCCCTTCTTCTCACAGTCATAGTTGAGGTACTCCCACACTGTCGAGCGGGCGGGGGATGGGGTGGGGGGGCTGGTTGCCTTCACGGGTGTCACATTGAGAAAAAGCGGTTGGCACAGCCTCACTGCGAGCTTATTAGAACGTTCCCACAGGTTAGACCATTAAATTCCCTCATTAATCCCATGCTGCTTGCTTCCTCAAACTCCCTCTCTTGCTTTTTTTCTTCTTCTTCTTCTTCCTCCTCCTCCCGCTCTACCCATCAATCCTTCCCTCCAACCTTTCTTACCCCGCTGCCATTTGCATATCCTCCTCATATTGACCCTATATAGAGTCATAAAAATCTGTTTCCACTGGAGCTCCCACACACGCAGCTCCTTTCTTTCACCACGCAACTCAGCACAGTCGAGTCCCTCCAAGGCTTTAATCTCTCCTTCCCCTCTTTCCCTCCAACGTGTATCCTTCCTCCACTCGCTTCGTTCCCCCTCCCACCTCCCCTTCCTCTCGCCGCTCACATTAGCATATCCCAGGTGTGTTGGCTCATTTGATAGCTGTGCTGTTTCCCTCAAACTGTATGGCCACTGGATTTTTTTCCCTTAACTATGTTTCAAGGGGTTTTTAATGCCGCAACCGACTCCATTTCCCTCCTTTCCTCCTTCCCTCCTTCCCCCAGATTTTTTTTCTTTTCACCCTCTTTTTTTTTCTTGCCCCATCTTTACTTCCTGCACTTTCGCATCCGTCCTCAGCCGGTAGAGATCTCACTCGCAGCTCTGACTCGCCGAAAAAACATACTATCCCTCACACCTGTGATTCACAACAAACAAAATCCTCCCATGACCCCCCCCCCCCACCACCACCACCAACCACCACCACCTCCTCCCTCATTTCTTCATTACACCAAACTCCTGCTGAAGTTCTTCTCTTGGCACCACTCTAACTTCCACACGCTCCTCTCTCTCTCTCTCTCTCTCTCTCTCTCTCTCTCTCTCTCTCTCTCTCTCTCTCTCTCTCTCCCTCTCCCTCTCTCTCACCTGCTCCCGTCCACCGAGTGATTACTTCTGTACGCCACGGGCGCGCGAGACGGCGTGTAATAAAAGTAGAAGAGTGCGTCTTCCTTCACCTGTATGTCGACGTAAGTTCGTGGGGAAGAAGGATATAAACGGTGTAAAAACAAAAGGAAAGGGTGAGATGTTGAAGCTGGCGTGGAGAAGGAAGGAAGAAAGAGCGGAATAAGAAGAAATATAAGAGGAATGGGGGAACAAGTGCCTGGAAAAGTGAGAAGGAAATAAAAGATGACAAAATAAGAAAAGGGCAACAATTTGATGGATCAGGAACGACAGGAAAGGGAAGGAAAAAGAAGATAGGTGAGGTGATGAGGAAGAGGGAGTCTGGGTGAGAAAAATGAAGGGATTTGGTAAGAAAGGAAAACGAAAGGGCCAAAGGAAAGAAGTGGAAGGGGGGGGTGTTTGCAGGAGGGCTCTGAAACCTCAAGTAGGCCAGTGGAAATTTCAGAGAAATTGATTAGCATTCAAACAGACACCGTGGGGGGGCGGCGGTGATGGGGGCTTGGAGATGTGGGGTGTGGGGTGGGGGGGGGGGGGGGGTGTG
>JAUESF010000041.1:9698256-9713136 GCA_032274765.1 Malacoctenus tetranemus
TGTGTGTGTGTGTGTGTGTGTGTGTGTGTGTGTGTGTGTGTGTGTGTGTGTGTGTGTGTGTGTGCGTGTGTGCGTGCTCCATTGACGAGTTGCCCTCCCACCAACAAAGTGCAATCTGTCATCCCGCGCTTGTGCAATTGACACTGACATCTTCAAACAATAACAGTGCAGCCTGGCTGCAGGACTCAAGAAAAGTGGCAACCCGACAAGAGTCTGGCTTGGATCAGCGTGGTGTGAACACCACTTTAAAGTGCAATTTTTTAGCAAATAATCCTGTCAGAAGTGAAACAGTTACCCACAAATTCAGCGACGCTATGAAAACCCAGGCAGCGGATTAGCTGTTTGCAGTCCTTCAAACATTTAACAGATGGCAGATTCGGTGTGGATTATAATTACAGATATGCTTCATTAGTGATTACTTTGCCCCCAACTGCTTGTGTGAGACTCCCTCTGTGTGTGAGCAACCAAACCCAGAGACCTTTCTGCTCCACACTTTTGAGCGACTCTGCAGAAGAAACTGAATCTTACCAAGTGGATTTTCACTTGTTTCAAGTCAAATTTATCGTATCGCAGCTAAAACAGGACATAATCACCTTCAAGTGAGGCCTTTTTTTCCTGCTCATTTCAAGGTCTGTTTGTCTCATTTCATGAGTAACTTTCATTTGCAAAGTTTTCCCTTTTTAGCTTCTTTCAAAAACACAGTAGCTTGCTCAAGATGTTTAAGTTTGAGTCAAATCTTTAGTATTTTCACAGTGTTCTACAGGGACGCTTTCTACCAACTGTGCTCTTTGACCATTACTTTGACACAGTTTTTGTTTCTCTCGTTGTCAACAAGCAACACAAAACCAAGTGATCCCATGATGCGACAGACCACCACTGATCCTTTGATTGGTCTGCTCGTTCAGACATCTCACAACAGTGATTTCGACTGAAAGTCAAATCCCACAGTGTGGGGAAAAGCGACAAATTGACTTCATGCTATTTGAGGCAGTTTCTAAGCCTTTATGATTCCATTATGTTCCCTCGTCTTCTATTTTTTGTTGTCGTGTGTGGATTTTTTTTTCCACACTCTCAAAAACTAAGAAAACGTCCCCGGTGCTGAATGCCACATGATGAAAATACACAGCCACGGCAGCCTCCGTCCTTTAGCACCACACTAATGATATGGCTCCATCTCCTCCCTCAACACACAGGATCGTCCGGCCCAAGCAGTTGAAGCTGGCGATGCTTTTCCATGGTTCCCCCGAGCAAATCACAGAAACATCTGCACTGCGGTCTGTTCCTGTGTGCATGCTTGGATGTTGTTGTTTACTGCGACCGAACTACAATGACGTTATGGTGTCCAGACTGGGCTTCCTCTGGCTTTGTTTGGCTCCGTGACAGTGGGAGACCTACTGGAAGCGGCGCGTTGCAAAGCCCAGTTAAGCCTTGTTTATTTTTATTTGTTGTTTTTCTTTTTTTTTCACTGCTCTGAATGCGTTGCAGCCAGCAGCGGAACACGCCGCCGCTCCTTGTTTTCCTTGTTAAGTCTTGTACATCGTTTAGACACGTGTTCAACTCACCGGCTTGGCGGATCGCGGCTCCTGCGCCTCGGCCATGTTTCCCTCAGCCCGGTGCCGTTCACCGAGGCCTCTTCAAGCTCTTGCACAATCGCGATGGACTCGTGCTTTTCGGTTGTGAAATCAGACCCAAAACTAAACCAAACCGGAGGGAACGTTGCCAGAGCAACTGCAGTGCGTCTCATCCAACTTGATCACAAACTCTTTTTCAACAGCGGTCTCACCTCCATCGTGTCGGCTCAGTTAACGCTCGGCCGTGTCCGGACCCTTGTTTGGACTGTTGAAGGTGGGCACAGGTTCCAGTAGGAGCTTCCAAAGCGCCGTCGTCAGTGGCGACTGGTTGTTTGTGTGAATGGGAACGAGGGGGTGGGGTGGGGGGTCCATTCAAAGCCGACTGAAAGGCCGAGTGACTTTAACCTCTGTGACGTCACCAGGGCTGCATGGGCAACTTGCAACGAGGGAGGGCCCCCGAATTACCCCCCCACAAACTACTGATAAGTGCCACCCCCCCTCCATGCAAAACTGTAGCCTAATGTTTTATAAACAGAGCCATGTGTCGGATATAAAATATGCTTATAAACAGCAGTCTGTGGTGTATGCTTTCACTTTGGCACGTGAAACTGATTAGCCAAGGCTCCCTTAATTCTGTGTGTTTCTCTCTCTGTCTGTAAGCACCCCCCCCTTCCTCTTCCTCCCTCCCTAAATGAAAGGTTGTTTTTAATAGGGACCATGCTGGAAAGAGTTGATGTAATTGAGGGAGTTGCTTCTGAAGTGTTCCATTAAAATACACTTAGATTAACGGTCCCCCAATTTAGTTAGGGAGGGGTGATTAATGTTAATAAAGGCACCTCAGAGCTGGAAAAGCAGCAGAAGAAGTGCATTCGAGGTGAGGCCTGGCACGAGGAGGGAGGGGGGAGGGGGGGGGGGGAGTATAAACAATATTTTGTTGAACGGAGTCATCAAAAGAACATCAGCCCCCGTCCTGCGTATCTCGTCTGGCGGCGAAGGAGTGACTCTGGGTAGTCTGCTGTCTATTGTTACCAAACAAGCAGCGCTGGCCAGACGGCCGAGCGGGCCCCCACAGCTCCGGCCGGCCAGCGCCGCTCGCCGCGCTGACAACCCTCCCCGTGGCGTCGGGAGGTTTAATTCCGATGTTATTCGACCGTAGGGAAAACCGACCGCTGCAGATAAAGGGGGGCTTGTGCTCGTGCCAGGACCAAAAATACTACTGATATCATTTTTTTTTTTTTTTCAAGCTAGCCCAAATAATGGTCACGCACAGCTCTCCGGGCCTGTCCAGGCACCCCCGTGTTGACGTTGGCTTGGTGGAGAACGACAAAAAAAAGAAAAAAGCCCCCTCGGATCATCTTGATCATTGTCATTCAGAGGAACCAGGTCTGACTGGATAAGTGCAGGGATACAAATCCTACCTAAAATAGACTGGATGTGGACATATTAGGATAAACGTTACATTTCTGTTGGAGGCCAGTCAGATTCAATCACGTCTACTGGAAAAGGCAGTAAACATCAGGAGAGACCACCGTTATGTTTCGGAGGTCTTCTCGGGTCTTCTTGCTCCACTTCTGTCTCATAAACTATCACTAGTAAACTATGTCATCTATGAGGAGGATGTTTTGTCCCGTAACCACATGCGCATACATTTCTTGAACAATACGTGTCCTGAATGCAACACACACACAAGCACGCACACAGATTCATCTTCCTCACATGACTCGCGCTGTTGTGACCAAATCCCCCCCACCTCCCACCCCTGCCCGTCGCAAACAATGAAAAACCCACTGAATTTTAATCAGCCAGTCAAAATATAGATAACAGAGACTCTGCTCAGACATTGAATCAGTTTAATCTGACCTGCCAAAGAAGCAATACGTGGAAAAAAATGAATGAGCGAATGTGGCTTTATCATTCTTGCGGTACCGGATATTCCAATCGGCCGTTTTTAGAAGCATATCGGATCTCACTGACGAGACCGTTTGGCATCTCTGGAAGGACCTTCTGATTTCCCCTTCATACGACTTCGCGTGACGTTTTTAAGTCAAACCATAAACTCCACCGAAAGGCCGTCTCGAAAAGAGTTGACACTTTCTCCTCCCCGAGGGCCAGACCTTGTCATCGCCTGGGGAGCGCCCATCATTTACGGCCCGCCGCTCGGCTGTTGACTTAGAAACACAAGATGTTTTGGCTGGGCCGATAGAAAATCCTCGATTCTGGCCGTTTTTTTTTTTTGTTCGTCCTGACCGTGTCCTTGGTTGGACTCCATGGCCTTTGATGAACTAAACAATATTTGATACATTTTTTTAAAGAATTTCCTTTCTGTTTTTTTCTTGACAGCCCCTAATCAGAGGAGTGCTTGCGATAATACGTATTGTTATGGTTGGAGTTCGTTCGAGGAAATCATCATTGCGGCAGACTGTTTACTTTGCTCTCTTGACTTTTGTTTTTTAGCCGAGCGGCAGAGGGACAAAAATACACACGTGAAAGTCGAAGCGCCTCCCAGTTGATCGTCTCACTGTGATTTATTGCTTGTTATGATACTGAAGGGGGTGAGCAGAAATATTGATACACTCAGACTTCAATTTGTATCCCAAATATTTTCACGGCCACTATCAGCCCACAGTGTTATTGGTTCCCTGACGGTTCGGAGCAGCTTTTTCTGCCTCACAAGGAAGCTACTCGGGGTTGCCTTAACAACTGGCCTGCCTGGTTAATATCATGCCATGCGTACGCTCAGGTTACCAGCCTGAGATCTGGTTGGTGAGAGGCAGCAAGTCCTGCTTGGTTTCAGTGGTGTCCAAGCTTCAGCACACCTGATTGTAACGAGGAGCTCGTTAACGAGCTTTGTGAGACACTGATTACATTCAGGTGTGTTGGAGCTGGAATACACTGAGAAAAGAACATGGGGGGGGGATTGTTGTGTGCATGTCTTCCTTGATTTGTTTATCTGAATGTCTTTCTTTCTGGCTCTTGTGATTTCCTCCTCTCGTGTCTTCTCTGCTCTTCTCTCATATATGTCTTTGTTCCACTTGAGTTTATTCCCAGTCCATCTCATTTCCTTTCCATGTTCAAGGTTGATTCTGTTGTCTCCTTCCACGTCCGTCCTCGCGGACACTTTTTCCCTCTCAGACTTCGCTCCACCTTCCGTTGCTCGTTAACCTTGATTATCTTCACCTGTGCCTCGTTAGCCCTCCTGCCTCCCCTGTACTCAAACACGCTTCAGTCCAGAGTGTCCGTGTCTTCACTGTCCCCAATGCCATCCGTGCCTGTTTGTTCCAGCCTGTTTGCCTCTATTGAGCTTTGGTTTTTATATCGAGGTTTTTTTTTTTTCCTAGTCAGTAAAAGAGTTAGCAGTTAGCGGTATCCATCAGCCTCCTGCATCAGGGGGAACCCCCTTCCCTCCTCTCCACCTGACATCAGCGATCTCTGGATATCTCACAGTAGCAGACAGAAGAAGCTTCAGCCCCACAAAGACGGGACTCTCGTCTTGTTTTAGCAGTGGGTGTTTTCACAGATTTTCCTGCTCCCTTTTCTTCTGCTTTGTGAAAATTCACCAGCTGAGCGTTTCCATCAAATCCACTGAATCTGCTTAAGTTTTGAGAAATATCACCTTCTTTTTTCATTTTTAAAATGTTTTGTTTGGTCATTTGACATACCTCTGTTTTTGTCGGAGCTCTGCCATTAAAGTGCATGGTTTTTGTTGTAGCTATGTTTGTGTTTTGTCTGTACATTCAGACATCAAATGTGGGGGGATGATTATATTAGGACTTTGCGCAGATGTCGGCATGCCTGCTTGCATGTGCAGAGTGGAGACCACACAAACATTTGAGGTTTGTGTCCCTCTTTCAGGGCGCTCACGTTGTAGCTCGGAGACCATTTTTCCACTCCTATACATGCACAAGGATTTATGGTGACAACCGTTGCTATTTGGAACCTGCAAAACGTTCCTCGGCTTTCCTGAAAAATGAAAGCATAACAAACCACACGTTTTTTTCTTTATTTTAAGCAAATAAATATCCAGATTTCCTCAGACCACTGAAGTCTGTGGCAAAATATTGGGAACATAAAGAGGTTTCAGAAAAATGATATGAATGACAGTATGGTAGCAGACGACCAGTTCAAGACAGGAGCCGTTCTCCGCTGACAGGCTGTCCGACGAGACTGACATCATTAAAATGACTCTTTTTTTCCCCGCACTTCCCCAGGCAGAAAGAACATCACTGACTTGTTGTTTTTTGAGTCTGTTTGTCTTCATTTGTAGAATCCATTCAATCCAAAAAATTACACAATGCAAAGAGGAAGCTGCGTCTCGCGTATCTCTACATGCAAAATGATGTGCAAATTAGACAGGTATGCCAACAATAACGCTGGGATATGTTTGACTGGAGGTGTTTTGCCCGTTTGAAGGGAAGCGAGGCCTAAAGAGCGCACTCATTTTCCAGGAATAACACGCACACATACTAGGGAATATGGTGATGTGCTATATGTTTACAGAGCGGCAGTTAATGTGGTGCAAGTGTGGGACAGGAGATGAAATGCAGCACAATCCACAGGCCACAGTGTCTGTATTATTCCAGTGCCTTTCCGTCGGTTAAAAACAGCACGGAATTGCAGCTTATCAGCAGAATCAGAAAGTGAAAAACAGACTTGCGGGTTATCATTTGACAAGCGGATATTAGTTTGCCACAGAGACTGGAACACACAAGTTACAAATAAAAGACTCTGCTGACTTCTAATGGGCTGTTTTATCTGGGACCAACGCGGTTCGGATCCACATCAAACTGCGAGTCAACCCAAACTGGACCATGTGCCACTTGTTACACTCTTTCGTGGCGCTGTTTTTACAATTACTTTTGTATTACACCGGGTGAGAGTGACAAGACGTAGGCAGACATAACCGTCACGTCCGACAAAAGCGCCAGTAGTGGTCCGGTGCTTCGGAGGAAGCCGGACCCAAAGCTGTCTTGGGGAAGGCTCATCGTGAACGAAGGGAAACGTGTAACAGACAACAGCAGACTGCCCCTCCACAGCAAGTCTGCAACAGCACAATGTGGTGCTCAAAACTCTTGTTTTGAGGTCCATAATCACAAAACCTGAACAATCACAGTTTGATAATAGCTTGTTTTGATGCTTTCTCCGTCACCTCTGTGTAATAAAGCAAAAATAATGCAAGAAGTGTAACAAAACAAGGCTTTCAGTAGTGTTTATGAGAATGACTGAGGACCGTCTGACCCTTTGACCATCCAAATGTCCCAGTGAGAGTTTTAAGTCAAAGCTGAACTTGATCACAGCCGTTTCGAAATAACTTGAGGCCCAGTGCACCAATGTGTTCTCTGCTCTGCTGTCTATTTTCAGTGTCATTTTTTTCCGTAGTCCTGTCATCGGCCATGACAACAAGCATCTTACTCGTAGAATCTTCTGTACAACAATAACAAGATGCTTCCCAGTACAACATGCGATCCATCCCAAACAGACGGAGGTGAGAAGGCTCATAACTTGGGACCAGATTCTCTCCATCAGCACGGAGGCCGAATCCTTCTGACGGCTGCGTATTGACTGAGCTGTCTGGACGCTCTGATGTGTCCATCGGCGCGCCGCGCTGCAGCTATGGTGGCTGCCGCGTCCGGCGGACTTGTGGCTTGGCAGCGCGGCGACACGGAGCTGTCGAAGGGCTGCTGTGGTTTCGGAAAAAGGCACAAACTGTGTGCGCGGAGTGAGTGAAATCCTCTCCTACTTCCATTTTCTGACTTTAGATAAACATTTAACAAGGTCTCCCTCAAAGAGCCAAAAGGGCTTCATCAGGCTTAGTGATTATTTATTGCAGTCGGTGTCCCTCCGAGATGAATTTATGTGAACTCTTCGCATCGTGTTACCGGCGGAGATGATTTCTCAGCTGGTCTGGTTTGGCCAAAGGACAAGTTCATGTGCTTCACCGTCTCCCTTTTCTGTCTCTGTGGTATCGGAGCTGTCCATTATCCCGTTTCCCTCCGCGGGAACCGCCTCTTCACCTGCCACGGCCGCTCATTTCTTCCCTCATTCATGTTTTTTTTCCTCCGCTTTACTGTCACCGTTCCTGCCCAGACTTTCAGCAGCCGCTGTGTGCTTTGGGCCCGCGCAGGAATGTGCCGGTAACCGTGCACCTTGCCCGGCGAGGCCGCCCCAGACAGGAAGGTCGGTTTTGGGTTCTGTCATATTGTGATGTCACTCCGAAAAAAAACAACAACAGAGCCACGGGTTTTGATTCATGGGCTGCCGACAGGCGGCTGAACCACGTCGTCGCACATCAACACTTAAAATTCCTCCTTCCTACGGCTGCCTGGAGCCCAGCGTTTCCAGCCGTTCGCTTGGAGGACTGCGACGTCGAGTACACATCGCCAGTTCAGAGGCTTGCATGGCCTTCGAGGTCTCTGGTAAATACTAAGCAAGCACACTGAGCTCCACAGTCATTCAGGTTGTCCATGTGATGGTCGGGGCTTGGATGGAGGTCTGGTGGTGAGTCATCTTGAGGATAAGAGTCGGGTCAAAGGTCAAACAGTCTAAACATGGCAGCGAATCTGAGATTCTGGATTCACAGATGCAGGTTACAGACCCTTTGATTTGGGGTTGGATGCCTTGCTCATGGACATGCAGAGACGGGGCTTATACCACCAATTTAGGGGGTTTGAGGACAACCTTGAACTGATGCCTGAGCCTCTGCAAACTGCAGGTACAGAGGTACAGGAGGTCATAACCCTCACTGTTTTTCATTGACGTCACAGAGTCCTGACCCCCCCCCCCGTGTTGTGTGTTCCCCCAGGAAAGCCGGCCTGATCCTCTCCCAATTGGACGAGCTCTCCCCGTGGTGTAAAGGCCTCCTGCAGGAGCCCAAGATCGGCCTGCGCAGGATGTCCCTCAAGTTCCTGTCCTGCCGCTACACCGACACCAAGGTCTTCGGGCTGAACTGGTCCGACATGGGCCAGGATGTGCACAAGGCCTGCGACGAGCAGACGCTCACCGTCATGTACAACGACTACGGCGAGCCCAAGGAGCTCTAAAAGGTGGAGGTTTGACCCGCGCATGCGTGCACGGACATTTGTTGAAAACCAACAAAAACAAAGGAATAAAAATGCAGGTTTTATGCACAGTATGTTGCCGTCGGCTGAGGGCGTTTATGGTCTCATGCATAGTATTAACAGTTGGCTCTCTTCAGCTTCACCACAATTGCAAACGCAAGGTGTGTTTGATGTGTTTTGGCAGAACATGTTTCTGCTGTCCTCTGAAGCTCTCGCTTGAAACCAAGAGTGAAAGTTATTGCAGTCATCAAACGCACTCTGATGAAAACAAAAAAAATCATTTTTCGAACATGTTGAGCTGGTTTGGAGGATGAAGATGTTCAGGTAGGAACGCATGAGCGTGGTTAAAGCACAGAAATCCAACCTCACAACAAAGATTATTCTTACCTCACTCAAAAACAAGTGCGACCTATGACTATTGACCCACACTAAAATAGGAAAACGTGCATTTTATTACACTTCTTTTTGTTGGATTTCATTGTTTCCTTTTTAACAAACATAAGCACTTTTCTTTGCCTTCTGTTGCTTAAATGTGACCTGCAGGTCTCGTCCATACAGGTGGCTGGTTGGTCAGATGAGGGACTTGAAGGCTTCTGCATCAACGACTCTGTGCCTGTTTCAGTCCATACATTTGGTTTCATACCTTTAGAGTACAAGAGACAACGCCATGTAGACCAAGTCACCAGTTTGGTTGCTTGGTGTTTTTGTGCAAGCTTTCCTCTTTTTTGCGCATTTATTCCACTGCTCCAGATGCTTATTTTAGGATTTCACAGCTTTTGGTGCTCACCAAACACTTTTTTTCCCCTCATGCATAAATTACATAGATAAACCTCACAAGTTGTTAAAGGCTGAGCTTTTTATTTTCTTTGAACCATTCGCGGTGATGACGGAACTGTAATGTAGCGACAGTGCTGCAACAAGCCTGTGTCAAGTATGTATAAAGTAGTGCGTGTTTCTATAGGAACGGGAGAGTTATAGCATGTAAACAGAAGAAGCTTTCTGAGCATAGCAAAATAAAGAGAGAGGATTCTTTGTAGAGGAAAAAACAAACTAGAGGACGATGTCGTTGGGAGTTATTTTAGTAGTATAGACATGTAAAGGAAAGCCCTGTACATAGCATTAACATCAAAGTTTTAAGTGATATAACCTGCTGAATGTAGTGTCGATAGTGTGCATTTAGAAACAACGCTTTCGTGAAGGAGCTGCGCTGAACTAGCAGACGTCACCGACGACACACCCGTTGATCTTCTGTCGCCACACGATCAGTAAAAACCTGCCAAAAAAAACTTCAGGTCAGTATTTTCATTTGATTGTTTCTTTCTTCTTCTTCTTCCTTTTCCGTCCCCGCAGAAAAAGTCCAATCTAACCAATGAATGCTTCGGAGCGTAGTTCTGTTCGATCTGTGTTTTTTTATGTTTCGACTTTGTGTCAGTTATCAATCTTTTTGGAAATCTCTTCAACCAGTGTGCTTATTGTAAGTTGAGCTTTTTTTTAATTCGTAATTTGTTACAATAATATGTTCTTCTTTCTGTGTGCAGTGGCCATGTTAAAGATTGATGTCAAAGAAATGCAACTGTATATTAGCTTTTAATTTGTAACAACTCTCATATGTGAATACTAAAAGGAATGCTTGTAGATTTTTTGTATAGACAGCAAAGTATTTCATACATGCATCACATTCTGGCACAGTATAGTGTTTTACCTCTGTATATAGATGTACAACGAGTGATATTTTGCATCATCTACATGTGCTTTTAGTAGATACATTACTGTACTGTCACATCTGCTGTGTAGCTTAGTTTTCTTTTGCCACGCTGATTCCAGTTTTGATGTAAAGATTTAAAAATTTTTAAAAAAAAGCCTTTATTTGATCAGATTATCGTCCGAAGTTGCTACGCGCGCGAAGTTAGCTTAGGTTAGAAAGTGAGTTTTGCAGGCAAAAATGACCACAGCGACCGAACCCAGAGGGATTTGATCTTTGGGGAAACCGCGAACAAACCGTTCTACTATTTGCATGATCTATTGTCGATATAAATATATGTGGCATCATAAACTCAACTTTTTCACTCTGATCTTTGCTACTTCAAAGGATAATAAAGAATATATTATGAGACGTGTCTGAAGGCGTCTTTCACTGGCGAGATGAGACAGAGTGAAACGTACGAACTTAATGAAAGTAAACTGCGCCCATTCCTTACGGGCTGGTGATCGGCATACTGCAGGTGAAAGGATGAAATCACCAACATGTTAAAAGAACTCACCATTTTACCAGACGCATAATGACAATAAATGGAAATCAAAACAAAGACCACAATATTAAGGTTGATATAAAGTTAGCTATTTATTCCACAGAGTATAAAGTACTGTAAAATATCACAAAGAACATGAATATACTTTATTCGGTACGATACTGATTGTTTCCCGATTACTTGACTTCAGAAAGCTTCTCACATATACACACATGCAGGCAGAGGTCTGTGTTGAGTGGAAAAAACCAACAAATGCCCGGGTCCCTTCAGAGCTGCTGCTTCTTCTTCTTCTTCTTCTTCAGTCATACTTTCTGGTTTTCCTTCTCAAATGTTCCACCTGAAGTCTGCGTCGAGCAGGGGAAAGTTTGCGCTTCAACATTTTTACACCACAGAAAACTGCATCGATAATCACCGAGCCAAGTGGGGTGATTAAAAAAAATGGTGGAAGGAATCAAAATAAGTGCCAGAATAAACACTTTTCAGTACAAATTCAATGTCTCAAACAACTTTGTGTACAAAGAAACTGGAGCCACAAATCAACCCAATTTTAAGAAGCTGGTTTCGGTTCAGGTTGTTGATGCGAATCTTCTCTGAGCCGACTCAATAGAAACCACCTGATGTAAAGTGATCACTGCAAAGGAAGGCGTTGCTGGTTACCCAGACATGTCCAACGAGGGGCCCACAGGTCCCTTGTGGCCCCTCATCATTTTCTATGTGGCTCACAGGACAATTAAATGCTTCAATAATGGCTTCAGAAAAAGTTCATGGATACATGTTCAGTCCATTTAAACAATACCAATATTAATCAGGTAGAGTTGCTATGTTGCTGAATGTTTTTGGAAGAGAAGATACTTTAATATGAAGATTTTGCAGAGTAAATTTGAATCGTTTTCATGTTATATTTCAATATTTGGTGACATTCAACTGAAGTGTGGTGCGAATATACGGAGCGATGTGCGTTTTCTTGTGTTCTTGAGTAAATACAACTGAGCACACTTTTATAGTGTAAAGAAACCCTCGGCTGGTGCTGTACGGTGCAGGTAGGCGTTGGTAATAACTGATCTGTAACATAAATAGACCTGTGCGACTAATATGTGTGCTATTAGAATATGTTAGATGATCCAAATATATTATCTATACATGTTAGTCTTTACAGATATGTTTTTTTCTCTTACATTCCTAACAGCTACGTGTCAGACACGACTCGAAGCTGCCTGATCACAAAGAACATGATATAACAACGTCTGGTCCCGTGCGAGCGGGCCATCGAGCGGTGCCGACGGCTGGCAGCCTTCAGGCGCGGCCCGTCGTCTCGGTTCCGTCATCCCGAGACGAATCGAGCCCGGAGAAGAAAACAAAACAGGGACTTCCAGTCCATTTACAGAAGGAACTCCATCCAACTCTGATCGCTTTGACTTTAATAGGAGAGGATAAAGTGTTTAACCCGGTCTGCCCCTGTCCTTCAAGCGTCGCCGCTCTCGCCCAAACCAAACAGTAACGATAACCTTTAACTTCCTAATAGGCCAGAGAAAAACATTATATCCTTGTGCGGATGTTATTTGGCTGCTCTGAACACAGCAATTTAAGTCAGAAAAAAACAAAAAACCCAACTTGACTCAGATTTAACAGTAAAAGTCACTTGTGATTAAATAAAAAGGATCATTTATTGTATGGGTTCTGACTTCAATCGCATTCTTTGCCCTGTAAAAAAAAAACGTTGAAAATCAGATTGACGATTTTTTTGTGTGTGTTTGTTGTGGTGTACAATCTGCGGTTGGACTCCGTTTGGTACAAATTTAACTCCTTTTCATCCCTCCATCTCATTGCATTCCTCCTCCTCCTCCTCCTCCTCCTCCTCCCTGCAAATCCTTGGCTTTGCTCTTGTTCTCCTCGGCGTCCGGATCACGGCAAGTGCACTCGTCCTGACTGCAGTCCACTCCAAACTGAATGACCTGCGGGCGAACAGACACAAACGCGTCACGCTCAGCATCCTTGGAGAGACCGGACCCCACGCCACTCCAGACTCCAGCCGCCCCCCCCCCCCTCGTTCGCTGGTTTCAAATCTGAGCCCATCTGAAAGTCTTCCCAGCGAAGAGGAAGTGGAACGGAGAGAATAAGTAGCAAAAAAAAAGAAAAAAAGATGGAGTAAAAGGGAAACATCACGTCAGGACTTCCAGGAGGAGCAGAGTCACTGAGGAAGCCTGCCGGTGGGGCCGTTCTGTCTCAGCTGTGGCGAAATGCACGCGTTTGAATGGCAAAAACAGACAATAAAAAGGGAGTTCGCTCGAACTGATCGAGCCACATTGTGTTTGTGCCGGAGGGAGGTGGGGGGGGGGGGTGAGTGCCCCTCGGCACTCGTTGAGTTTCGTCACAGTTTTCAAAGAGAACTCCCAACGGCCCCCAGGGGACCGATAAAGCTCATGTCAAATGGTTCAACGTGGCCTTTGAATGGCGAGAAAAAACCTTGAGGGTCTTCGGGGTGGTGGTGGCGGTGGGGTGGTGGGGGAGGGTGGTGGCGGCGGCGTCGGGGGTGGTGGTGGGGGGGGGGGACCGCACCGCAACGCCGCGGAGGTGAACGGATGAACACATGTTAAGAATCAACAACAAGAGGCTGCCAGCTCTTGTCTAGGAAGCGAGCCATCACCACAGGTTGCAAAATAAACTCTGGTGCCCCGTGAAGCAGTCTGTTGCAAGAAATGTAAACATTCACTCCTGGAGAGAAAGGGAGAGCGAGGGTGGGGGGGGGGTCGAGAGAAAGAAAGAAAGTGAACGGGAGGCAGAGAAAGAAAACAAGGACGAGGAGCAGTGTGGGAGGTAGCAGCTTGTCGGCCTCGGCTGCTGATTGCTGATTTGGAGAAGGGACGAGGGTCGATGGTGAGGTGATAGTTTCACTGGTGAGAGGAGGGGGGGCTTCGAAGGCTTTCGGTGGTCCCATCTGAACCGAACTGGCATGGCCCGACTCCCCCCCCCTTCCCCCCCGAGTGTTTCGCCTCGATTCTCTGCTGAGCCATGTTCACCTTCAGACGACTCGCCGCTGCGTCTTTCAGGCCCAAACGGTTCAAAGTGGCCTCCCACTGAGTCCCAGCCGGACTCATGCGACAAAAAAAATCCATCGCACGCGATCAAAAAAACCATCGAATCGCCCCGTCTCCCCCGCACGCGCTGTTTATTTTCGTTCTGCTTTTACTACTTTTGGCTCTTTGTCGGCCTTTAGAAAAACACAGACTTCAACAAATCAAGGGAAATATTGTTTGTTTCCAGCGGCTGGAGTGGCAGTTGGGATCGCGTCCTCTGGAGCGTCTCTCCCCTGCTGGCCGATGACTAAATCCCACCTGAATCATTTCTCGTGTATCCCTCCTCCCTTGTCATCGCGGCAGGCGCGCCGCACGAGCGCGGCCAACGCGCTGTCGGAGCTCCATAAACGGGAGCCGGCCGGGGCCAACGGGACCAAAAATAGATCGAAGCATCGACTCAGATGCTTCGGATTCAGGTGACTGATCGCGCTGTTGCTGCTTCTGACCTTTCGATGAGAATCATCGAGCAAAAACAAAAAAAAAAGAAAACATCCAAGCGGCCTCACCGCGGTCTGCGTGTTTACGATTAATAAACAGTGAAACGGTGGCAAATTGGCCTGAAATATCACCCTGGTTTTTTCTTTGCTCGTGTGGCAGCCGGGGAAACTATGTGATGTCGGTCACGCCGTGTTAAAAACCTGCAATTTCCTACACCTGCATGAGGCGAGTCGCGTAAAGAGAGACGGAGGGTTCTGCAAACAAGGCCACTAATCATTGGGCCCCCCCCCGCCCCCCCCCTCCGGCCGCCCCCCTCCCCCCTCTGCGCCGTCGGGGCCCCCGTCAGGATGCTGACTCTCGCAGCGGTTAGTTCACTTCCTCAAAGCGACCCCCGCTCGCCGAGGCTGCTGTTTTACAGTGGCCGGGCAAAACCGCAGACCGTCAGACACCTCGCCGCTCTGCTCACTCCCAAACCCCCCCTCACCGTCCTCGC
>JAUESF010000041.1:9737608-9760705 GCA_032274765.1 Malacoctenus tetranemus
TGTGTGTGTGTGTGTGTGTGTGTGTGTGTGTGTGTGTGTGTGTGTGTGTGTGTGTGTGTGTGTGTGTGCACGCAGAGTTTTGAGCCAGCCGTCTGCCTGACAGACTCCTTCAGCTCCATTTAAAGTAGTATTGGAAATAGCTTGAAGCTGTTAAATACAGAGTAGCCACCCACAGGCATTCAGAGGAGGAGAAAACAGAGATGGTGTATGCACACACACACACACACACACACACACACACACACACACACACACACACACACACACACACGCAGACCCGTGCACACTCACCTTCAGCCAGTATGAGTGTTCAAGGTCATTGTTGGCTTCGGGCTGGGCTGTGCAGGGGGACCAGGTGTCGGTGGGCCACGCCGCACTCGCCTCCAGGTGCTGGTACCTGCAGAGCTTCACGCACAGCTTGCAAGTCGGTTAGTCTGGCGTTGCTTAGTCTGCGCCTCAAAATACTTGTCACACTTCATTCTTTGGCTTGTGGCTGAATAAATGGAACTTGATACTCTCAGTAGAAAAAATCTGCAGAAAAAAAAGAAAATACGACGCGCGAAACGGCCAAAAACAAATGTGATTGACTGGAACGAGCTTCTTCAATGATGAGGGAATGTTGGTTGTATAACCAGAGGGAAATTATTCACTTGTAATATTCTTCTAGCCAGTTTGAGGCCCACTTTACTGTGCCTGACACACACAGAAAAGACCTGCAGGAGGAAGACGTGCTTTCAACCAAACAAGCATGCCTTTATTTTGAAGGGATTTAGCTGCAGGAGCAAGAGGAAAACACGCACAAGCACAGGAAGAACATGCAAACTTCCTGTCCCTGTTTTATGGGGGGGTGATGTGACAGAGTTGACCACAATACCGATTTGCCACTAACCTAAACTAGCAGCAGCTAATTATTTTGACAAAACAAACAAAAAATCCTACTTTATTTGGATTTTTACATCAGTTGTTTCTGTAACTGAATTTATCGGTTTTACTCCCTTATTTTTTTTTTAAATATTTTGTCCAAATTAACACGAATTCTCCAGAACTGATATTGAAAAGACCAGCTGCTGTCCGATGAGTTCAGCTGTCAACATTTGCATCGGTGGAAAATTAAGTGTGGACATTTTTACGGCCCTCCTGTCAGGTTCTGGATATTGTTTTAGCGAGCGTTTCTACAAAGAATTTATGTTGACAAAAATAACCCGGCGATGACATGTGCTCAGAAACGCAGCCAGCCGAGCCGCGGGTTTACACGGCCGGCTCCGTGGTGCGTTTATTGTCATCTGGAAGCCCTTTGTGTGCCCTCCTCCCCCCACCCTTCGTGATTCATACATCATACCTTGGTGAGCGATGGCTCCCCGGTGACCGCCTGGGCAGGGCAGCGGTTGGGGTCCTGGTGGGAAGCCGTGGCGGTGGATGCCCACTGGTCTGTGTAGCCCAGCGGTGTGAAATAGCCGCAGTCCCGAACGCTGGAGCCTCGTTCGAACTCCTCACACACACCGTCCCCGTCGAAAACATAACACTGGCTGGGTTCACCTTGGGAGATAGGGGGGGAGGGGGGGGGATGAGAGAGGAGGATTTATGAAAGAATATAAAGCCTGGTTTGTTAATCTGGCAGCGTGCGCGCTCATCCCCCACTGTTCCACTCCCATCCAAATCTATTTGTCAGTGAACCAATTCAGAGCAAATCTATTCCGTATTTTCATTGGCCACTTTCGATGCTAGCCACGTCAGCGTCGACCATATCTGACTCCTCGCGCTGTCAACAGGCTGTAAATTACGCCTGGAAATGAATGTTCACTTTAATTATTTATCAGGAACGACAAAAATTCGGCGAAATTAATAAACGGAAACTCAATATGCGCGGCCGGCCCAGGTCGCGGAAAAGTGTTGGTCGGGAATCGGTGGGGTCACCGAATCGCAGCAACAGATTAATTTGTTACGGAGCGGAGTTGTCAAAGCAATGATCAAACCTTGTTTCTGGTCCAGTGAAAGAAAAAAGTTGCAGAGCTTTTATGGGATCACTGGGAAGTGAACCTTCGCAAGTGGGAAGAAACCGGGTTCCCTTTGACATCCAAGCTGTCCTTTTATATTCATCGCCAACTATTTGCCGATATTAAACACACTCCTCAAAAGATTCCAATATATGATAATATGACCTTTTTCTGAAAGAAGTACGCTGCTGATGGTAAAGTTTACAAGAGCACTGCCATAAATCCTGCCATTCCAAAAGGCCTGAATGTTTACTCTTGTTTGCGATGATCAGAGGGTCTTTAATGTAGCTTTGTGTACATTTTTGAGGTTGCATGTTGAGCTGGAATTCATTATTTTAAAAGGAATTTCTAATATGCTGGTCTCTCCCTTAACATACATGAACGGAGCAGATCATTGGAACCACATTTCAGCATAATGCAGGTCGGGTCGACGCTTGCTCAGCAAACTACGGCCTGAAAATATATAAACATTTATTCAAATGAAAGCCACTTGGATGAGACGGAGCCTGGTTACTTTGACTTTGAAAAGCGAGTTGTTGTTTGATCGCGCTCGATCGCAAAATTGTACCTAAGAAAAAGAAAAAAAAACCTGGCTGTTGAACTGAAAACAAAGAATAAGACTAAAAAAGCATCCAACTATGATTCACTGCCCGAAGGGGAAGGAAACCTGCTCCCTGGAGAAGAAGTACTGCAGGACCGGGGAGGCAAGAAGGAATTCAGACGTTACTGCATATGTAATTGCGAGAAGGCTATTGTGCTTCCTGTAACATCGTCGACGATGACAAAATGAATACATGTGCGATAGAGTCAGGGTGCTGATGTAATGGGCCTCAGCAGTGCATCATAAAAAAAAAAACGAGTGGCAAAACGTTGGGCAGAACAACAGTTTCTAATGCAGCAGTTATTTGTGAAAAAGGCGGCAAACATCAGACACTTCAGACGCTTTGGCCTCGTTAACATGTGGACAGCTGCAGAGGTTCGACAGGCAGTCTGTGTTGCACAATTGGCTTCAATTAGACGACGGAAACATGTTTTCGATAAAGAGCGAATTATGTCGAGACAATTTAACACCATAGTGTCCCCCTGAGTTCATTTGGCAACACCGCACCACTGCCTCCCCAGCACCTGTGAAAGCAATTGTCCTTTTTGTTGTTGTTGTTGTATTTCCAGGCCTTGCATTGATCAAGCGTCACAACAAAACAACTAATTGACAAGTATTGACTTTGTCCGCCTGTTTTTCATTTGTGCTCTGCACCTTGTAACCACATTGTACAATTCTCCCCCCCCTCCCTTTTTTTTCTTCTTCAAGTTTGAATCTGCAGGTTTTGTGAAAACAGAAAGTAACCATGTGCAGTTCCTCGTAACAACCACGCCAAACTCTGTTGTCCATATTGTGTATGCGAGGGCTATAAACGCAGCGAGTGTTGTAAATGCAGAGCTAAAAACGGAGCAGGAGCTGGCACGCGGAGAGTTAACTGGGGCCTAATAAATGGAGCAAGAAAAACCCAAACAAATATTCCGTCTATGACTAAGAAGCACAACTGAATAATTGGTTTAAAGTGTTGCAATTTGTAAAAACTTGTTTTTGCCAAATTGTTTTCCTTCCTAGTCATCATGTCTTTTATTGTAAAACAAGAGATGTAATGGCCTCAGTCACGGCATGGCCAGCCTTTGTGGGAGACAAGAGGAGGGAGGACTGGTCTCCGCTTGTTTCCTTCTGACAAATAAATTGACTGGATGATGGAAATTTCAGCCCAGTAACAAGCTCTCGTAACACAAGCCCTTACACCACACATGAAAAACTACCATCCAGCTGCCAGTGGAAACAGTGGGGGGGCGTGGGGGGGGGCTGCTATCGGGCTGCCTTAAACTGGAGTGACCAGTCATAGCATTTAGGTAGTCTTGAGGAACATGCACGAAAAGACGCCTGGATTATTCGACTGAATCGAGTCAGAATCTGGCAAACTTGCTGGTCAGCTCATTATACAGAGGATGCAGTTTCATATCTGTAACGAGAACATGATGTGTTTCTGTCTGTTGGTTTCTTGAAGCACCGAAGCCAATTTCAGAGAATCTTGTAGAATAACGAGGTAGCGCCGGCAAGACCGAAGCTAGGCCGCTGAAGTCAAACCGTTGTATCATGAATTCAGACAGACAGGTGAGGGTCCAGTCGATTAAACACCTCTCAGTCAGCGTTAGCATTAACTCCTCCCAGTATTGTGCACAATCATGTGGAAACATTTGACTTTAATGAAGGCAAACACGCTAAATGGACAGAACACGTCGTTCTTGTCAGGTGCACTCCTCTGTACATGAGATCAGAGCAAAATATCCCAAAATATGCTCATTCCTGCACTCACAGATCTTCAGTCACTTGAGGTACAAGAGCTTAAAAGACCTAAATTGCCGTGGTTGGAACAGATTAAAACTTTCTTCTCATTTCGAATCAGCAAAACCACTCACAACTTTTTAAGTATTTTGTTGATGAACTCGAACGAGGGGAATAACAGAAGCCACTCGGTCTGCTTTTTCTCCGTCGATTGAGGAGCCGTAGCCTGAACGTTGTGGGGATGAAGTTTAAATGTTGTGGCAGAACATCATGTAACACTTAATTAGATTTCACTGATTTCTCGTATCTGGCTCCTTCGTCTCTGATAAAAAAATAAATAAAATAAAAGACATCTGAAACACATGGGCTGTTTGGGCTTTCGAAGCTCTGTTCAAAACCATCTTCTTAACAATGTTACGCAACCTTTCTGAGACCGCCAGTGATGTGGGCAATACTACAGAAGCCAATGCGGCTGAGTTTCTGGTGAGTTAGTGGCGTCGTGTTGAATCGTATCTCTCTAACTTAGCATCTGGCAACCAAAGACACAGGTCAGTCATCATCCTGCAGGAGGAGGGGGATGAATTTTAAGTTTGTCGAGGAACATTGTGTTCAACTGCAACAGCAGAGCTGCCTTTTTTTTGACATTTAAGCTGATTTTCTATCCTGACGTGGATCCAGACTAGTTGAGAAACAGAAGCAGTTCAAGGTACTTTCACACCCTCTTAGCAGTATGATAGACCATCTCTAAAACCACTGGAAAGTTTGGTATTTTAGGAGGCAAAGTTATTAAGCTCCACCTCTGATAGTCGAGGAGTGTGTAAACATTGTGTTGGGAAAGTCAGGGGGATGTATTCTAATGGTGGGGGGGAGGGGGAGCATTGTGTAACAGCAGAGTCATTGTAGCTAATTTCTGTTCTTATCGGGATCAACTCCTTCAATGAGAAACAGAGACACTGGGAGGCACATGGAGCGCTCAGACTCACTCACAGTGTGTCTGTGTGCCTTTGACCAGAAGCCACAAAATTACTATCGCGTGTCTGTGAATGCATCGCGACAACGTGAATCGATCAAATACATCCATGATGTTCTCTTCATTTCTTCCCATGGTGCTCCTCTGAGGTGTTTACCTCGTATCAATGGTTAAAAAAAATAACAAATGTTGACAGAGGGACAGTTTTTGGCCGTCTGCTTACGCTACAGTGTTTCGGGTGAACTCCCTCCCATGCGTCGGGAGGCTTCTGTTGTGGCCTGTCTGCATGCTTCAGACTGGGCAAGGGTGCGGACACAAAGTATTGTTGTCCTGTGGTGGGAGCACAAACGATGGGGGCACCCACTGCGGCTTCTCTGTTTGTCTTCTGTCATGTTATGCTGCATGTTGTTTTTTTTTACTGCTTTTCAACCAGCCGGCTCGGGGTCAAACCGAGCAGCATTTCTCCGTCCTCTCACGGCGACGGTTATAAACTGGATTCATGGGAAAGACGTCGTGCAAAGGGTGCAAACGTCGAGGAGCTCAGATCATAAACGACACCGCGAACTGGAAACCTGAAACAAGTAAACATGTAAATGAAAAGCATATTTAAACAATGAAATTGAACTACAATGGAATGGAGATATTTTGTGGTTGAGACGCCAAAACAGGTGGATCCCATGAAGGCACGCCACCTTGTTTTTCTGGCAGCCACGTGAGTCACCGAGCCACAAGGGTTCCTCGCTTCACCATAAATCTTTGCTTGTTTACACGGAGAACTAATTGAGCATGCTTGTGTAAACCGCACCAAAAGTCAACTCGCCCCAACCCCAACAACCACATTCAATCTTTTCCTGAAAATCCAGACGTCTTTGGGGATTTTGACTCGGTCGATCCTCTGACGAAGTTGCCATCAAGGGAGATCAGGGACTGGTGGTCCAATCCCTGATCTCCGTGGGTGCTCAAGCAGGAGTGCTCTTGGGCAAGACACTGATTTCCAAGTTGCCCCCTGACACCAGACTTTGCATGTCAACTGTCACCGTTTGAGGAAATAAATGAATGCAAAGAATCATATGTGTCATGTAGGTAAAGGTCAACTTATCACCATGAAAATATTCAAACAAATTGTTTTTTTTGTTTTATACAGGAAAAAAACGATGGAAGAAATGTCCAAAACACCATTATAAAACACTGTTATTTTAAGATTATTTTTGTAAGACTCCAACCAAAGCCACAACATGATCCTTCATGAGAAAACAAAAAAAAAAAACACCCCAAAAATTCATTCATCAATAGCCTCCAGTACGTATCACTTACAGAATCTTCTAAAAGCCCAAAGTAAATAAACAGTGAAAACACGCCTGACACATGTTTTGAGAGTGAACCATGTGTTTTTTGGGTGTTTCTTTGCCAGCCTAATGTCAAAATGCTTTTTCTAAAAAAACAAAACAAAAAAAACAAAACACTTGTGACTCAGCAAACCAAAAACCTACTGTTTTTTCTTCTTTTCTACTCTTTTCCTCATCTGGTTTCTCTTATGTTGCCTGTGATTTTACATTGATGGTTTGTGGATTCCACTCAAGCCAGAAGCTTTTACGTCCCGTGAATTAAATTTGATTGGCTGGATTGTTTTCCCTAATGTTGCTGCATGCTAAAATAAAGCAACTCGGCCTCGTCGGCGGCCGCTGTTCACACCAGCAGTTTATAGGATAATTGTGTTTCGCGTGTAAGGCGGCAGGCAGACGTGGTGGTTTCAATGGATGAAGACAAATGAAGTCGCTGTGTTGCATTCGTCTGACATGCTTGGAGTTTTATTCGAGCGTGTGCGGACCGCAGTGAGGGGAGCTTACCGATACAATTGAAGCCGGCCTCCTTGAGACATTTCTTGGAGCAGCCGTCGCCATCAAGCAGATTGTTATCGTCACACTGCTCGGCCCTGCAGAGGAGAGAGTCGTGAGGCCCCTCGTTTTCTGAACAGCTTCCCTCGCAAAAGTGTGAATGCACAGGGGTGAAGATGCCCATCACGTACCCAAAAATGAGTCCGTCCCCACAGTACGGCTGCCCGTGAGTGTAGAGGAGAGGAGGGGAGTGATCGCTGAGGATGCCATCCGACTCCACCTGAACTGAATACTCGTATTTGACTCCTTGTGTGACCGTGCTGAAGACAATTCAAAAAAAAAGGGAGAGGGGAAAAGTTGTGGTTCGTGAGGTATAGCAAGTACATCCATCATTCCACCATCCGATTGAATTCTGACAACGATCCCTGAAGGATTCTGCGAGCAGCGACTGTGGAATCGGGAGTGGAGCTCGATCCGTAACCTTGCTGTATCCAGTGACCCCCCTCCCTCCCCCGGAGCCTCCAAGGAGGACGTGTGTGTATCACAACAGTGTGGCTCCAGTGTCGGGACTATCGATCTGTCACGGTGTGCTGCCGCTATAAAAAGCGGCCGACTCTCTGCAATTCCCTCCACACGCTCACAGCGTCTGTGTCCACCTGTGATGTGGGTTCACCAGGAGGAACACACAGTTACAATATCTGAGCTGTTCCCCTTCTTTATCTCCATACTGTAGAAATCTCCTTCATTTATAATGAATTAGAGGAGAAACTCCCCTTCTCACTCTGATATTCTGAGTGAAACAATCAATTTTCAGGGAAGGATCTCTGTAAAACCTAACTTTGTCCAATTTGATGGATCCAAAAAGACCATTTGGTAATTTTTGCGAACACACAGCTTCATTTTCAGTTTAAAATGAATGAAAACATTGTGATTCTTTAGGTTTGAGTACTTCAGCAGTCGCTGCTCGCCCCCTGCACCCGCTTCTCCCTCTCCTCTGTGTTGTTCTCAGTCAGTTTGTGCAGGAGGAAATGGCTGAGGTCATGATCGAAGCAGTCACTGCTGTTTACGGCCTCTGCTGCTCACATTTGGTTCATACTCCGAGAAAAAGAAAAAAAAAAAGAACTCTCCCTCGTCTTGCTTTCCTTTTTACTTTTCTTCACCTCTGCTGCGCTGTTGTCGCCTGCTGCCCTCTCTTACTACTTACTCACCATTTCCTCATTTCCTCTCAAACAGCCCCCCCCCCCAGTTCAGGTTTAATTTCTCTCTCCCTGAACCTCTGTTCTGTCAACACCTCTCTCCGGCTCTTCCTGTATCTCCCCCGGTCGCTGTTGTCCTTCCTCCTTCTCCTCCCGTCTTTTTTCTCATCCTCCCCATTATCCCTCCCTCCGTCGCTCCCTCGCTCCTTTCTCTTCCAAACCCATTGCTCTCGAACACTCCCGTCTCCTCACATCAACCCCTCTCTGCCCTCCTCAGTCCCACATAACTCAATTCCCATCGGTTCTTACATCTTTTTGCACTTAGACACAGCTTGTGTAACATAGGAGATGTGTTCCCTGAAAAATAAACTGTTTTTGAAGCTGCGTCCACCTAACATCCGCCCTGCTCTGTTAAAACAGCAACAGCCTCTCAGGAAAACAGAGCAGCCACTACATTTAAAATCACCCACCGAATGAAACGCAATTACGTGACACAGATGTCATATTCTGGCGGGTACTTATCAACATTTTGTGTACACAAAGAGACATTTAGCGCATTTTGTAAAGAACTGCGATTTACTTGGATAAAAAAATAAAATGCTGGCTTTGTGGCTTCACATTTGGATTCCGGTAATCATTTGGACACCCCACAATACGAGACGGGACACAAAGTGTTTCAGCTAAAAACCCGCAAGTTCAGCGCGCTTTTGATTGAGTATATGGTTGTTGAAACAGATCTGGATCAGTAGCCACAATCGACGTCCCCATGTTGGAAACATTCGTGTTGCGGGGCTTCTTTTTATTTCCAAACAGAAACAGACCCTGACACTTTAAAGAGACAGATATCAGTGGATTCGCGGATCTGAGGACACACACACATGCCCGCACTCACGCACGCACGCACGCACGCACTCACGCACGCACGCACGCGCGCACACACACACACACACACAGAGGTATGCTGTGGAATCTGCTGGCTATGCTGGCCTTGAATAACTTTTTTTTTCCCCCACTCAGTTTTATTTTCCTTCTGTGCTGCCGATCTCTGGCGATTCCATGTGTGGCATCAGCACATTATCCAGATATTCATCTATACCTGTGAGACCAGACTCAGTCAGCAGAAGTCAAAAGAATTTTAGGTTTAAAAAATAAAAACACAAGAAAATGCTCGCAAAACTTCCTGTTTTCTTCCTTGTCTTAGGTACAACGTGGTCATACTGACCGACCAGCTGATCTCAACTGAAGTGAATGAGGAAAAAAAACCCACAACAACTGGCCGCTTCGTCTGGACAAATACTTGAAGTTGTTGAGCCTCTCACCTGTCTGTGAACGTCTGCTGGGTCTGAGCCTCGGGGAATTTACTGCCGAAAGGTGGCCGGCGCTGAATCCGGTACAGCAGGGGCCGGCAGCCGGCGCACAGGGGGCTGCCGGGCCCCGAGGACAGCATGGCCGCGTCGATCTCCATCTTCTCGTCGAAGGTGCAGAGCTTGACGGCGGCGATGGCGGCGTTGTGGGTGTCCAGGCGCACGGTGAGCGGCATGTCGCAGTAGACGTGCTGCGGGCCGAGGTCGATGCTCTTGCCCGCGTCGGTGAACAGCTCGATGTTGGCTATGGCCGGGTTTTCTGTGGCAGGGGTGAAAGAAGGCAGGACGTGAGGAGTTTTCTGTGATGGCTGCGCTTTGTGAGAAAACATCTGAGAAGCTGTGCACTCTGGGAATAAAAGGGTTTCGACTCAGATTCTGCAAATCATCCATCTCAAACTAAACTTTCATGTTTGGGGCGCTTTCCACTTGTTGCCTTTCATTGTATTACACTAATTTACTGTTTGTTTCTTTTTTTCTTGCACTACTTTAACAGGATGGAACTCTTTCCCACTTCATGAACTGCCAAGAAAATCAAACAAGGTCAGAAACTGTTTTTATTTCATGTTTTTTTGCCGTGTTTTTTCTTTAAAACGTGATTTTCTTCACTCAGTTCCACGTGTTTCATCTCATCCCCTCTGGCTGCCAACACGCCACCTGTTCACGTCCGTAGCCACCAGCTTTTGTACACATCACCACTGTTTTTTTTTTCCTTCTTGAATGCATATCACGCATACCAAAGAAAAGAATGCATTAGTTATGGATCGCTGCTTTACCTGAGGAGATGTAGGTCACCCAGAGGGTGAGCGTGTGTGGGACCACGGGGTGGAGGAACCTCAGCGTGAGGGTGCATCCCTCCGTGTCGGGGCACGGTGACGTCACGTTGGTGTCGTACAGGCTGAGCTCGGGGCTCCACGCCTGCAGACTGGGATCGCAGGGCTGCTCCACGTCGGGCGGTCCTGCGGCCAGTGGGAACATCACATGGTTATGGACGACAGAAGCTCGCCGTGCCATCGTGAGGATACACAGCTACTGACTTTAGCCACATTTGTTGATAATCCTTTTTGAGGTACGAGGCCGCTGTAGTGCCACTCATTCACTCACAGCCACATTTCTATTTAGTTTCCGTGTTTATTTGGTCAACGTGTCTTGTCTGACTCTGTTTTTATGGCCACCGAAAATACATTTGACACCATTACTTTTAACAACTACCAGGAAACCGGCTCTCATCTGCACCGGGGCGCCGAATTTTCCAGCTGAGGAAAAGTTACGAGTCGTTCCGCTCCCCCTTCACCTAAATGTGTCCGTTGTTCAGAAAGGAGCCCGTCGTAGGATCATTACGCCGGGGCTAAATTAGTTGCTAATTGTTGCAGCGGTAGTGATTAACGCGGTGGAATGGCGTTGCGGTGCGGTTATTATCAGCTGTGTCTCGGGCGAAGGCCAAATAAAGCGAGCCCGGTAATGAGGTGTCACATATTTCACACCCGCACCGATCAGCCATGTGTGGAGGCCCTAATGGAGCGCCGAACTGTCAAAAAGACAGAACACGCCAGGTAAAAAGATGTGAAGATTGGACTTTAAATAGGCGTGTAAGTGAAGAAGAACTGGAAGAGTTGTTTTTTATAAACTTTCACTTGACCTGAAACCCTCAATATCACAAATAATAATCAATTGACAGCCAATTCCAGTTCAATTTTAATGTACTGCTCATAGATGGCATCGTCAAACATCGCCAGAAATGAAAAGAGAACCAAAGCTTCTGTCTTCAGGTGAAAATCACTGCAGACTTAGTTCACTGGTGTAAATGCTTCATGGCAATCTGACAACATGACCTATTTTCATAAAAGTTAGGACACTGTGAACCTTTGGACCACCCAGAAATACCCCGTTGTTGGCGACGCAGTTGGATTACTTGGACCTTGCTTCATTTGTGCAACCTGGAGTTGAGAATTCTTGTTTTTGAGAGGTTCAACATCGCATTCAGAACTCGCCCTGTATTTTGTGTTTGTTTAGTATTACAGTGTTTCAACAAGACTTACTGATGTTTAAATACTTGAAATATTTCAGATTTCTGTTTTAGTGTTTGCTTGTATGATTTGATAACATGCTGCTTTACATTTAAATTACACACATTGAGCGTCATCAGTAGCAGACTTGTTTTTTTTTTACGTAGTCTCCCTTTACCTTTCCCATCTGCTACAATTATTTACATGACGCTTGCTGTAGAGCTCCTCACTTTCATACAGCGTGCTTTTCAAACGTCCATTCAGGGCATAAATGACTCCAGTGCCTCCCAACAGAAGCACAGACTCCAAGACAATGTGGTGTTTCCCCCTCTGACTAAAAGCAGATTGAAACCAAGTCAAGTCGAAAAAAAAAGCAGCCACCATTCACACAGTCGCCATTTCGAGGAAATGTAAATGGACCATTTGGCCGATATTCCTATGCAGCAATGTTTTGCCGTCGACTTCCACGCTGGGTTGCCAGCTCCGATATCCACACTGAATCCATCCAATTTCCACTCTCTGTTTCCCCCCGCTGAGGGCGATCGCCCATCTCCGCTGGCTGACAAAGTGACCCCCGCATCATCGTCTTTAGAAGTGGGACAGAGTGAAAAGGGAGCCCGGGGGAAGCCAGCAGACTGGCTGTCTCCTCAGCTATGCGCATACCGCTGTTTAGAGTAAGACTGTAATTGACTCTTTATCATCATTACCATCCCGCAGCAAAAGAGGGGACCCGTAATCCCCCCCCTGTTCCTCTTTGCAGCTTGTTTTCAAAGAATAAATACCAGCAGAGGATTTCCACATATTTGGGTAGAGTTTCCGCGGAGGAGAAAGGAAAGTGTTTTTGCACTTGTGTGACTTTTTTCTGTGTGTGTTTTCCTTGTTCCTTTGCTTCATTTTTTTTCCCGTTTGCCATCGTATTCGCTTCCATGTGTTCGCTTTTTTTCCCCCCCTTTTCACCTAAATGTGTATCTCCAGGAATTATGATTGGAGTAACGAGGTTCACGCACTTACACCCAAAGTAACATTTCGAGTACATCGTCACGAGGATACAGTTTTTTTTTTTGGGGGGGGGGGTTTATGGCTTAAGGTTCAATGTTTGAACAGCACCCAAACATTACCCGGAGTAGACGCACAGCCTAATAATCCTCGTTCTCGCTTTGGCTAAAACAAGGCAGACACAGAGAGCGGTCTGTAGCTGAGGGCAATTATCATTTAATGATTTTCTGCTTTTTCCTCTTCCAGGAGCTATTAGCCTTGCACGCACCTGAGATTTACTGGGAAGAGACGCGTGCGTGCGTGCGTGCGTGCGTGCGTGCGTGCGTGCGTGCGTGCGTGCGTGCGTGCGTGCGTGCGTGCGTGCGTGTGTGTGTGTACGTATAGATTTCTGAGAATTTGAACCTGGATTTCAGACACCAATCAGACGAATAACAACATCTCGTTTCCAATAATTTCCCCTCTGCGTGAGCACTTTATGATGATCAACCTGCACATTTTGAACAAGTGCAGGACGAATAAATTTGAAATGTTTTACTGAAATACTGTTTTTCACCTCAAGCATTGGTCGGGTTCAAAAGTGTGAAATCAAAGAGGACTGTGGTTTACATGGACTTGACTGTGGCTTAAAACCCTCAAAAATCATTGGTCACAACAAATCGTAACAAATCGAACAGTTCTGGGAAAAAGTTTGTTGGCCCCCTTTTTGAATCCTGTGGCATTTTTCCCCTCTTCAATATTTAAGACCACAGAACTGACCTATTGCCTCCTCGGGTGACCAGTAGCCCGACGTGTCACAGATGCGGGGTGAGGTGGCTTCATAGGCATACTGGTGGAAGACGCCATCTTTCTCACAGTCTCCACAGTTGACTCCGGACACGTGGAAGGAAGAGCTAAAAACAAGAGGAAACACAGCTGCTAATGAAGCCAAAAGTTTATCCTGTTTTCGAGACTACAGGAGTCAATGTATCAATGACCTGCTGTTGTTTTTACTTGATATGGACAAGGTGAAATCCTGACAGGGGGAGAAAGAGAAGAGAGTGGGCACGAAAGAAAGAAGGAAAAGGGGGATGAGATGCAGTCGATGGCCAAATGCTGGCTTGTTTTGTCCAAATTTGGAGTTTCAACGAGTTTTATATGTTGAGAATTCCATAATCCTGTTGCACGCTGGCCAGCTGTTTGTGCAACACGCTCACACAAAGGAGCCTTTGTCCAATCATAATCCCAATGTACTGTTCGATAAAAACAAGAACACAATCAGTTGAACAATCACTGCAGCCTTTCAACCAAAGGTCAGCTAAACTGAAGATTGATTTCAGAGAATTCACCCAAAACAAAGTTTGAACATTCACATTCTTTCCAAAAAACCAAATAAATCTGACTGAGATTATTACCGTTGGCTTTAGGGAACTCGTGCGATCGTACCTTTGATACAGGGGACCCCGCAAAGGTGGGACCCAATAGATGGTGACAGAATCAGTGCTCTGGTCAGTCACTATGGGGGGCAGAGGGATGGGCACGGGCTTCTGCTCCGGCAGCCACTTCTGGTAGACCAGGTCCAGGTAACAGTGCATCCGGGCCACTTGGTTGGGAGTGAAGTGGTTGGTGCAGTTGTCATCTGGAGGGTGTCAAACGAATGAGGCAGTGGGGAAAAGACACTGTCAGACATATGTGGCAAAGAGGTGCAAAATGTAAAGTTGCAGACTGTAATCTGAATCTGTCAGCGAACAAGAAGACCAGAACAGCATAGACAAGGAGAGAGTTCGACCGCTATACCTGTGTAACTCATGTAATTGCTGTAAGGAGTGTCCTGGTAGGTTGTGACTCCGCAGGTGTCATTGACGGCTCCGGGGTCGTGGCAGGCTTTGGATTTGGGCGTTGGGGCCGTGTCAGCGCACAGATCCCCAGTCTCCATGGACGGGGTGGTTTCCTGGAAACCATAGGACAAGATCTGATCTTAGAGGGACATGAAGGGAGGAATTTGTTTGGATCATTGCTTGGATCTATCGGAGGAGTCGCACCTGACATGGGTCGTCACAGGAGTCGCGTTCGCTCACACCCTTAAAGACGTGGTACAGTCCGAAGATGTGGCCCATTTCATGGATCATTGTGTTGTGGTGGCCGACCGTACCAAAGTAGGAGGGGTTCAAGACCATTCCACCTGAAGAGAAGAGGGTCAATTTAAAAGTCACAACTACAAGAGTTCATTAGGATAAAAAGAGGGGGGGGTGAATGTTATATTTGATGTGTTTTGCAATATTATCCACACAAGAAGACACCGAAAAAGCAAACACAGCTGGCTCATAGGCACGGGTGGCAACAGTGCTCCAGAGCCCGTGCTGCCGTGTGTTTGTTTGGTTGTTGTTGGGTTGGTTATCCTTTTCCAGAGGAAAAGAGCCTAATCATTAAAAAAGGAAAGCGGCAGTCTGCCGGGAAAATCCTCGCCGTCCTTAACGGCCCTCCCCATCTCACTTGGCCTGAGCAGACAACGAATGATGCAGAGTCAAAAAGCCCCAAAGTGAGTGGATGGCATTGGCTAGAAACAGAAAGAGCATGAGCGTGAGAGCGTTGGGGGGAAAAAATTGGAAAAGCTAAATGCACAGAAATGGAAGATGAGGAGAAAAAGAAGGAAGAAGAGAGGAATGGGTTCAGGAAACACAAACGAGAGCAGGAGTAAAAAAAACATGGGAAAAAAATCCTCAAATCTAAATTCTAATCTGGTGCGATAGAGATCGGCCGACCTTGGTGAGTAAGAGCCTCCTTCGCCCATGGCCAGGTTGCGGCTCCTGCCAGCTCTTCACGCACAGAGTTGCTGGCAAAGAAAACGTTGAGCGTGTCGCTGCCGCTCAGCTGCAGCTCCTCCTTCAGCTCTTTCACGCTCATATAAGCTCTGCAGAAAAGAAACAAGGAAACATAACAACAGGCGGGCGTCAGATTGTAGCCATTGTTGTTAGTTCATGGTCAGGTTAACGCAACCACACCTGCTGCACCTACTGCAACCTGGAAGTTTTACACACAGCTTTGCCCATGCCAAAAAAGTGACCTTCATTTGGCAAAACCAAATGTTTACTCCTCTTTCATATGTTGCTATTGTTCCTATATTGTTTATATCAGAGGTTTACCATCTATTTTTGTTAAAAGCCCTTCCTACAAGATTTGCCCAAACATTGTAGTGAAGCCAAACAATTGTTGCCACAGTTATTCTCATCAGCACACAAAAACAGGTAGTTTCAAAATAAAAGCACCGTGCAGTTTCCTGCATCTGCTCCGGATTATAGAAAGTGTCCTTTTCTTGAATACCCCCTCTTTGTGTGATCTGTGGCACCCCCCCCCCACCCCCCATCCCCAAGGGTGCATACCTGACTCCTATGTTGGAACCACTGGTTTAGGAGATACAGATTGCAGTAGTGCAATTCAGGATGCTGCATCTCCATTGCTGACAATAGATTGCTCCAGTTCATCGTCCTCCTCTGATCCCAGCTCCTCCCGTTGGTCAGCGCACTTCAACCCCCCCACCCCCCAACACACACCGTTCCCACATCTCTCTTCCTCCGTCGGTGATAAATTACCCCAGACGCACTTTGATGTGCACAGCCCAGTTTGTTTTTCCTGGGGCTGCAGTGATGTCACATGTCATTTTTCTCCTTTGCTTTCATAGCTGGAAAGCTTTTGCACCTCTCACTATAAGGCCCTGGTGGGTCTGAGAGCCATGCGGCGAAGGTCTCACCGACTGCCCGGCCCCCGCATGCCAGACAGTTTAAGCTTTTGGCTGAGTCCTCCGCCGCTTTTCTGGACCGGCCTGACAAAAAAAAAGAAGAAGAAAAAAAAATCTGTCTGCATGGGAATGTGTGTGTCTGTTTGTGTACCTGGACTCTTCCGTTGGTATGCCAGCATTACTTCATGATTATAGGAGTACATCCAAGTACATGTACTGTATGAATCATGCCTCCGCTCTTATTTATTGCTTCTCTTTCATTTCATCCCAGCAAAGCTGTGGGTTTTGTTGTTTTCGATTGTAACCGTGTGGTAGATTATTGTTCTCCACAGTGTAATCGTTCCGTTTCAGCTGCGAAGTTTTATTTGTGAAAATTGCTGAGACACAATCAAAATTATTACGTCAGCGCAACGCATCGAGATACTTAGCTTTGGCCGGTTTCTCAGCAGATGGGCCAAATTTAATGATAACTACTGACCATTTAAAACCTTTGAATGGTTCAGGGTGAAGTTCTCTCCATGTCCTTCACACATACACTCACAGATCTGTCTCAGTGATGCCTGCAGCAGTCAGACAGACAGGCAGGTGAGTCTGTGAGCATAACAAGTTGGCTTTCAAATTCAAACAGATGAAATGAGAAAGCAATGATCCCACTGCTCCAATACACCTCTGTCAAAGTAGCATTAAGTGAGGCACTTCACGTATAAATTGGTCCAAAGGTGTCGCTCGGCGGCCAAGAGTCCTGCATGTGTGTAATCCTCACCCGAATGCAATCCATCCATCAGCGCGCGAGTTGTACAGTAAATAAGAATATGTTTTCATGGGCGCGTTGCCTGACTAAATAAGGCCGAAGATTTAGGATGCTTCAGGGAAACCCTGCTCTCGCTACATGACCAAAGCGGAGTTCAGTCGAGGCTGCGCGCCGTATCCATCACCCCAGGCTTCGCAATTAGGAGTGACAGAAAGTTGACCGCTAAAGAGTCGACTCTTCAACTTCTGGGACTCGGAGGATGCCTCGGTGGAAGAATACGGCCAACCTGGCAAAAAATAAATGGCTCGGCATGAGGGAAGTGAAAGCTCTGGTTATGAATTAGCAACGTTTGTGGCGAAGTCAAACGCCGCGTGGCTCCACGCCAGAGTCAGCACTCGCGTGGTCACGTTCTAAAAACTGGCAATGTACTGTCGGTTACACACTCTACTTTAGACTTTTACTTGCTTACTTTTACATGTTGGGTAAATAGGCTCCACATACTCACCAGTTCCAACTGAGAAGTTACTTTTCAATACAAGATATCAAAGGACCTGAATTCTGCAAAGTAGCAAATAATTGTTTGCAAGTCTGCTATTACAACATATTTAAATTGTATATGTGTGATGCAATAATGAAGATCCAAAGCTGTGTAGTTGGGGCAGAACTAATAGTAGTCATACCTGCTCTGATGCACATCAACAAGGATGCAGTGTGTGATACAGACATGATGCAGAACTAACAGAAAAACAGAGATTAACTGGAATGAAGCAATAAAATCATTCGAATGGAGGCGTTCTGCTCAACTAACAGGAGGGTAAGTCGTGTGTGGCAGCAGCATAAAGTCAATCGTTTCATGGAATCTCTATGTAATGAAGTGCCTTGTTGTTTGCAGCCACAGACTGGTAACATCATTAGAGGACCTGCGACTACGATCCCACCACTCTGCCTCCGAGACCCTTGAAGCTGCCTTGTTCTCCGAAACGCTCCACGACGGACAACGGGAGCACCGCGTGACTTCGAACTTGAATAAAATTTGATCTGAACTAATAACATCACAGGTAAGATTTGTGCTCGCTTTAAGCGTCAGGCAAAACGCTGGAACGAACCTCTCGCGGGGGGATTTCCTGGAGCTTTCTGCGCCGAAGTGCACCGTCAAGGATTAGCGAATCAAAAAAAAATGTTCGCAAATCCTGGACATGTGTCTGAGCTTAAGTGGACATGATGTCCCTTACCACCCCATCACTCTCCCTCCACCCTTGTCCCCCCCCCACCTCACTCTCCATCTTTCCACTTCCCGCTCCCATTCCTTTAATGCCACGCCAGAATCTGCAGCGTACCTGGCCATCGCACCAGAACTGGCTTTCGACAACAAATTTGTGTTGTGACAGCAGCTGGCTTCAAAAAACCCCTCTGGCTCTGTCTTGGCCCACAGCAGCTGCGCACATATAGGGTCCCACAGTCTGAATACCTGGCCAAGAGCTCAGAGAGAAGCAGTGGAGGGGAGGGGAGGGGGGAAGTAGTGGTGGTGGTGGTGGGGATATCAAAAACCCAGATCCCAAACATAAAAATGCTTCAGTGCTCCACAATTGCCAGTGAAATGTCATCCTCCCATTAATTCTCCCTCCACCTGAGAAAGTCTGAGTCGAGATCCAGGTACACAGATACACATGTGCATGCCGGCATGCTGAAACACTCACACACACGCAAGCGCTCTCAACAAAATGTCAGGTCAGGACCTTTCCAGAAGACCTACACTACTGTTGCTCCGCAGGGCCCCGTTTTTACGACACGCTGGTCCCCCGTGGATGGTCTGTTCATATTGTATTCAGCGGAGGGTCGGGAGCTTATAGACAGGAACTCTGGCGAAATTCACTGCAAGACTGACCTTGCCGCATTGATGTGCACGCACACTGTGCAGTTTTGCCCTCGGCGTTCCAGCAGCAGAAACAATATCTATGAAAGTTACGGTCAAAAAGCAACAAAGAATAACTCACGAAACCAGACGAAATCCAGGAATATTCATGATATATTTAGAGCGCCCTAAATCAACACAAGGCTAATCTGATTCCAAAGATATGAAAGTTAAAACTGCTTCCAATTGTACTACCTCGATTTAAGTCTTCGGCCGACATCTGTCATTCATTTCTTGGGAAAATGCGTTGTGAAACCCATTACATACTTGAAGGAGAAGTTCCTCAGTGCTTTTCTTTAATTGAGGCCAAGAACTAGACCTCTAAATAACACGGTGTTTGTGCAAAACAACAGAGCAGGGAGCTGTCTGCCGTCCAGCTTTTTTCATTAGTCCTCATCGTCTCTCTGCAGGGTACAGAGCTCCGGCTGGGATGGAGAACATCTGACCATAACAACTACCAACCACATTTTTTTCCCCCCGTCTGTCTCGCTGCATCGATTCCACACAGCTCATGATAAGGCCAGGTAAATGAACAGTTATCTATGATACACCTTCAGGACTTCCGACATATGGTCGAGCAATAAGACCACACACACACACACGCTGACGACAACCTTTTTTTTTTTTTTTATCATACTTCCATTTAGACTTTTACCTTGTGTCCATCAAAGAGAAAACCAAGTGCAAAGCTGTTCTTTCTTTTTTCAGCAACAGTCTGTATCACATTCATACAGCTGCGCAAATTCACACCTGGGAGCAGCACAGTACCGCCAAAGTCTCCATCTGTTGGTCATTGGGCGCTGTCCAGTCAAAGTAGGTTTCTGTTGGCTACTGAAATCCGAGACCCTTGAGTGCCTTGCTCAAAAGTATGCTGTCTTAAGGTAAAGAGAAAGTCAGGACTCACCGATGGAGCCCTGCCACCAACTTTGTCCACCGAAGCGAAACACAGTTGACCGTCGACCACAATAGCAGATATTTGCCCCACAGGTTTCAAACTTGCCCTCTATGCTAAATTCAAATATATATGTGAAATTATCTCTCTTGATTTTATCACCCTTCATTCCTGAAAGTCTGGAGAACAACTGTGAAACAACGTCCAAATTGTTTGCATGAGAAAAATGATAGAAATCCATTATTGTATTCGTTGTTACCAAAAGGAAGAAAATTCCACTTATTTTTGGTTTTGAAACTATAACTTATTTCAACTGCACTGACATCCAGTAGTAGCATCCCCCCCGACCCCCGCCCACACACACACAGTGAGATACAGAACATCCTTTAACTCACCATCTTTTATTCCTGTTGAAATACTGATCTGAAACCAGCCTTTCTCCTGAAGACGGCGATACTTATTGGTAAAACACAGTCTATTGACCACAGCACAAACTGGAAAGTGAAGCCCATTTTTCCCATTATTAAAAAACATAACTCATCGTTCTGTTCAGCTGTCGACTCCAGACATCAAATGCTTGATTCATCATGTAAAAAAAAGACCTAAAAAAAACCCTGTTTCGGCCCCCGTGTTTGTTCTTTTCTGTGTAAAGCTCGTGGTTACAATTTGGATTAAGGGCCAGGTCTTCAAGAACGTGGGCCGATGACCCCATGGCGAGAACTTCTTGCAAGCCATTTGCAGCTCTGCATGAGCCCGTCTGTCAGACCAAAAGGAAGGCAGCGGGCTGCCGGTCAAGTTGTTTGGTAAAAATAAGTGTGTACTTTGGCCTGTTCACCCACCGTCTCCACTTCACAGAGTAACCAGCAAAAAACACAGGGAGAAGTGAGAGAAGAAACATGTACATGTGGAGCTGTTACATTTACAAGAACCTCCAAAATGCCACAGTAGACTAACACGAGTTTATTTATGCCCAGGAAATGTTTGCTGATTGAATTTGAGGTCACATTTCCAAGTATTGTCCATTCCTCTGCCATCCAGCTATTGAAACAAATATCTAAGACACTGATGTTCAAACAACACTCGTATTCATTAAACCCAATATTCACGTTTCTTCTGCTGCTGAGTCAATTTTGATTTAATTTGCTGTCTCTAAGTTTTTCAGACCTCTTCTTAGCAACAAGAGTCTGCTTGTAGATAAATCAGCTGATCAGGAGGCAGAAATTACAGGAAACCTTTTGGATGTATTTGGTAGTAGGAGGCTTGAGCTCGTTTCCTCCTGAAAATCAATTCAGGACAGCCCAACGTTGCACAGCGACCCCGGCGACCTCACCTGTCAGGCGACTCGGGGTCGAAGCAGGTCTTGAGGACGTCCGTGATCTCCGGGTCGCAGCAGTCCCCGTCGTCGTAGTCGTAGTGTATGCTGTTGCACTCCATGTTGCAGACCCCGTCCTGCCTCTTCCAGTTGTAGCAGGGGCCCAGGCTGAGGCAGTCCCCTCCGTCGTGGCCCGTCCGCGGGTGGTCGCACTCGGGGTCGCAGTGGCGGTTGCCGATCTTGCCGATCCTGCAGTTGCTGAGGACGAACCGCTCCCGGAGGCTGGAGTTTCTCACGGTGTGCACGCTCAGGTCCAGCGTGATGTTGTAGGGCCGGAAGGCCTCGGCGAGCGCCAGGTGCTGCAGCTGGATCTGGGCCTGGGTCACCGTTGGGTGCTCGCCGTCGTCGTTGGCGAGGTTGACGACGCGGTAGCGCACTCGCTTGGGGGTGCGGAGCTGCCAGTTGCTGTTGTAGCCGAAGATGATGTCGGTGTTGTCACAGGGTGTCACGCCACAGGGTGGTGGCACGAACGGGGAGACATGCTCCTGTTCCGGGACAGGAGCCGTGATAATGGTTGGATGAAGGCCAGCTTTGTACGGAGTCCAGAGCTGCTCGACCTGCAATAAATCAATAAAGCTTAACTCAATTTACAGGCGGATTCTAAAATATCCCATCAAATTAACACATTTGTGTCATGTTGCCGTTCGGAGTCAGTTACATTGGTGAAGTCCGCCCACATGGCCACCACTGGATCGCTCTTGTCAATTTGAAGTGGCCGTTTGAGCAGGTCCCCGTGGGAGCGGCCGTACGCCCACAAAACCACGCCCCCGATGTGACCCCTGAAGCTGTGGCCGTGCTCCGACATGTTGCTGCCAAGGAAGAGGGTCCGGCAGGTCTTCATGAAGGGGCTGTAGAGATTCCCAGACTGGAGACTGCTTTCGCCCACCTGAGACAAAGAAAGAGGGAACATAAGACTCAAGAAGAGGTAAGTTGAGGCTCTTTTTCACCACGTTTTAAGTCATTGTCAAATTTTGGGAACACAGAAAGGGAGCGAGGTTCCCAGGCAGTTACGTCATGTGAGGTTCCTTGACTGCTTTTGTCAAGGTACCTTTAATGTATTGCACTCAACAAGAAGCTGACAAAAGGCGGCAAAAACCACACACCTTGGCTCCATCAAGATACAGGGTCATGTTGTGGCCGTTGTAGGTGGCCATCAGGTGAGTCCAGACGTTGGCTTGGTACCTCTGGTGACTGTAGACTGTGGTGGATTTGGGAGCTCGGTCCGTGCGAAGCATGAAGTAAAACCGTGCGTCCTTGTTGCCTGACGGGTCCACAGTGCGGATACCCACCGACCAGCCCTTCTCGCTTAATGAATGGGAGCAGTTGTCAAACACACCTACAGCACAGAAGAAGAAAGGGACAGAGGCAAAGAACACTGTTTCAGGGAATAATACTGGTAATGAAGGTAGCATTCTTTTGTGGGATTCAGGTTAAGCATTTCTAGTAAGTTTGCTAATAATCACGAGAAGAGAATGAATTTGCGTGTGCAATCGGGAGGCTCAGAGCTGCGCACGGACGCTGGTGCACAGATAACGAGGGTAAGACAGAGAGACTGCACAGGGCCAGAGACAGCAGGAGAGAACAGAGAGGGGGAAGAGGATGGAGGCATTTCACTAAGCCAAGACAAGGCCCTGATGTTTCCATCTGCTGCTGCAACACACACACACACACACACACACACACGCACATGCATGCACACACACACACACACACACACACACACACACACACACACACACACACACACACACACACACGCACCCACACACAC
>JAUESF010000041.1:9785968-9803936 GCA_032274765.1 Malacoctenus tetranemus
TTCCCTTCATTGACGAGGTACACACACACACACACACACACACACACACACACACACACACACACACACACACACACGAATATTAAAAAAAAAAAATCTTATTATCGTGATGCTCTTTTACCTTTAACTCATGCATCGTGTTTTGATTGAACAGAGGTGCTTGCTGGCAGCCATGGAGCCCTGCAATCACAAGCTGACAAAAGAGGAGAAGTCCAGGAACCGCCACACTGAGTGTGCCGTTTACACGTTCGACTCTGAAACAGACTTCACCTACAGCTCCACTCTGCCGAAGATTTTCCCTGACATCGTCCACTGCCATGTCAGGTAGGTGTACAAAATCATGCTTGTTATTTCAATAACAACACGTTTTGTCTGGAACAGTCCTAAAGAAGTGCCAAAAGCTGTCTGGTTATTACTGATTTCCGCACATCGGGCTCTTGGTTGTTACAGGAAAGCGTACATCCCCATCGATGCCTGGAAAGTGTCCCTAGACCACAAGAGCAAACGTGTTGACCGATCAGCCTTGTATTTCCGTGGCTTTCCCACCTTGCACCACATCAAGCACAAGGTATGTGAATGGGCAACTTTGCAAAGGAAATTTGGATGAGATGCCTCAAGACATTTTACAGTCCAAAACCACTTCTGACTCTTTTCTGTGTGACTCAGACTCACAAAGCTTAAAACATTTAAATTATTTTGCCACAACTGAAATTTCCTTTAGCCAACAAATGTAGAATTTTATTATGTCAATTGTCATCAGCATTTAAAAAAGTTGCATTTTATTTGTCTACTATTCTCTTCTGACTTCTGTTGTTTTCAGACTCTCATTAATGTCTTTATTTCCTATCTGTAGTTTTACAAGAAGAAGAGCGGGGTCGTTGTGTTCCAGCAGAGCAGCAGAGGAGAAAACATGATGCTGGATATCAACGTCGGCCAGGATGGAGAAACGGTGAGCCTCTGTTTATGTTTAGGGGCCAGCTATTACTACCCCCCAAAAGAATGACTGCTTTATTGTTTGGTTCTTGTTTTATCTTGATGGTGCTTGTGTCTTGTTGTTATTGTTAGATATGTGACAATGTGGCTGCGGAAGTTCTTGGAAGGTCCGTTTTTGTCAACTGGCCCCATCTAGAGGAAGCTCGCATCATTGCAGTGTCGGACGGAGAAACCAAGTAAGGTTTTGTGTTGAAATGTGAGCATTACAAATGCTGCATTATTTTTTCATCACAGGAGTCTTGTTACACAGTATATGAAGAATGCAATTTTTGAGATGAAATCTGTTTTTCTGATGATGGAAAGAAAAATAAGGGGTCACAAATAACCTGTTGCTTTGTTTTTGAAGGTTTTGTTTAGAGGAACCACCTGGTGTCCAACAAGTGTACGACAGACCGTCCACACCTCCTCCCACCAAAGTCACCTGTTTGTCTGACAAGGAGCAGAAAGAATGGGTGAAGGATGTCCAAGGAATTACTGAGCAGTAAGAACCATTAAAAAAAAACCTCCAATTGTAGCTGCCTTTCACATTATAGCATGATACATGATTTATTAACGATGTTGTGCTTTCCTGATCAGGACCTAAATTCCAGTGGCTGTTACCTTTTCTTTTTTTAACCTCTGTCTTTCCTCCGTAATTTCTCAGCTTTGGGAAGAGGAAAGGCATCGTGATAAATGAGACTACGGTCGTTCTGTACGGCCAGCTGCTGACAGGAAGGAAGTACGTTCCCAAAGCCAGTGGAGTGGTGGAACTAGAGAAGCAGTGGGCCAAACAAGTGCTTCCTTTCGCCTACCAGACGGTGGTTAAGGTACGTGCACACCAGTCTGATGGAAAAACTACACAGAGTGAAAGTTTTCAATTCAGGAAAGATGAGAATCGACTCAATGTTAGAGCAGTGCTCCTGACACTGTGACGCTGTCTTCAGCCTCCACAGCATGTAACGTCTCAGCCTCTGACTCCTGTCTCATTGTTTTTTCCCTCTCAGGACATCCAGGCGTTCTACTCATCTCTGACCTGCTTTAAGAGCTTAGACGAGCTCTTTCCTCCAAAGACCACTGTCTTCATGGTGGAGACGCCATTCTATGGCGAAACGGGGGAGGTATGATCTCACTGATTTTGTTCAGGTTAAACTTTCAAAAGAGCAGCATCACGTCTTACACTCCTATCGAAATATTCATGGATTTGGTCATTTTCTTTGCCCTTAAAAGGTGCAAGACTCTCAAGATATCATCAAGGATGGGCGAATAAGAGTGGTCTTCAACCTGCCACACGAGCCACAGCTGGACTCGCTCATCCAGAATCAACATGTAAGACACATGAATGTCAAAACATTTGGTTTGAAAAACTTTATTGAAGAAGTTCTTCTCAATCTCGTTTGTTTTGACCTTCCCTGGTTGTTGGTGTTTTACAGAAATACTGTGTGAAGTACAGCCCCGGATACATTCTGGCCTCTCGGCTCGGCATCACCAGCTATCTTGTCTCCCGCTTCTCGGGAAGCATCTTCATCGGTCGAGGCTCTAAGAAGAAGTAAGCATTGACAACCAATTGAATTTCTATGCTTGAAAACTTGCTCTTGCTTTTCCCCCAGACCAATGTTTACCTATTTTCTTCCCATTCTGCCCCAGTCCTTGTGGAGAGCAAAAAGCCAATGTTGGCCTCAACTTGAAGTTCAACAAGAAGAATGAGGAGGTTCCTGGATACACCAAAAGGACTGAGAAGGAATGGCTGTACTCTGCTGCTGTGGAGGAGCTGCTGGCCGAGTACCTGGACAGGTAAAACGAGAAAAACTGGCACCCTCCTTTTTTGTTGTTAGACTGTAATCGAAGCCTTTCTGCCAAATAGAATTTGTAGTGTGTGAAAGGTGATCACTGACATGTCTACAAATACATTTGTGTTGATGTGTTCCGTAGATTCTCTGAGGTGTTTGACTCGGTGGCCAGAAACAGCCACGATGACGTGTTCTATGAAGACGATATCTGGCCTGGCGAGGACCAGAATGGGTAATTCACACAAACTTTCATATGCACCAATCCTTTCGTCTCTTTTTAGAGTGTGTAATGATTTGATAATGTTTGGGAACGCACAGGGCAGAGAAAGTGGCCGAAATCACCTCATGGCTGAAAGGGCACCCAGTCAGCTCCATCAGCAGGTCATCATGTGACCTCCAAGTGCTGGACTCAATGATGGTGGAGAGGATCGAGGAGGCGGTGGAGAAGGCCAAGGTGAGTCTGACACACAACCACTGCAAACATCACAAACATGGTGCCTGTTTGTTTTTGCATGCACACATTAACACATCCTGTTTATCTTCTTCACTTCCCTCCGTTTAGGTGAAGAAGAGCACCAAAAAAGTGCGCGTGACTGTCAAGCCTCACCTCCTATTCAGGGTGAGTAACTTTTACATGTTCCTTTTTTATAATTGGGCTTATAATTTTACAATCCTTGGTGGGGTTTAATAAAATCTTTATACTTGGTATTGTTTTGAACTCCTCTGTTGGTTCGCAGCCTTTGGAGCAGCAGCAGGGAGTGGTCCCGGACCCAGAGGCAGAGTACCGCTTATTCGACAGAGTGGTCAACATCAGGGAGGGCTTCACGGTCCCTCTGGGACTGAGAGGGACCGTCATTGGCATCAAAGGAGGTAAAAAACCTAAACATCAGGTGTTTTTTAGGTTGAATTTTACTGGTGCATAACTTCTGTCTGATTCTCTGTAGCCGAGCGTGAAGCAGAAGTTCTCTATGAAGTGCTGTTTGATGAGGAATTTGCTGGAGGCCTCACCATCAGGTAAACTCCACCTGTGAGAATAGAATAGAATAGAATAGATTAGTTTACTGCTGCTGTTGTGCACTCACAGATTTATAGAAAGCATTTGTTTCCTCCTCCAGGTGTTCTTCGTCCCGTGCTTACCGCCTTCCCCCCTTTGCTCTCATCAACCTTTCGCACGGACGCCGAGTGGACCCAGCGTCTCACAAACTCACCGCTGTCGTCAAACCTCAACCGGCCAGCGGTGCCAACTTCAATGCCCAGCGCCCCCTGGCAGGCCTCAACCACTCACCGCGTTCACCCTTCGTACCCACACAGGTGTGAAGAAGGATCACGGATCGTTGCTGTAATTAAAGTGATGTAACCGGCAGTGTTGTAGTCAAGACCTCCTAGACCGAGACAAGGCCAAGACCACAGTGTATCAAGACCAAGGCAAGACCAAAACTTTAAGGGGTCAAGACCCAGACAAGACCAAGACCGAGGCGGGTTGAGACCGAGACAAGACCAGACCAGTGTCCCACACTGCACAACACACTTGTGATAAAATGTGGGACATGCAGACCATAGGCACCCTTCTACCCCTTCTCTTTTGTTGACCTATATTATATGCATCAATGTATGATGAAATGTCTCGATAAAATAATCAGAAGGCACTGCAGGGATGAAGTTCATGTTGTTTGTTTTCTATAAGCAAACAAATACAAACACGAAGGAGCTGAAAGCTTAACCTTCTTTATTTAACACTGTACTGAATGATTTACCGTCCACCTAACAAATTACATTTTTTTTGTGCAAGCAGTTTCAAAAATGATGACATCACATGCCAAACTAAAACTGCAGTGCTGAAGTCTATACACAGAACATATGTGAAATACCACAAAAACATGGACTTTAAAGTAGAGTTTGATTGCATTTTAGAAATATCCGACTGCAACATTGACCTAAGCGACCTAAGCGTGCACGATGTGGTCTCATTATGATGCCCCCTCTACTAAAATCCCTCTCCAGTGGTGCTGAGGAAGCAGGGACAGACAGCACCTTCAGTGCTAACTTGTGGAGTTGTGGGAATCGCTCACGGTTTTTGGCCCAGAAGATGAGTGCATTGTCAGTGTCAGAGTCTTTGATGGCATCAGAGTATTTTCTTAACTGTGTGATCACACTTGAGTCCTGGGCTGAGTTGCGTTTCTTGTGAGCCTTGTAGCGGGACAAAAGGTGTGGGCATTTGTGTGAAGGGGGGGGGGTGACAGCTGTTAACGGTAACAAAAATTTCAAATGATAAATGAGTCAAGACTCAAGTTTTTGGTTGTGCTCAATACGTTTCACGCAAAATCACAGCAATGATATTAACAAGTAACTCTAAAAATGCACAGGTAGTTGTGGTCTTGACTGGTCTTGAAATGAAATCCCGAGTCCGCTTTGTCCGAGACCGAGACAAGACCGAGTAAAAATGTAGTCGATTCCGAGACGAGACCAAGACCTTCAAAAAGTGGTCTCGAGACCGGTCTCAAGACCAAGACCGATCTCGAGTACTACAACACTGGTAACCGGGAATGTTTCTATGTCTCACTTCCATCTCGTTTCCTGTCATTTGACTGCAGCACAACAACAAACATGGTGTGGTGAAGGCGGCTCAGGGAAACAGGAACTCTCCCTCCAAAGGTCCTATCCAGAGACAACAGGCCAAGGTAGTTTACAGCTGCTCTCATCATGTGACCTGAAACGTGCATGTGGATGAGACAGAGCAGAGACAAGTGTAACCCTTTATTTTTGTCTTCACCCTCTCTTCAGAACAAAGAGGAGTACAGCAATGTGTGGCAGTCCCTGCAGAACTCCGGACCCCCCAGCAACCCACCTGCTCACTGGCACAATAATGTAAGTTTGAAGAGAAAAGTATAAACTAACAAACTACAGTAAACTTTTAAGCAGGACTGAAATAATGATAAAACAAGTTTTGTGTTTTAAATTCACATCAAAACTCAATCTGGAAGAAAATGTACAAAAGTAAAAGAATGGATCTGTCTGTGTTTTAGGATGGACCTTATCAACAAGGAAGGAACCAACCTGGCAACAAAGCTGTGAGTACAAACACACTCGGACGCTCTTTCACGTGATGTGAACTACAACTTAGTACATGTTGTGAACTTATGTTGTATATTTTGAACAGTATTATTGTTTTAATTGTATTATTTTGGACTTTCTTGCCAATTTGTCCTTTTACGTAAGCTGACGATTTGATTACGGTGGTTTGCAGATCGTAACTGGTGGCGTCAGACTGTTGAAGAAAAATGAAGACGCCAACTCCCTTTTCCCATCACAGAACACCTCCAACAAGGTGACCAGAAACACCCAGAGCCTTTGATTTTTTTCACCTTTTCACTGGTTCATGTTATTGTCTGTATTTCTCATTACTTTAAGCTGGAGCTTATGTGAATATTTCAATCTTCTTCACTTCGACTTATGCAGGCCACAACTGAATTTGAGGACCTCATTGCCAGCCTGAAGATTTCTGCTGGCAACCAGCAAACACCACCACCTCCAACTCTTCCACAACCACCAGCCAACCAATCAGAGGGCCCGCTGTCTCCGCAGTCCTTCGCAATGGTACAGAACTGGCTGTCGTGTAAAGGAGTTGGAATTTCTGATGTCACAGGAAGTTCTCTCTTTGACAGTTGTTTTGTTTTTCTTTTAGAAGGGAACGCTGATGCTGAAGGAGATGCTGAAGATCGACGGCACCGGAACAGGAGCTCCACCGCCACAAGAGTCGACAAACACTGGCCAGCAGCAGAACCGCAGACGGTCGTCCAAGAAGCTGGGTACCGATCACGACACGCCGGCACAGCGAGCAAAGACAGAGTTTTCCTCTCTTCTTCTTTTCACTTCTTTATTTTCCCTCCCCCTCCTCCAGCTGCTAAGATGAACGCCCCCCTCGGTGACCCCGCTGTATTACCGTCCCCAGCTTCGGCAGCCTCGCCCAACACTGTCATGACCAGCAAGGTGTCGGAGCTGGCTTGCGTCTGCGTGGGCTTGGGGATGGCGCCCCCTGAGTTCAGCTACATAGGCAACAGACAGGTAAACGCAGTGTGCAGCCACGCTCCCTGTTTTGACAAACGGCTCAATGATTTCTTTCCTGTTTTCTTCTTCTGCACTCACGCTTGTCCTCTGTCCCTGCAGGGTCTCGTGTGCCAGGTGAAGCTGTCCAACGGGCTGATGGTTCACGGCCCCCAGTGCCAGTCAGAAAACGATGCCAAGGAGAGAGCTGCCATCTTCGCCCTCCAAAGACTGGTACGCGCCCGCCTTCGCAGTAGTGCCACTTGTGATTGATTTTAAGGATTTTCCCTCATTTATCACTTTCTCTTGCCACAGAACTCAGTGGGGTCGGGGTTCCCCATCCCACCCCCTCTCTACCCGGGGGTGGGTCAGATACAACCTCCGCCTATAGGCGCCATGCCCCCAGTCTTCAACCAACAAGGTGAGCCAGTCCCCGCCGGTGGTTTTGATGAATTGGAATTTCTCGAATGCTCTAAACTCATAAACGTATCCTTGTGTGTCCAGGTGGTCTGCTGTTGCCCCCTCAGGGTTACCCCCCCGGCTCTCTGTGGGGTATGACGCTGCCACCCCACCACCACCCAAATCAGCCTTTCTACGGCCCGACCGGGACCTTCCCTGGTGCCGCCCGGCCCCAGCCCCCAACGGCGCTGCCCATCGGCTCACACAACCAGTTCATCCCACTACAGGTGAGCTTGCGCGCACACACACACACACACACACACACACACACACACACACACACACACACACACTCGAAAGACCTGACAGTTTGAGCTGCAATCTGATTTTTTCAGGTGTTGGTATTTTTTATTTTCCCTCCATCAAAGTCCAATCTCAGAAATAAACATTCTTCTTTCTGCCTCTGACAGGTGACAAAGAAGCGAGTGTCCGCCAACAAAAAGAGCCAAGAAACAAGAGAGTTCTACAGCGCCGCCCAAACCGTCGCCAAGAACCAATCACAGAGGGCCCAGACGCAGCAGCACTACAACCAGTCGCAGGCGCCGAGTGACTCTCAGAGCGACAAAGCCGACGGGTCGCACCGTCGCGCGGCCAACAACGAGCCTTCGTCATCCAGCGCCGGTTTCGCAGTCGGCGCAGCCACGACCACAGCACCCCCGCACACGCCCCCCCGGCAAAACATGCCAGCAACAGGCCACACCCCCAGCTCCGCCTCTAAGAGGAAGCACAGGAAGTTAGCCGTCAACTTCGAGGCGGCGAAAGTGTCGGAGTGATGAGCTGTGGACGGGGGCGTGTGTGTGTGTGTGCTTGTATGTGCGTGTATCGGAGCCGACGCACCGATGATAAACCGTGTTATTGAAGAAATGCATTGATACTTAAAATGATTGAGCAGAGAAGCTTTAATGACTGCAGAGGAAACCTCAGTCTGTGAGCTGGCGACCTGAATTCCACGTTCACTGCCACATGTTCACTCAAAACGCATCACGAAGACGTCGAGCACAACACGATCGCCCCCCAGAGTTGTGTCCGTGAAACCACCTCAGACCACCGAGGCTGCATTAATGTAGTGCTTCTTCCCCTCTGAGAGGCCTTTTTTCTTAAATAGGGTTTTTAGCTGTTTGTGGTGCAGCTCTCGTGGACGTGGCCACAAAAAAAAAAAACGATTTTGTAGTTAATGATTTTATTTCTTTGGCATAAAATTATTGGTGCTTTTTTTTCAGCTCGACTCACCGACAAGTCCGATTTCTATCAGGTGGTGTTTTACTTTTGTAGCCTCTCAGTTTACATGAATGATGGACGGAACGAGCCACTGCTGAGATCAGAGAATAGCAAGAGACTAGTGATTAGTTTGGTATAAAAAACAATAAATCAAATCGAGGAGAGAATTGCTTTTATTGACATTTGGTAAAATTTCAGAAAGTTACAGTTTTTAAAGCATCAGCATATTAGTAAATATTGTAAACAATATAAAATAAAAAACATGATAATACAGAAGGAACCATTGGGAAAAGTTGCCATGTTTTCGTGAAAGTGACCAAATATTTTACTCATCAATCCGTTGCACTTTGGATCTTCAGTTATTTGATGAGTAAAATAGTTCTCGTATTTCTAAAACAAAAAACAAACGGTTGTTGTTGGAGTCACGTGGATGTTCTCAGCTGTTTTTTGGGGGGGGGGGTTCTTGTGTGTTTACGTCAGAGATTTGCTCTGTCATGTCACCTTTGATTTCCCGGCTGGTTGTGTTGTCTGCTTCCTATTTGGGTCTTTTTTTTTAAATTGCCTATAAATCTCAAAGTCTTCCAACATCTAAGGCTTAACTTTGATCAAGCCTGCTGTTTGGTCGAGCCCCTAGAATCAACCCCAAGTGGTAATAAAGCTCAATGTATTGAAGTTGAGATGAATTGGAATCCCCTGCTCTAACTACTGTTTATTTCCAGTAAGGAACATTCGAATTGCAAAGAAAAAAAAAAGGATGGGCATCTTCCGAATCAGAACATGTCGTGTCATTTTTTTCTCAGAGTGCTCATTAATTCAACGCAAACATACATTATCGTACGCTTCCAGCTTCTCGTGTCTCTGCTGTGTTTATCGTCATCGCCTTCGTATTGTTGCCTCGAATCTCTGCGGCTGTGAGGCCAGAGAGGCGCCGCTGTGACCTCGGCGTCGGCCGGCCTGCTGACTCTGTCTCCGCCCCCTTACACACACCACACACACTTACGTATGGTCCTTGTTTCAGATGCGTATCGTCGCCGTCAGAGGCGGATGTGCGAGGGGAGCGTCCGATTTGCACTGCAGTGGCTCGACGCCACACGCCGTATGAATACGTAAACATGTCTTTTTAGGAAGCTTTGTTTGTTTTTTGGAATCCGTGTGATAATTGTGCAGGATTTGTTTGTGTCGCTCAGGCTGATCCGACTGATGAGATATTTTAATGTGTTGATTGTGGGTTTTTTTTTTCCCCCACAACCTTTTATTTCCCCTCAGTTTTGCAGCACTTTGAGACTTTTTAAGAACACACACTGCCTATACTGATTGCAGGATTATTCTTTGAACTGATGCATTGTCCTAATTGCACGCACGCGCGCACACAATTGTTTTATGCCGCCACTGCAGAGCTATGAAACACCAGCACCGCCCGACTCCACCCGCGGTCCCCCCGATCTTGCTCTGATCCTGTTCTGCTGAACCTCCACGAACACTTTCACTGCCAGATGGTTTCTAAAAGCCTCTTGGTCGTGAATCAGCCACCCAAGGCTGTTTCAGATGGACTGAACCGACGCGGGAGCTCTAAAGAATGCATTTATTTTCTCTATTTGGACTCTAGATTTTAGACTCAAAATGTTTGCTCTGTTGAACTCTTGTCATTATTTTTTCAAGCGTTGCAATGAAAATCTTTCTTTTTTTAAAAGTTAATCCGCTCCATGTTTTTCAAACTAACTTCTTCTGTGCTATGTGACCTCTTCTAATGTCTTGCCTTTTCTACAGCAAACAAAATGTCTTGCTGTTGGTTTTAGTTTGTCTTGAATGGAGCTTAATCCAGAGCAGATTAAGTTGTGTGCAGGAGTGAGTCACGTGAAGGCACTGAAGTGGAGTCAGGCTCTGCAGTATGGAACTGTATATATTTCTCCGATGTTCAGAGTTCAAAGGTCAAAAGATGTTCATCCTTTTTGGCAATGCATTTTTTTGCAGCCTCTAAATCAGTGAAGATGTGCAGCTTCAAAGCTTTCGCACAGAGGTTTTTTTTGGGGGGGGGGGGGGGTCATAAACAGAACTGATGAAGCCAAATGATCTTTTTCTCATTATGTAGTTTGGAGCTTGTCACAAAGTCCAAAGTGATGTGGTCCCAAGTTTGAAATAGGTATCAGCTCATTGATTTTATTCATGGAAAATGTAACTTGGAAGACCCTTTTTTTTCTAGTGGAAAATGTTTTATTGGAAAACCCAAATTTTATAACCAAAGTGGAAGCTTGTGAACATTTGGCTTCACCTCAGTGCAAAAAACACAACTCCTGTTGAAAAATCCTACACGTTACATCCAGAAGTGGAGACGATGAGACTTTTTATTTTAACGTGAATAAGGAACATCTGGGAAATTCAAGATTCAAGAATTTGTCCTCTATTTTAATGGGTTTCATGGAGCTCATGGCTGATGTGTAACTCATGAGTAAAGTATAAATGTGAGGGTTTGTCACTGTTTCATTGTGGCACCTTTTTGTTAACTTGTAGAAGACTGATGGAGATCTACGACTTGAACAAGTTTAAATATAGAAATGTGGTCTGTGTAGAATCCGTTCATTGTGTCTGTGTGGGCGAGAGCAGCCGTGTCCTTTTTGGTTTACGTGTTTCAGTAAACGGAGACCTGAGCTTCTTTAACGTGCTTTGGAGGTGTTTCACTCACGTGGTGTTTCATTGGAAAATCTGACAAGTTACCTTTCACACGCGCACACACAGAGTAAGAAACAGTAATGGTGAATAAAGAAAGTTTGCATAACTCCACAGCATTAATTGGAGACAATGCAGGACACAAAACTTTTTCTTCTTTTTTAAAAAAAAACAACAAAATGAGACATTTTTATTCAATCACTCAGTACAAACCTTCTTTTTTTTCTCGGAAGCTCAAGTTTTGTTTAAAGAGAAACAACATAGTGAGGAAAACCAGAAATGAAACACTAACAATTATCTTTACAGGCGCTCAAAGCTACGTGTCCAATCAAAGCGTGGTGAGAAAATATTCAGTCATTTAGTGCGCGTCATACAAAAACTACATCTACAGTGTAAAAAACAAAAAACTGCCACACACACAAACACAATCATATATATTCATATTCATATATATGTTTATATATATATGTTCTGACTTCATACATCACTGACTGTGAACTTTCTATGTCTCAACACTGGGTCCTGCTACAGTATAAATTAATAAAAAAAAATCACACGATGATTCCGACTCTAAACACTAAAAAACAGACGTGTTAATCATAGAACTACGTCTGATAACTTCACTGGACAAACACAGTTTAGCAAAAACCAGCTGCATCATAAAACGCCTGGACCGCCGTTTTTCTTTTTTTCTGTTTTTAATTGATGACGCACCTGCTCTCATTAACATGTAAAAGCTGGGACTTTCAAAATAAAAGAATTGGAAAGTTTCCCCCCTTGGGAGCAGATTTGTGTGTCCTCTGGGTGTATTTAAAAATATTTGTCTAATTTAGATAACATCAGAGCAGGCAATGCCCACCCTGTGATTTATGATGCACTTCGGGGGGTGGGGGGGTCGGGGTGGGGGTCCGAGGACATACAGCCAACCGACCTTGGCAGTTGACATTTAAACAATATTTCTTCAGCCCAGCATACATCATGTTACCGACAAACAACAAACACACTGCAGTCTAAAAAAGTTCTGAATTTAAGAGGATTATTGTGCCTGTTGGTTGATAAAGAGGACGAAGGCTGGTCGTATTATTTCCATCTCTTTCTTTTTTTTTTTTCTTTTCTTTTGACACGCTCCTGTTTACGTTTTTGCTCGTTTGTCTACATCGTCTACAGACAACCTGGAAATGTAAAAACAGCCAAAAACCTCAGAAAATCTACAACTGTGACCAAAGTATAAAGCGCACAGTGCAAAACAACACTACGATGGTCCAAAGGAAGCCACAGGTGTCTTCAGTGACATCCTGTGCTGTTAGCTTGTCTTTTCAGTGACTCGAAGGATCCGAAATCTTGACATGGACGGACATTCTCAGTAACATCACCTGGATCGCAACCTGGTTCAAACTAAACATGAAAAAAATGAACCAAAGTGAAAGAAACGTACGTGTTTGTGAAAGTTGTTTTTTTTTGTCTTTCCTCTGTGTGTGTTAGTGTGTGTGTGTGTTACCTTGTTGTTTGCACGTGTTAATAGAAATGTCCTGTGTGTGCGAACAGTGACGTGTGTGTGTTATTGTTTGTGTATGTGCCTGCGTGTGATTCCCATTCATGCGTCGCGCCCACTGCACCTGTGTGTGTGTGTGTGTGTGTGTGTGTGTCTGTGTCTGTGTGTGTGTGTGTCTCCGCGCAGCCTCTTCAGTTCCTCCTCTGATGCGCGTTCCCCACGTATGTGTTCTCTATGCACAGCACGATGTAGTGGTTGGAGCAGGAGCGCGCGTGCTGCCCGAGCAGCCGTCCCGTCTGCAGCAGGGCGGCCTGGCCCGTCACCGCCATGTCGGCCGTCCTCCACGCCTCGCAGTAGTTGGTGGTCAGGCGGATGCCCACCGTGCTCGAGCCGTGCCACACCAGCTTCTCAGGCCTTGTGAGAGGGAAGGTGGAGGCCAGGAATCAGCAAATTCTGAAAAGCTGAGTTTCTTTCTTATGCGTACGGTGTTTCCTCTCTCCAGCTTACTCACCATGCTGAGTCAGTCAACACATTGCGCCCGTCGAAGGAGTAGATGGGAACGGTGGGATCGAACGTGCCACCATTCCCAGAAAAGATGGACATCCAGCTGCTGAACAACACTTCACCCTGAGAGCAGACAGGAGAGGAAGAGGAAGAGCAGTGGCAGGTTCATCTATCTTGAGTGTAACACTTGTTGGAAATGATTCTGCAGCTTTCATAAATGTTCAGAATAGAAGGTAAAAAAAAAGCAAAATTCTTTGTTTTCCTAAATGCACTTGCAGCGTCTCCTCACCCTCAGGTTCACCACAGGCATGTCATTGCGGTCCACCTTCCTCACGATGGTCGCCAGATCCTGGAGGTGCGAGGACAGGAAGGCCCTGAAGGTGGCGGTGAGCCCCATGGAGCGCGCCTGCTGGTAGCACTGGAAGTCGGCCCCCCGAATGCCTCGCATGTCCCCTTTGAGCGGGGCGTTCAGGGCCACCAGATGGAGCTGAGGTGAGGACGGCGTAGACCAGAAGAAAAAACAAAACACGTTGATTTCTCACATTTCGGTCATGAAACCTGTGAATCACATTGAGGCTGCAGGCGAACTGAGTGAAGGTTTGTACTGACTCCTGGTACGGGGTTGAAATTCTGCGGTAGAACGTTGTAGCTGGGCTGATATCCTCGGATCCCCTCCTGCAGCTCCTGATTGATGAAAAAATTCCGTTCAGTGAAGTTCTGTATGTGCGTGCGTGCGTGGGTACATGCATGCGTGAGTGTGTGCGTGTGCGAGTGTGTGTGTCACCTGACTGTGAATCCGGTGTGGCCTGCTCCAGTCTCCAGGTCGGCTGAGGGCCTGAGAGGCTTCAGATGATGAAGGTCCAGAGTGGATCAGCTCCCCCAGCTGAAAGTCACACATCCAACAAACAAATGGAAACACAGTGACAGGAAAACCAGAGATACAATGGTGGAAAATATCCCATATTACTATTTTTTTGCATTACATATTCTTATAAACATTTGAATTGATTTCTACAGTTTCCTAGATACACTTTTTGTTTTTTATGTGTTTTTCCCAGTTTTTAGAATCAGACTTCAATCAAATCTTTCAAAATTCAGAGCAGATTATTTTGGGGTGAAGGTGGATTTGCAGATTTCTACTTTTTCTTGCTGGTTTTGACAACGTAGCTTCAGGTCATTGGTTGCATTCAACCTTAAAGGGACAATGTGTACTTTCACTGTATTTTGCACCAGGAAACATCATGAAAAAGGCTTGCATGACTCTCACAGTCCCCCCCCCCCTTCACACCTGGATCTTGCGCCAGCCGCGGCGTGCCCTGACGTACAGCTCCCCTCCCCGCTCGGACACGTACGCCAGCGTTCCCTCGGCAGCACGGTGGGACTCTCTGGTGAGTGCTTGGAGGGTCTTATAGGTGGTCACCTGAGCACACGTTATCACAGCAGCAACACCAAACCTCAGCCGATGGTTGTTTTGTCTTTGGCTTTGTCATTATTAATTGTTGTCAACATCAGACATGCTCCAGCTTGAGAGTCTTTCTTACTGGGTTGATGTTTCCCTGTGATCCCGGTGGGCCGGGAGGACCAGGGGGGCCGGGGACACTGACACCTGGTTGACGCATCAATGTTTTGATCGAAGCAGAATCATATTACAGGTTGTTCTTTTTTTGTTGCATTCAATCAGAAACTTACTTGATCCAAATGGAGGGGGAGGTCCTGGGGGTCCGGCGGGACCAGGGGGACCTCTGGGTCCAGGAGGCCCAAATCCAGGAGCACCGGGCTGGCCGGGGGATCCGACAGGACCGATGGGACCAACCACAGAGTCCCCTTTTGGACCCTGAAAGGACACGATGAGCAAAATGCACCAGTTTTTATTTGCTTTCCTTCTTTTGAGCAAAGCCTGTAAACGGGACCATTTATTAGCATTAGCACAGTGAAGGATCCTTTCTGCACACAGTTCTTCCAAAACATTATGACCCTGCAGCACCAGTCCTCTTGTGACGTCGCTCGACTCACCACAAGTCCTGACCTCCCCGGCTGACCTGGAGGTCCTGTTAGACCTGGTTCACCCTTCTCCCCCTTCTCCCCCTGGTACCCCTGATCACCTCTTGCACCCTGAGGGAACAAGAGACACTCCTTCAGGTTTGCTGGCTTCACCATGTCTAAGCATTGCAACATGGCAACATTTGGTTAACGGACAGAAAAGGTAGCTTGAAAGTGTTCATCAATAACAACTGTTTATACAAAAAGTAACTTACGACAACTCCGTCTGTAAGCCTGAGTGCTGAGAAGAGAAGTAACACAACATAAGTCATAACATTGCTTTTTTAATCACTATTAACAGTGAAAAAAATGCTTTGAAATGAGTGACAAGATCAAAGATGGAGACAACTTGGAAAAAGTAATCAAGACACATCGGTTAGTCGTACTTGGGGTACCCGGCTCTCCAGGCAGTCCCTCGTCTCCTTTTTCTCCTTTCAGTCCGAATGTGTCTCCCCTTGTAACCGACTCCTACACACACACGCAAAGACACACGTAAACTCGATGATTTTTTTGTGTGTTTTTGTTCATAAGAAAATTGGAAACAGCATTGAAGTTTATTAGGTCGACAAAAGCATCAGATTTTAACATCACTGTCAGCACCTGTTAAATAGATAAACGACATGCGGCACACCAGTAAGTAGAGCTCCCAGTGCCTTCTTTTTAGGTTGAATTACGAGGAGTTAGTTCAGAGCAGAAACTCGTGACAAATGCAGGAAGAATCATGTATTTTAACCTCAGTCGACAAAAAACACCCCACTGGGGGGGCGGCTTGGTCTGTTTTTTCTGTACAATGTTTACAACCCACAAAAACCCACTGACACCATCGTATTGTCCAAGCAGTTGTCATTTTGTCTCCATCGTAACGCGTCACCGCAGGAGAAACCCCAAACAGGAAGTGAGACAGCAGGACAGCACCCAAACACCAAAAAAGAGGGGAACCTCATTACATCCCAGCAGCACCCAGAACACAGATCATCAGTGAAAAGGTTCAGACAATTGATTTTTTTTTGCACCAAAGTGAGTTGAATTGTTAGGTCCTATATTGCCCCACCACCACCACCACCACCCCAACCACCTGTGATCTGGTTCCACGAACGCTTTTCAAAGGTCGTTAGGAGAGAAAAACAGAGAGGATATTAATGGAGGGGAGTAAATAAAACAGGGGGAGCAAGTGGGGTATTATTGTATGTAGCCACCATGCTGTGAAAAACAACCCCACACACCAACGAAAACCATCAGATGGTCCGATTCCCAGGCGAAACGGACCAATCAGATGGTGGTCCCACTCAAACTTACTCGTCCCATTTTGCAGTGCGGTCGGGGGCGCACCGGAAACACTGTCTTCAAGATTGGAAAGGAGAGCAGCATGATCAGAGCTGTGGGGACGGGGGGCTTCCAGAAGAAGCACCCCCCTTCACTTGGGAAGAGTCACGAGCAAAACACGGACACGTGGACGTTGTTTAATGGTGACGTTCATGAAGGACGCCCCTGAGAAGTTGTTCGATGGTGTCTCCATCAACATTCGTTGCTTAATGACAGACTTTCAGACCAGTTTTAGAGGGACAATGATTTTAAGAAACAAAACAAAACAATCGTCACAGAGTGTAAATATGTTCGTACCAGCTGTATTTTGGTAAATATAACTGATCTAATCAGAAGCAGCAATAGGAGAAAAGACACAGGTGAGTATATTGTCACTGGGATTCAGGTTCTTGGTGGTGTCGCTACTCACACACCTTGTTTTGTTTGTTCCTTTTTATTTTCTTGACCTTATTGATTGACGGGCAACAGAAATTTCACTCATCAGACTCAAACTTACCCCGTTTAATCCAATGATTCTCCCAGGAAGTCCAGGTGTGCCAGGAGGGCCCGGTGGTCCCTGAGGCAGCAGGGGGGAAAAAAGGGTATATTACTTGAAATCTTCCAAACAGGCTAAAGTCAGATACAAAGTTCTTTCAAGTGGATAAAACCAGAGTTTTTGCTCCTCTTACCGGGAGGCCAACAGCTTCTCCTCTGTCACCTCAGGCTAAAGTCAGATACAAAGTTCTTTCAAGTGGATAAAACCAGAGTTTTTGCTCCTCTTACCGGGAGGCCAACAGCTTCTCCTCTGTCACCTTTCCTGCCAGGCATCCCAGGTCGCCCCTGCACACAGAAAAGGAACACGATGAGCCTCTACTTGTGAACAGCACAACACAACTAGCTGTTCAATGAAAGTTGATAAAGAGAGGACTTTTTTTGGTTTTTTTTAAACGAGTAAAGTAAATAAAAAGTACCCACCGGGCGTCCAGGAAAGCCATATTCTCCTTTCTGCCCAGTAGGTCCAATTGGGCCCTGAGATAAGATCACACACACGCACACGCACACACGCACACATGCACACACGCACACACGCACACACCACACACACATTATCGTCATGACAACAGCCTGTGCGAGGTGGTGAGGTCAACAGAAGTCAATAACAACGTGATGTTTATTGTGCACTCACTGTGAGTCCAGCAGGTCCTGGTAAACCCCGGTCACCCTGTAAAGAACACCAAGTAAAATGTGAAGTGACAACACAAACACACAATGATCCACATAACTTGCACATTGTTACCTCTCTGTTTGACTGTAGTTTAAATAAAATAGGAATTATCTGTGTTCTTACAGGATTTCATAAATGTTGCCAATGCGCTTCTCTATTCAAACCCATGTTACAGTATATGAAAACGTAGGACTTGCAGTGTCCTGTAATAAAGTAGTTCCGAGTCAGTAAAGTATTGAATCACTTCAACCTTAAGGCCTTTGG
>JAUESF010000041.1:9807558-9818969 GCA_032274765.1 Malacoctenus tetranemus
AACTTGCTTCTTTACAGCTTTCGACGGCAGAAGCGCACGGTTATCAGCTTTCGTAGCGAGTTTGTGGTCAGGTACTTTCAGTTCAGTGAGAGAAAAGAGCCATCTGGTAATGGAAAGCTTTAGAATTGAAAGTAAATGGACCCAAACTGGTGGAAAACCTCTGGATGCCTCATGCACGGAGCGCCTCAGTGTAAAAGGTTTTGTTTAGAAGCAGCTGCCAGCCAGCAGGTGAGACGTAGTTAGAGAAAAGGTGCGGTCGCTGATACCAGAGCATTGGGGCAGTGAACGGGTGGTGGTGCAACCGAATCACGACGCTGTGTTTTATGGCTGAACGCTACCCCAGTGCTCTGGTTTCCAAAAGTAGTCCTGCCTTTTTTTTTCTGTGGTTTCACCAAGCAAACCAGGGCAGTGTACCTCGCCTGAACCTGAACCCCAAGCGGACTCGAAGTCGAGCCCGGACCCAGAACCAGAGCCGGAATCAGCGGCCAGACCTGAACTGAAACCCGAGCCGAGGTCTGAGCCCAGGACGGAGGCCGCCGACTCTGAGCTCAAGCCTGAACCTTCGAGCCCAGAACCACTAAACCAATCCTCAAACATCTGGAACAAAGAGGACAGAGGAGGAAGAGACGGCACGAGTTCACCAAAGGTTTGGAAAAAAAGAACAGAAAATGTCGACGGGAGAAAAACGAGAGACGGGGGAGACAGATCGACAGGAGGAAAGAGAAGAGGACATCAAGGTTATTGATTTTGACAGATGGATGTGAAACAATACAATTATGACAAGGAGTGAAACAATCATGGGGACAATTTAACTAGACACTGACAGAGAAACAATCAAATCAAAGAGCAGAAAATGGAAGCACAGCATCACAGACAAGACTTAATTATGGGAAGACAGCAGGACTGCAACTAAAACGCTGAGAGGGAAAACAATTTACAAGTTACATACTGGGAAAGAAAAGTGGAAGTCCTTGAAACAAGCATCAATGGAACACTTTCACAGTGAATATGAGCTGTTTACAACAATAATGTATCTGTTCTTATACATCACCTGTCTTCACAGGATCTTTATATACATGCTTTTGTGAAATTAAATGCGTAGGAAACGCTAAAGTTGAGCAACCTCTGTCTTTCAGTGAACTTACTGGGATCCCCTGTCTTCCCGGGAGTCCGTCCCTGCCGGGCACACCAGGTGGTCCATGAGCGGAGGACAGTTCCTCAGAGGTGGCAGAGGACAGGTGAGTTCCAGGGGGACCAGGGGGCCCGGGAGGACCCGGCGGGCCGGGTGGACCCTGATGAAAAGAAGCCATCATCTTATTTATCTGTTTATTCATTTGTATTCACTACGATTGATTTTTGCCACAGTGAATAGGTGCCACTGTTGTCTGACTCACCCTGATGAGTTCAGCATCACTATCGAGGTCTTCAAACCCAGAACCCAGAGCATCTGGTCCGTACTGAAAAATCATACATGTTGGTTACTGATAGTTGCTGCATGTTGTTTCATTGCAGAAGTACAAGTCAAGGTTGTGTAACTTACTGGTACACTGCGGGACCTGGGGGGTCCAGGAGGTCCGGGGAGGCCAGGGGGGCCTGGCAAACCAACTCCATGGTCCCCCTGCAGAGGAAAGCAGAATAAAAGAATGCTCTTTTACAAGGCATGAAACTGATGGAGTGATATATTCAATACAGAGTTAGTCTGTATCCATGATTTCTACATGGCTGCTTTATTTGTACCTTTTCTCCTTTAGCTCCAATTTCACCCGTCAAACCTGGAAATCCTTGAGTTCCTTTCTGACCCTGAAAGTTGAATACACAGATGTGTGAATACATGTGAATAAAAGCTGCAAACTGGACAAAATACAAATTAACTGCATATCTATGGGGTTTTTTTGCAGCAAAATGTGAATTTATGAAACTATTTAATGTTCTGGTTGTCCGGCAGGAGGGGTCCGACCCTGAGACCTTCTGGCAGTAAAATGACCCCAACAAAAACCAAGAGCCCGGTAATCAACTTACTGGATCTCCTTTGTCACCCTTGTGTCCCTGTGAAGAGAAGCAGACACAGGATGCATGTGAGGGGTCTGAGAAGACTGCACTAAGTTCCCGTATTTTCATCCTGCTGGGTGAGCAAACTGCTGACCTCTGCAGAACCCAGATGTTCATATAGTGATGTGAAAGGTGAGAGAAGGAGGAAACTAACCTTCTGTCCTTCTCTTCCTGGTATTCCAGGGGATCCGGGGGTTCCCGGTGGTCCTTGTGGCCCAAATGACCCGAGCTTAGCGTCTCCGTGTGCAGTAGTGGGGCCCGGCAGACCAGGTGGTCCAGGCGGCCCAGGGTCACCACGCTGTCCCTTCAACCCAGGCCTGATGCGACCCTGTCAATGAGAATGAGATCTTTCTGAACGCTATTTACTCAGTAATAAATGGTGAAGGGCAGGAAAGGTGGAGAGGGATGGTCCAGAGGTCTCGGGCGGAGCTTACATCTCCTGGCCGCTCTCCTGCCTCCTCTGTGCGGTGCGGACCTGCAAGCAAAGTGCACACCGTGTTACACAGCAGACAGCCAGTGAAGTCTTGCACTCACTCAACCAATAAGGTGACAGCTTAAAAGTCAGATTGATGTCCCTTTTGTCAGCTAATGTAGTTGTCGCCATCTGCTGTTCAGTTCTGGATCTCGGCTTCACAACAACCTCGAATCTCACTGGATGAGTGCCCTCTAGCGGACAAGAAAAGGAACAGCACTCACTTCACTTCAATTCTCAGGTTTGGACCCTCTTGCAGTGTTGTGTTGGTCTATGGGTTGGATATCTGCTATGCAAACTGTTAAACTGTTGCTATTTTCAGTTAACATAAGATAGGAATGATGATGATAAAAGTTTTTTTTTTTCTCCGACTGGGGCGATTGATTCGGTGTGAAACGCTGACCTCGAAGCATTTCTTCGTTGGCCACCGTCGGAGTCATGTGACCTGAATACTCGTCGAACTCGACCTCTGGAGCTTCAGTGGGCGGAGCTCTAACAGGACCACTGTGCTCATCCTGAGAGGAGTCCAAACAGAGAAAATTAGTTCATGAAAGACCCCAAAAGAAGCAAAATACCAAAGAATTAACGGTTTAACAAAAGGACTTTGAGAACGGTGTTATTCAGCTCTCCCGATGAATAAACGAGTCCGATGAGATCATGAACTTTTCAATAGGTTTGATATATTGGATCAAGAGCATTTAAAGTTTGTGACTTACTTTCCTGGAAGCACATTGGTGATTGAAGTGAGACACAATATTTGGCTTCAAACACCTTCTCAGAGCTAATATAAAGATTGCCCCTCTGTACAGCTGTGGTTAAGTTGAACAATTAACCAAATATTCTGCCGTCAGTCGTGTGGCACCGTGGCTTGAATGGAAATGTAATCAACTTCTGAGGGGCCTTTGAAGCTCCGAAGTCTGTTTATTTTGGGATGTTTGGGGTCAGAACGACTTCCAGTTCGTGGGAGTTTCAAACACAGGATGAGTACAGAGAAGAAGCAACGCAGACGTCTGCACGAGAGCAGAGTCATTAGGGTTTGTTTTCTTTTTCGGCGGACCCCTGAAATGGTTTTTGACTGCTTCTTCCAATGGATTCACGTTTGATTCATGTCATTCAAATGTGAGTCACTGCATAATGAAATGTTTTCGTTACGATGACACATGATGGTGTTTCTGTACAATTCGTTTGCCAAGCATGAACCTACCAGAGCTTTGCTGAGGGTGTGCTTCATCGTGTCGTCCTCGGTTTCCCTGTCGTCTTGGCCGTCGTCCCCACTGGCGTAACCAGACGCCTTCATCAGGTAAAATGACAAGATGTGTTAGTTAATGATAAAAACGTTTGATTTATTGATAATGCTCAAGCTACTAATTTGACCACTCACTGATTGAAAGTAGTAGCAGTAAAAGACTGAACTGAACTGAATGCATGCATAGATGATAAAAAAATTGCATACAATATACATACATATATATATGTATATATATATACACGTATCTGTATATATACACACACACACACACACACACATATATATATATATATATATATATATATATATATATATATATATATTGACCCTTGTGTCCTTTTCATAACCTGGTGTCTTTTTTCGAGAGTCATTTCACCACAAGAGGGCAGTGTTGACCCAAGCGTTGACCCAAAGTTTTACCTCAGTAAGTAATTTCCTGTTACACTTTCTCTGATCTCGTGCAACCTCACAACACTTGGAGAATATAAAGAGAAGTTTCATCGTGTTTGTGTTGGTTTCTCACGTAAGGGTCATCGTCCTCACACTGCTCCTCGGCTGCTCGGGGGTCGTCTCTGATGATGAGCTGCTGGATGGAACCCTGTCAACAGGAAAATGTGTAAATGAACCTGGAAACTACTTATCGGGCATTAAAACGTCCCCGCCAGGCAACACGTTCACTGTAAGTCGCACACCGCACAGCAAGTGACCCAGAAACAGTGGACACGACTGCGGCTGCTGAGCAGGCACATATTCCGTCGTCATGCTTCAGGAAACCCGTTCAGAGAGACGGGTCACACTGAACAAAGCAGAGGGAGGTGAGGATGACCACGCTGCCTCTCCATGGCAACAGTAATGGAGCAGCTCGTGTCTCCCTCTAAATCCAACAGCACAAAATGAATGACGAGTCGTTTGTAGCTGCGAGTTGCAAACCTGCAACTACTGCAAGATGTAATCTGTTGACTTTGAAGAAAAGATGCACCTGAAACAACTAGAATACAGTGGGAATGTATTTTTTTTTTTTTTTACCATTATTTAACAAAAAACCTTTTTAGATTATATAAAAATCACAAAATAAAGTTTTTCGGGACATTTTTTTGCTTTATCTCTTGAAGTTAAAAAAATGCAACCTTTCAAGCGATCAGATTATTTTTGATGAGAATTTGTTTTTTAATTCATTTATTTTTTCCCATAAAGCAATAACTAACAAACAAAAAATCCATTTTTATTTTTTTTAATTTATATTTATTTTTTAATTTTATATATTTAAATTAGTGTTGTGTGCATTATACTCTAACAATGATTGACACATCACTCAAAGAGAAAAGATTAGAATGTATAGATGGTCTTGAAAAGGATTTTCTACGTATACATATTTAAATTGCATCAGTTTTTACGCTCACTGCACCATCACACTTGACATGGCAACACATTCCTGCGTCTGAGATTAGCTCTTGATCTTACCACAACTAAGTCATGTTGACATCTCGGACTTCCTCATCTGCTACTGATTTACTCCTTCATCCTTTCCTCCCATCTGCATCTGACCAGCTGCCCGCCCTCCCTCCCTCCCTCCTCCCTCCCTCCTCCCTCCCTCCTCCCCTCTTTCTCCCCTCTTCTCCCTCTGATCTCATCAGCTCTGTATAACAAAGTCTGCTTTGCTTTTATATCTTAGAGATAACCACATGAGAATAAGTCTGACTTCCTCAGTGTTGTTTTTTTCCTGGCTTCTGTGTTTTCAGGGTTGAATGGTGCTTTTGACTTCGGGATGTGAACGTTAGTCCTTAACTATCAGGTGTTCTTGTGTGGACTTGATATCTGTACCTTCTCTCAGTAACTGGGAAATTGTTGGGTGCTTTTGCATTTCGCGAATCAAAAATGTTTGAACGTGTGGTTTTGTCTTGTTTGGATGTTTTGGCTCAAATCACAAATTGTTTAATTTAGGCTGCAAGTCAATGAATCTCCACAGGAGGTGAACTCAGAGCAGATGGAAATTGGAGGCCACAACACACACATCCTCAGACAGAAGTGTTTGCATCATGCACATTATTGCTTTGCCTCACACTGATAAACAGCTGCTTCCTTTTAATTTGTGAGGACAAACTTCCCCACAAACTCAATGACCTTTCGTTTTGTTGCTTCTTTCTTGACTCACCACAAACTTGTCGAGTCCTGTGCTCCCTGCGTTGGCCACAAAAATACCAGAGTTGTGCGAGAAGGTGAGTCTGTCGGGCCTCCGGTGGAAGGTCACCCTCTCTGCCTCGCCACAGTCCATGTAGAGACGCACCTCGTTGTGCTCCACCACCACCTGATGGCCAAACAGAAACAGTCTTTGTTGTATCTACTGGACTCACTTTTCTAAAAACAGACATTAGGACACATCACAAGTCAGTTGTTACCGTGAATCGTGTCCACTGGTCAGTCATGTCGGGGACGGTGAAGGCGGCAGCTTTGTGGCTGTGGGTGGCCTGCTCTCTGTCGGTGTAGTACAGCAGGATGCTCTGCAGGCCCCCTCGAACCGGAGTCAGAGCCAAACCCAGCTCCACCACCTTCTGAAGGGCGTCCGTGATGGCGAAGAGCGTGCCTCCTCTCTGGCTGGCCGGGCGCACCTGGAGGACGGTGAAGGGAAGAGAGCAAAAGACCACGGGACCCTTTAAAAACTTCAACAGTAGCTTGTAGTAGGTGTGAAAGGTTATGGTGGTTCAGCTCAGTGGCGTTACCGTGACGATGATGGCAAAGTCCCTGTAGAATGACCCCGACACAAAGGTTTTGGTGAGCCTGCCGATGTTGGCCTCGGGCCCGAAGTTGTAGGCAGGGAAGCCCTCGTAGCCCGGACTGAAGGAGACGGCAGGAGGGAGGGGCACGCCGATCAACTCCGTCAGGTCCAGGTGGGTTCCAGAGCCGCGCTCTGATGGAGAGAGAAAGAGAGAGAGAGAGAGAGAGAGAGGGAGAGAGAGAGAGGGAAGGTTCCAGTTTTGTTATGGAGGGATGGAGAACTGGAATCATGCTCAGGAGTTCTCGAGCAAACTTTCCAGATCAGGGGTCTGAAAATAACTTTGTCCCTCAATTAGGAATAAAATTTGGTTTGTTTTCACCTTTTGCCTTCAGAAATAGTGACGTCAGTAATTTCAATCTGCATTCAGTTTTGAAAGAGGTTTGATCACCTGTGCAACCAAAATTACTTTCATTTTTGGTGACTGAATTCTTGTTTTTGTTGTTGTTCCTGTCTGAAAAATGAAGCTAGAGCTCCATTACAAATATGTGTCGTTGAAAAAAATCTGCAGCAAAAGTCATCTGGACTCCGTCTTCACAATGTGTCGGCTGCCCATTGGACTGAGGAGGAGAGGGAGCCGGGAATCATCCCGACGTGACTTTAATTCGACTCGATTTGATCCCGACTCGGCCCACGCCTCACTGCTCTGCCTCCATCGGACATAATCCCCCCGAAACAGAGAATGCACACACAATGGCTGGCAATTAGAGTATTTAGTGTGTCTGTGAAGAGATGGCTTCACATTCCCCCTCACCCCACTGCTGGAGCCTGTCTCCTGCGGCGACGCTCACCTCCTGCCACCTATACATCTGACGTGCACACATATGCCCGCACTGAGGGATTTGCATATGACTGGACGCCTCGCCCACGTTAACCTCAGGCCAGACCAGACAGGCCGACAGCATGTTGGGGTCTCTAATTCATCAAGCCGGCCAACTGGAAACGCACCTGATTAGAGGCTTCGTGCACAAGTTGCCCGGGTGAGCTCATGTGCGAGTGGACCTCTAGACATTTGCAAGTTTATTGTTCTCAAACGCAGGTGGGGAGGTCAGCAAACACAACACACGCACACACCTACAAACGCACAAAAGCACTTACACCTCCAGTCCAGATGTGCAGTCATTAGTGCTCTCTGATGACTGAAAGTAACAGACAACCTCTGCTCGAGGGGACGGGGACGGGCAAACTTTCAACCTTGCTGACCAGCGACCACTTCAGAGGTCTCTGACTTCATTGCTGACCCGTGAGACCCCCCCCCCCCGCCCCCCGCCCCCCATCTGAAAACTGATGGCAAACGCTGCAGCCGGGGTCCGGTCAGAGGCCGACTTGGCAGCCGGGACTCGGAGCTGATTAGCGGCCATAACTTGGATTGCGGCCATTTGCGAGAGACAAGGGGGAGGTCGAGGCTGCAGGTTTACTGCTGCGAGAAGTTCTCAGGCTTGCGTTGGTTTCTCTCATCTGCTTCCGAAATCTCTATGTGTGTCACATGACGCGTGTTCTCGAGATGGGCTCGGTTACTCTCTTTCACGCAACTTTTTGCAGGCGCTTGAAAGCCGAACAAAGGCATCAAAGGGGCCTGTGGACAAATCCTGCTCTAATGACATCATGTGACAGGGATTACAGAGCAGAATCAACAACATATTCATCTTGACACCTTATGGCATTAAAAAAAATGTTGCATTTAATTCTAATCTACTTTCTTGATTTCTGCCTCTAAATTAAAATCCATCGCATCAGTCAGTAAAACTTCATTCATTCATTCTTTAATAATCACTCAGACCTGTTAGGAGTCAGATCCACCAAACAATACTCCGTTACTCAGTAAATGGAGTTCAGGGTGTTTATGTTTGTTTTTCTTGCCCTGGTAGTCAAGTGATCACAGCAGAGCGTCCTGCATGGCGTTCCCTTCTCCCTGCTCCCTCCTCCTGCATGTAATCCTCATCATGTTGGCCACATGCACACTTGATCAGCTTGTGACTTATAAAACCAACCTTACCAGCTCCCTCTGCGTTGCCACGCACAACCTTTTAAACCCACCCCGACCCCTTGCGCATGCCATGCAAAAGCGTCCTGCTGCTTTGGCTGCCTCTGTCTCTGCATGTCTGATTCACAAATCACAAACAAAGAGGAACTTTGAGATGTGAGATGGAGATCGTGTAGCACCAAGAGTTGGATCAGGCCACTTATAACAACTTTCACAAAAGATTTTAAAGACCAAAGGAATCATAACATTGCTCAACAAACCAGCGACGTCCAGAGTATTACAACGTTTGTACATGATGACAACAATCTTTTGAGACCTTCTGAATGGTAAAAAACACTTTTTTAAAGACTTATTAAAGAAGCAGCAGATCTCCAACACCTCTGACACTCACCACTTTTCCAGTGCCTCAGAGGCTTGTACCCAGTTTTGCTGCGTCCCCCCGCATTGTGGTCGGTGGGTACCACACCACCGGTGCCAGGTGCCGACCCCCCCGAGGCCCGACTGTCCCCCGCAGCTTTCCCCATCTCCTCTTTGCCCACCCACTCGGTCGTTGTCCCCGGGTAGTCCGAAGGGCCAGGGGAGGTGATGGACGGAGAGGTGACAAAAGGGGAGATGGAGGGAGGGGAGGTGGTGGTCCTGGTTTTGGGGTTCGCCCAGATCAGGCTCCACCACTGAGCTCTCACGGGAGAGGAGAAGAGGACGAGGAGGGCCAGAGAAAGTGGAGCGGCTCCCATCCTCTGTCAGCTCGGATTCTTCCCACTGCTGCCAGAAAGTGCTACACACTGCAACGCTCGCCCAGCACAGGTGTCAGAGACCTCAGTGGAGCATGTAGAGAGTCCATCAAAGGGTCAGAGTAATCCAGGAGATCCAGCAGAGGCAAATGTTTCCAAAAAACAACCTGTTGGCCTCTCAGTGCATCTCTCTCTCTCTCTCTCTCTCTCTCTCTCTCTCTCTCTCTCTCTCTCTCTCTCTCTCTCTCTCTCTCTCTCTCTTTCTGTCTTTGCCTCCTTCCACTTTGTTGTGGCCTCTTTTTGTCTCCAGCAGTCTCTGGCTCTGGCTCTGTTTGCTTCTCCCTGACGTTTCCACCCTCCTCTCTCTCTTTGTAATTATTGACTCCCCCTCCTCTGGAGGGAGCACTCCACAATACAGCTGACTTCATTTTCTCTCCCCTTTTTTTTCTTCTTCCTCGGGCAGTTAGATTAGAGAGTTAGTTAGCTGACGGCTCCTTCCTCCTCCTCCTCCTCCTCCTCCTCCTCCTCCACCTTTCCCTGATGTTTCCTCCTATTTCTGTGTGTGTGCACGTGTGTATTCTCTGCATCACACTCCAATCTCCTCTTTGCGTATTATCAGTCAGCCAGCTGTTTTACATGGAGGCACTTCACCAACTGCTTGAATCTGGCTTGAAGAGTCAAACCGCTCTCATGTTTAGTGCAGTGACATCAAAGTTTATCATGTGTCCTCTCCATCAGTGTCCACTATTTTCAGATTGTGCAGTCAGTCATTACTCACAGATTTATGGTTTTGTTGATGCATTTCGCAAGAACTGAGTATTTATCATCAGCACAATATTTGGATTGTGAGGTTCCAACTATTTTTCCTGCTACTCAGTGGAGCTCATCCTGGTAGGAACAACAAACACTGTAGCCTGAGACTCTGCTGTACTCTGAAACAACAGCTGAACAACTTCAGTTTAAATCAGTGGTGTAATCAGTGTAACATGAAGGTTTAACATGGTGTAGAAGCGGTCAGTGTCCGTGAACACTCCCACTGTTGCACCTGTAAAATATCTTCTGACAGATAATTGAATTCAAGTGATGTAAACGGAAGAAAAGACCTCGACGATGCACCTTCGGACACAGATAAATGCAATCAAAAATTAGGTTGCTGGGCAACAGACAACGTTTGTTTGCCATGTGATTGCAATCAGGAATGCTTTTTGATTGGAAACCGTTGAATGGAGGCTTTTATAAAGTGTGCACTATCTCTCTTTTTGCTGCAGCTCACTGATCATGGAGCAGGAGCTGGGGCCCCATGTCGCCGATGACAAAGGGATGCCTGTTCTGTTGTGCTGCGCGCCCGTAAATGTTTGGTGAGGTGCAGGACGAGAGGCTGCAGGCCTGCTGGAGAGCAGCGCAGTGGATGGAGGTGTCAGTTTGACAGAAGTCAAACGTAACAAAACACAGAGCTGGATGTAGGTTTTATTTCAGATATTGGGAGGGGACTAAACTAACTAAGGATGAAGTGACTGTGTGCTCCAGAGGAAAAAAACACAATCAAAATTCACACTGTGTTCACAATCAGAAGTGATTCAAACTCGGTCGTAAATCTTGCGTTTTCTTTTATAGTATTGCATTTTTTTTCTCACCTTGTGGCTGAATCAGTCACTGCAGTTAAACAGGAGCAAATTGAACAACACCCAGATCCACATTTTCACAATTTGCTTTCACCTGAGTTTTTTTCCAACTAGGAAAAACCCTTCAGATCAGGCAACAGACAGTAACAATGGCTGTCGTTGCAAATAAAAAGTTATTTCAAATCGACTGTTTCGTTGTCTTTTCGTCAAGTGTTTAGGATCAACACAAACTGAGCATAGTGCAGCCACTCAGCCACCTAATTCGCCGCAACAAGACGGCCAACTGACTCAAGGCTTTAAAAACGTGGACACTTTCACACAATCAGCGTTGTTCACACAGTTAAAGAGTTTTGTGACTCGGCTGGGTGAAAACTCTGACTGGCTGCTGACAGCAGAAGCTCAGCCTCGGCCCACATTTCTCACATAAAAGCCACATTGTTTTTGTTGTGCTGGCTTTTCAGCTTCACCGAGGATTAGTAGGATTCGTTAATCATGCTCAGAGTCTGAATATCACAAAATCAACCAGGAAAAAAA
>JAUESF010000041.1:9887978-9901569 GCA_032274765.1 Malacoctenus tetranemus
CACACACACACACACACACACACACACACACACACACACACACACACACACACACACACACACACACACACAACTTCCCAGCTTCTGCAACAGCGTCATTGGCCGACCTTACTTTACCCTCTCTGGAAACAACAAAGTCTCTTCCTGTGCGTCCCTGCCTTCAGCTGACATTGTTTGATTTCCTGCAGGAGCTGGTGGCCCAGGCCCAAGAACCAAAGAGCTGCTGGAGGCGCTTGATCAACCTGCTGTCCTGCTGCCCTTACAGGTTTTACCTCAACAACAAGGTGAACCCCATGGACGATGGCGTTCTCGACCACATGGTCCGGGTCACCACCGGCATCTCCAGTCCGTTCATTGCCACCGCCTGCCACACGGTGAGCCCCGGCAGCCCCCCGTGCATCGGGAAGCGGCGCCACGCCGTTCAGGAGATCCTGAGGAGGCAGCGGGTGGCGGAGCTGAAGCTCTTGGGCCCGGACCGGCTAAACAACTACAAGAGGCTTTTCCAGAACTCGAGGGTCCTCCTCATTCCCAAGACGAGGGACCGGAGGGCCAGCCTGCAGCCTCAGCTGCTCACTGACATGGCGGCGGCGTCCACGGTGGCCATCAGACGCGCCAGCCTCTTGCCACTCAACATGCTGAGGAGGAGCAGCGTGCGGCCGGGGCTGGTGGTGCCAAAAGTGAGGCTGTGCAAGGCCCCGGCTCCGACCTTCTTGCCGGATAAACTGAAACGGAGCAGCAACCGCAACCAGCTCCAGCTCCCCAAGTGGGACTACAAGATGAAGAGGATAGAGAGGAAGCAGGAGGAGGAGGAGAGGAAAAGACTGCTGCCTCTGTTAAGGAGGAGGTGAGGCAGGTGGGGACCAAGAGTCAGTCAGAGACAATCAGACACCTTAAAGATGAATCCAACGTCCATGTTGATCTTTTGAGATTGCCAACATCCTTGGGGTTTTTCTTGCCTTGTTTTTACTTGAATTCATTAGAGATGTTGTTTTTTTTGCGATGTTATGTGAGAGAAACTGAAGCACAGAAAGTGGAGCATCATTTGAATACGACATACTATTCAGGAGGCTCACCGGGATGTGTTTAAAATTCATTTTGCCACTTTGATTGCTATAATCATAAAGTACTGCATGCTGCGCTCTCCGACGAGCAGAGCCAAACATTACCGGGTGCCAGCATGCTTTAATGAGGGTGACCCCAGGCTGGGGATCAATACATTTAAAATGTTTGCCACTTTTTGACCAAAAAGCCGTAAAAAGAAAATAATTACATTCAGAACCAACATCAGCTTCATCCATTAAATGTTTAAAACATACTTTAAGCAGATCAGGGCAATTTCCCATTCTGTGCACGAGGACAGCAGGACATCATTTCCTGGCAGAGGTGGATGAAAAAAAAAAAAGATGTGGGGGGACTGGGTGAAATGTCAAGACATGTAAGAGAGATCTCACTCTCAGAAGGAGCTGAAGATATGTCTCACAAAAGCTGTAATAGGGAGGTATCTGACAGTGAAATTTGCTGTGAGATGAACATCTCGAGGGGCATGAATCGGTCATGAAAAGACAGCGACAGCCAGCCAGAGGGATTGTAAAAGGCTGAAGAGAGGAGCCCCACCACAGCCAAACCAAAGATCGAAGGGAGGGGGCGTCACTGTGCACGCGGTAGGAAGCCAGGAAGCCAATCTTTTTTTTACTCCAATACAAGGTCCAACAGGTATTTCCATGGAAGCGAAGAAACGAGCTTATGGGCGTCATTCGACAGCTGAGCTGAGGAGCCAGCTCACGCAGGCTTTGTAGGGGCTTTGTGGAGAATTTGAAAGGCAGAGCCAAAAATAAACAGCTTAGTGCGAGACTGTGACTTGCTGACTACCAAAATAATCATGAGAAAAAAAAAGTCCACAGTCAGGTAGCTACTGTACACATCTCCTGAGTACCGCAGAGTGGCTCTGACAACTGTCATTATAGCTGTGAATCTTTCCATGTGTGTTGTATCAAAAAGCGAGCAATAAACAGGAAAAACGCTGAACTGGACCTTTACATGAAGAGAATCCATTAAAAATTTTGATCAGAAATTCGAGAGAGAAATCAAATATATTGAATAAGGCTCATTGCAGGTGAATGGAGTCAAGTTTTGCATGCACAAACTGATCTGTCCAACATGTCACCACTTTGCTGGGTGATTTGTGTCCCTGCACAGTATCTTTTGGAGGACTGACAGTGCAAATTCCCCGTTCGACACACCAGTCCTCTGTCAGAGATGGTGTGTCATTTTTGATTGGCATGACTTTTTCTCTTTTAGGTTTTTGTGACCAGAATCCACAAATCACAAGTAAACAGTGTTCCAGAACTTGATTTGAAAAAAAGTTTGACGCTTTTAGTATTAGGAATATTTTAAGACAAGATGTGGAAAATTCATCGGAGATTTCAGATACTTTTTTACAACCACAAGGGAAGACATGATCTGCTGTTTGATATTCAGTTGGATGAATACCTGCTCTGCCAAGGAGGTCTGCATCCTGACCCTTCTGTCGTCCCCGGTGATTTCCACCCATTGTACCACGTAAACTGAAGCCAGAAAAAAAAGCAGGGAACACCAAAGCGATGACTCACCGTTGGCTGTACTGTGGGGCTGTTACAGTGACAAAGCCGCCCCCTCCTTGGGTTTCATTACATCTCCGCCAAACAGTGGAACTCTCAGGCTGCACAATATGAGGCTCTTGCTCCGGGGACTTTCATACAACGTGTTGACGGAGGGCAAAAGCAACACTTGAGCGGGAGTGGAACTCAGGCGCTCACGTTTGGTCTGCTGGGACGACTGAGCTTCTTCTTTGTTTCTCCTCCCCTCCAACTTAGACTGAATCCGAATGCCAAAGTCATCCTGAAACTCTGAGCACACATGTTGCAGGATTGAGGTGGAAGCATCGTCACTCCTCCCAGAGCGCCGGCTCATTTTTGTATGAAACTGAACACTTGCTTTTCCTTCCTGGATCTATAAATGCTGCTGTGGACGTTCCATCGGGTCTATAAAACCTAACTGCAATTCGAGGGGCTTATGTGTCTATTTTATTCGCGTCATTCAGGATGTTTTCTTTTGCATAAAGGTGTAATGAAGCCTCTAATGGTGTAATGTCTTTGCTTGTTTGCCATTACACACGCATAACTCGATTGCAGTCGGCTGTGAAGGGCGGCAGCACAGCTAAAAAAATCACTTTAATATCTCCACCACGATTCACCACAAAGCCCGCCTTTTAAAATTTTAGCAATTTTTCCTTCTTAAAGTTTGTTGCTGAGTAGTCCTGAGAGAGATTGAGGCAGTGACTTTGAGGATGAAAAAAACCCACGATGAGCTCAAGGTAAAAACTTATTAAACGTCCTCGCTCAGTGTGCAGGACATTGTGCTCCGCCTGAGAGGAGAGCGGGAAAGATGCATCTAATTTCTGGAGCTGAGCGCCCCGCTGCCGAAGTCCTCTGTTCTGCTCTCCGACAGTGCGAGTGAGCCGAACAAATAAAAAGGCTAATCCCCCCTCCCGGTTTTCACAGATACAGTCTGCGCCTGTGGTGTGGTGATCCATCTGCGGAGAGTCATGCAGAACAGGCCTCCGAGACTAAAATGGCTGCCACCCTGACCTGTGGCGCAGTTTTTCCCAGTGACCACCAGGGAGCGCTCAAGATCCTTTACCTGGGCAATGACTGGCGTTGGCAATTTCATCTTTAAAAAAAAAAATCCATCTGGAATGCTGCACAGTTTTTGTTGACTTTGACAGGACAGCCACATTTTCCCCATCAGCTTCCATGTTTCATGGCGCCTAACCAAGGTCTCAAACGGAGGCATCCCCCCCTCCAGAGATCCCCCCATTTCCAAAGTGTCCCCGCTCCGAACACACCTGAACCTAATGAGCGTGTCAACCAAGACGCCCTGCAGGTAGCCTGATAAGGAGCCCTCGTTGCAATCAGGTGTGATGAAGCTGCGGCGCATTAATCACCATAATCCTGGTTTGACTGAACCCTGCTGGAGCACGCTGGATTATTCGGCTGAACAAAGGTCGATCCAGGATGAGGAGGAGGAGCTTGTTCAAGCTACCTGACACGATTCCTCGTGATAAATTAACCTAAAAATCAAAGATGCCTCATATTCTAATTTGCTTTAATCGTTTACTTCCCACATAAATTGAATTTTGTTTAAATTTCATACTTTCTTACTGACTCTCTTAACTGTTTGAGTCGCATTAGTTGTGAGCAGTCATCATTTCAGGACAGCGAACCACTGCTGATGACAGATGACAGTGTGTCTGAGCAGGAGGATTTATTCAGCCTGCTTGGACGAGCTGCGCCGAATAAAAAAAGGGCCGCGGTGAATAATGCTTCTGCTCTTGTGAAACCCGATCACGGATGAACAGATCCAGGAATCCTGGCCTAATCTTTCATCTCGTTTTTTTTTTTCTTCTTCAGAGACCCCTCGGGAGTGCCCACCTCTCACTGGAAGCATCAAACAAAGTGAGAAATTCAGGTGTTCTCACCTGAATGCGTGAAGAACGTCAACATTGTTGGCCTTGTTCTCAGTTGATCCCTTTAGCAATATGGAGACAGGTCGTTATATACTTCTTTCTTCCCCCCCACTTTCTATCTGGTTTAGTTTCCTGTGTTTTTTGCAGCGATAAGTACCTCTGCCAAGGAGGTTATATGTCTTTTGGCGTTTGTCTCTTGCACTAAAAAAGCTCTTAACTGATTTGGATGGAATTTGCCAGGTGGGGCTTTTCCATTGAAACTGCCTTTGGCCCGGGTGTCTCAGAAGTCACAGGATGACGTCTGCAAAATATAACATGAAAAACACCTGTTGCCATTCATTGTTTGCTCTCATATTCCAGTGCTGTTCTATGGGCATGAAGTCAGTGGGTCACTCCGAATTGTCCAAAGGTGTGAATGTGAGCGTGGCTGTTCATCTCACCGTGTTTTGCCTGTCAAGCAGCCGCGACGTGTCCAGTGTGTGCCCTGGCGTCGCCCGTTGTCAGCCTGGATCAGCTCCAGCACCCCCGTGACACTCGAATGGCAAGAGTGGTATAGAATACAGGTGTGAATTTATTTATAGGCAGGGGGGGGCAAAAAAATAGCCTTTGAAAATGCATGTGGTCCAATGCATCCATTGGACTGCATGAGTGTGTGTGTGTGTTCCACTTTGCCACAGTTTGTTTTATACTGCACTTCTACAAGTAGGATTTCTGGCTGCCAAAGATGGATGGTTTACTGCAAAAAAAAAAGCTACAGACTGGAAAAAAACACAACAAAAAAAAGCCAAAAACAAAACACTCAAAGCCAAGAACAAAGAAACTCCTGAGATCAGCACTTCTTTGATGGTCCGTTTATATTTTTGGAGCAGTTGCAATCTGTTTGAGGCAATAGAAAGATTCACAATTGTTCTTTTGAAAACACGTTTGGTCTAGCAACAAAAAGGTCACCAACGTTTAGATCTCCATACAGGTCTTATAGTCAGGTTTTTTTTTTCTGCCTAAGGATCACAAGGACATACAGAACGTTGTCAGTTCTCCTGATGCTCACTAACAAATACAGTACGTCTGTTTTCCATCCAGCTCGTGTATGTGTGTGTGTGTGTGTGTGTCAGGGTGGGTGGTTGGGGTGGGGGAGTTGCATTTTTGATTCATTTTTCAAGCATTGGACGATGGTCTCTAGGACTTCTAAAGCAGTGGGGGTAGGGAGAGCCAGGGGTCTGTTGTCACCTTTGACAAGTTTTATCCTTCCGCACTTAGAAAAAAAAAAAAACAACCGAAAAAAAATGTCAGAAAACATTTCAGATTGACCACAAGATACTCATGCGTTCATGGGTGCAGCTTTAGCTGTTCGGCACAGTGAGACCAATTGAATTGAGAGGATGAGTGTCTGTGTGTCAGTGTGTGTGTGTGTGTGTGTGTGTGTGTGTACGGCTCATGCATGTTGAACCCAGGCCTGGAAATTGTTTGCTGTTGATGTCATTTGTCTGTATGCATGTTTGTGTGTGCGTGTGTGTGTGAGGAGGGGGGGGGGTGGCGAGGAGGAAACACTTTGTGCACAGAGAAAAATACAGACATGTTGGAAATACTTCTTACGGATGTAGCACCTTTTTGAACCGCTTCCGTGACAACGTGGATCCCTGGGCCTTGGTCTACTCTACTCCACATAGCAACAACATTACTACACAAAGTCGACATTTTAGTGTGTTGACCAGAAAGAAAGAATGTGAACAAAATTCCTACATGTAGCTGTGGGTTTTTTTTCTCTCATAATGTTGCTGCTATAAGTGACATCCACATCTGCACATAAAAAGTATATATTTATATTTATATAATATATATCCGTACTCTATTAACAGTTTTGTCTACCATGAAGTTAGAACTGCCACCCATCTCTCAGAAAAGTCTCCTTGTTTTGTTTTTTTTCAAACATTGATTATTTTACAACACAGAAATGAACTAATTTTGTACAACTTTGGAGGAAGTGAGGCTCCGCCCGGTCACAGTCCCTCCGCTTCTTCTCTTTTTTTTCCCAGTTTTTTTTTCGTTGGAATTTTTTAAAATTTTTTTGTCCCATTCTCGATTTTCATCGCAGGAAACAAAAACAAACAAAAAACACAGTTTAGAAAAACCAAAGCATTTACAAACTGGCATCGTTAGAACGGTGAGGCTGTTCAGCTGAAAACGCTCAGCTCAACTTGGACCCTTTGACGCACCTTTGACGTCCCTCCTCTGCTGAGGGGGGAGAGGGTGGGGGGTACCCCATAGTTTGGCACGGTTATATACACAATGAGCAAAGGTCACTCCAAGAAAAAAGAAAAGAAAAACGGGAGAATGTGGATGTGGAACAACAGCCGCGAAGAAACACCAAAGCTGTGGGACTGGAAAAAGAAAATGAAAAACAACGACTCGAACCTTCTTCCGGCCGATCTGGCAGCCGGACTCTTTGCTTTCTGAAGGGCAGTGAAAGGAGCAGCGTGACCGAGCATTTCAAATCCAGTGTTTCACATTATCAGCACATCCGTGATAAGGGTTTTTGAAAGTCCAAGTGCGATTATCATGTGTGTATTTGTGTGTTTTTCCAGATTGGGGAGATGAGGATTTGTGTGTGTGTGTGTGTGCGTGTGTGTGTATGTATGTATGTGTGTGTGTGTGTGTGTGTGTGTTTGTGTGGGGGGGGGGTTATGAGTGAGAAGGTGAGGCTGACCCAGTGGCTGAAGGCCTGACATGACACAGAAAATAGTGCAATGTACAGTACACAATGCATCTCCGTAAATGTACATCAAATACTATACAGCTAGAATTAAAAAAGTAGAAACACAAGAAAGAAAAATAAAAGAAAGGGGAAGAAAAAAAAAAAGGAACAAAATGAACCTGTTACAAATGACCGAAAGTCCAGAAGCATTCTTGGCCAGGAGGAGGAAACATCACGCCCAAGTCAAAGAGAAACAATAAGTTTGTGTGACAGACGTCCTACATGTCCTACAGCTCTGCTTCTTGTGCTTCATGTTACTAAAAGCCATGTTGCTATGCCACATATTTACAGGATCCTCCCCAGCAGCTTCCACAAGTCCCCCCCCCTCGCATTGCATATCCTCCCATCCTCCAGTCCGTCGATCTCTTCATCTCGTTCATCGTCCATCATCATCCCAACACATCAATTCCCAACGTTTGACCTCAAGCTTTTCCTTTATGTCCCGTCTCTCACTGCCTCTCTCTCTCGCTCTGTCTCCCTCGCTCTGTCTCCCTCGCTCTCCACGTCCGTCTCTTTTACGATCTGTATCCGGAGGCCTTTGGAGGCCGGAGGTCTTCCTGCCGACTGAAAAACCTTCGCTACCGGTTGTTGATCACAAACTAAACACAGAAAGAAAACGCGTCCGTCGGTTTTGGTTGGTGGTGTGCATGCACATGCGTGGCTGCTCCTCCGTCTTGCTCCCGGTCCTCTTTGCTCCCCTCAGATGGCCCTGAAAGCAGATTCAAATGCCTCACCTCTCCTTTCTGCACGCGCCATCCTCCCCCTCCTTTGTCCTGCTATCTATGATGCTACTCAGGAACTACAGGGGACGATGGGACGGAAGGGGAAACAGTCGTCTCATCTTCTCTTATTCCATCGTCAAGCTAACACCCTTTCATCGTCCCGTTTCTCTTCAACCATCTCCTCCTCCTCCTCCCCCCTCCTCCCCTCTTATCCACCCTCAGACCCAAGAGTCTGGTGAGGCTGGATAGTGGCTGGTCTCGTAGTTGAGCTCGCTGTAGGGCCGCGAGGCTGAGTAGAAGTCCACATAGTTTCCGGTGGATTTGAGGCCCTGCAGGTGCATGTTGAGATCCCCCTGCGGGGGGCGCCCTCCCGCATGAACCTGGTTCTCATAGAAGGCCTGATCCTCGTAGTTGCCACTGTCGGGCGGAGGAGGATTTTGGAAAGGGGGATACGGCTCTGATGGTAAGCCTTGAGAGGAGATCTGAGGGAGGAGAGAAAAAAAACAAGCTCCATGAGATGAAAAGGACTTCAAGTTGTAATGTCATGTCACCATTTGTGAAACTAAAGATGCCAAAACATGAGAAAATACATGACTGTTTTGTAATCACCCTGTTTACTGACTGTTAAATTGACAGGCGAGCCATCAAACTCTTGAATATTTGGTCAAAAGTTTTGACACATCCACGTGTGTCCTCGGATGAACTCTACCTTTATAACAATGTTTTTACTTCTGTCAGAGTCAGCGTTGTTTTCATTATCCGTGCTGATATTTGCACAGATTTTTTTCAGGCACATATTGCTTTTCAATGGAGTTTCATTCAAAACAAGTTTGCAGGCTGATATTTGTCAAAGAAGTCTATTAAATCAGACGTGCAACCAGCATTGCTGCCAAAGGCTGTTATAGCAACAATGATACTGCCAACAATTCAGAGCCAAATGCCAGACTCTGACAGACTGACAGAAAGTGGCCCACATAGGTTTATAGACCGCAGTTTATAGTGACCTTGTGGGGCTTCATAGTGTATTTACAGTATCGTTACAGAAGCCGCAGTTCATTCTTTCTCCCGGTGACACTTTGTCTCTTCCGGGAAAAAGATTCCTGTGCAGCAAATCTCTCTGTTAACATGGAATAAGCCGTGAAGCGTTCAAGAGAAAGAGATCGTAGTGGAGGAATTGACTTTTCCGTACCTGATTATATTTCAGGTCATCAGTAGGAGACACATACGCTCCTCTGTGTAGTGTCGAAGACCCACCGGAGATTTGGCCTGCAGACACAGTGGGGAGGAAGTCCAAGTTGTGAAGTCAAAACAGTCCAAAAAAGACACATAAGAGCTCAAAAAGAAGTTGGCAGAGGGAAACGATGTTCAAAAAATCCAACTGCTCAAACAATAGCAGGGAAATCTGATGCAACAATTGTCTCATTGAGAATAACAAAATAAAAGAAAGGTGATTAAAGCTTTAGATTCATCGCTCACGACACGCCAGCAGTTCCCGGTGTGAAACAGCATCCGTAATGATTAAAACCGATAAAACAGCCACTAAAAGGCCGGGACAATAACAGCATTAAAGGTTCTGTATTGATTTAAGTGTCACTATATTGTAGCCTCTATTTAAGTTTAGACCTTTGTTACAGTCCCTACAGCTCCCTCATTAGTGAGAGCCTTAAGTGATTCTCAGTGGCTGTTTTTTTTTTTTTTTCAGCCGCGAATCCCGCAAAAGCAGGAGCTGATCGAGCAGTATGGCGGCTGCGGCTGCAGTGCTGAGAATAATAAGGCTCTGGCTTTTGTGCACGCCGGCAAGTGAGCAGCAAAAGATGAGATTTCTTTTGAGAAGAGACTGTCTGCTGTGCTGGAAAATGAATAACTAAAGCTCGATGTGTCTCCTGCTACAAGATACAGCTCCCATTATTTAGGGGCTGCAAAATTTGTCACGCGCATAAAAGCAGAACTGTTCCTCTCTTAATCATTGCAACACAAAAAACCCCACAAAAAACCCAGAACGGCTGCTTTTATATCAGCAACATTCACATATGCATGTTTGTTGCTCAGCCTTTTTGTGATAGTGCCACATCGTGCCAGACGTGCGGGATGAAATTCTTACCCATCATCGCGTCCTTCCGGGATGTGTGCTCGCCCTTGTTGCCATGGTAACTGGCATTGCCAGTCGACTCGTAGTCTGCTTTCCTTTCCTTCAACGCCATCATCTCCCTGGGGGACGCGGGAGCGCTCGCTGGGCACACACACACACACGCACGCGCGCACGCACAAAAAAGGGAATATCGTTAACCTTCAATCCATCACCACATCATCAATAAACTCCAGGAGGAGACGGCAACAGGAAGGACAAGTATTTACATCACACTCGAGGCTCGTCGCCGCGGAAAAGGCCAAAGTGTTTGTGAAATTGTGCCTCTCTGAGCATCCGAGCTCTTGTATTTACCTGCATGACTCTCGACAAAAAGCAAAGCACTCCGAGGCTCCACTGAATGTAATACTTCCTCCAACCTGGAATAAGTTAAAAGGGGCTGCTTTTTTGAATTTTTTCGAGTGCGTGGGCATGCACTGTTCTTCACATATCCCAGGGTTTTTTTGACCAGGGTGTGATTTCAGAGAGGTAAATATTGAGTCATTCCTCCTCCTGCAGCTGCTCTACCCTCCTTCCCTCCACTGTTTGACTGCAGGCCTCTCCTACATGCACATATTCTCATCTTAAACTCCCACTGGCCCATTAAGCCCTCTTAGTGTTATTCACCCGAAAATCTACTTGTACTCTGCAGGGACACGTCTAAAGAGTATCGCAGAGCATGCACGCCCACGGCTGGGGAAGTGTTGACCAAAGAGACGGGCGCTGGGATCACCGGCAGAAGACAATGAGTTAGGTGTACGTATCGGAGGGAACCTGGCTATTGATTGGCTGCCATATGGTGTCCTGCAAGACACAAATCATTACTGGCGGTCTCTCCGGCGACGCCGCAGCCTCCTGGCCCCGCTCGTGTCGCTGCATCTGTCTCTTTGTCTCTCGTTGGTATGAGATAACACAGTTAGTGCTGATCCATAGGCCGAATAATGCTCTGCTAATATCACCGCATCATTGTCCCCTCACCAGCTCAACAGCAAATCATCATCCATGAGTCGCTGCTGTCAGGAAAGCACTTTGTTTTTTTTTTTCTCTGGCTTATTACACACAAAGGAGTTTCCTCTGTGCCTGAAAAAGCAGTGGAATTAAATGAACCATCTGTGACTGCTTGCACAAAGGAAAAAAAGACAATAATGAATTAGAAAAACTAAAGTCGGAATCGTCGACTTTTATCATTTTACAGATTTGTTGGTGGACTGGCTCATGAGCGGCTTCAGGGTAGTTGTTTCGACAAGATAATCGTTCTAAAGCGCTCACGTTAGCGTTTCAATTTCACATCTTATACATCCAGACTCAGCTCAACACCTATTCCTCATCTTCCTCCACTGCCTCAGTCATAATGACAACAGCCACGAGATGTCAGCGTTTCTCCCAGACCCAGGAGGAGCTCTGGAGATCCATTCAGCTACAGCAATGCTAAAAAGAGTCAACGATGCTCATTCATCTGACTGTTTGGCTGTAAAACCTTGTTGCCTAAATGCTGCGGGACACATTTACTGACTTAATATGTTTTCAGGGAGAATGATCTCCAAATAAAAGATTTATTATTGAGTCTAAAAGTTGCTTTAAGCTGATTGCAGACAAAAATCCCTTGTGTTTCCCTTTAAAGTGTGTTTGGCTGCGATTAAAGGGTCTGCCCAAAGTGGAGTTGGGGGCAAGAAATGACCAAAGTTTTGTATTTTTCGTGTAAACAAACAACAACAGGAGAGCTGAGACTCACTAAGCCTGAGTAAGCTGACGGGACTGAACGTTTTTACCTTGATTCACACATGTATAAGTATCCGGTGCCACTTAATCTCGCTCTCCGAGACGGTATTACATTCTCGTTGAATTCTCACACACGGGATCCCATTATTACATAAAGTGCCGTCTGCCCACCTCTGCTACGGGCATTGAGAACACGAAACCACAGTGGGAGAATGATTTGGGTGTACGGCTGCCTGAAAAATAACTTTGGTTCAGTTATGCAAGATTTAAATCAAGTAGCGCAAGAGGGAGAAGGCTGGACGCCTTCACATGCTTCGTTTTTTATCCAGGAGCTCTGATGTCGGAGGAAACGGGCCACGGTCGCCTATCTGATCAATTGCAAAGGTGTCTTAAAGAAGATGTGTGCTCCTGCTAACTGCACGTCTTTCTTCTCCCATTTTCCACCTCGACTCTTCAATATCGCAGGACCTTGATCTGACAGGATCCACCTGATAAGTGCTGTCAAAGGTAAAGAACGATAGCAGCATCCCCTTCACCTTATTGGCAGTGCCATAACACATCTTGTATTCAATTATCACCTCTTAAAAAAAAAAGAGAGAGAACATGTTAATGAGCCCGTGTCACGAGCCTGAGGCGATTCTTCTCACCTTCCGACACGTCGATTAAAAGTGAAAGGAGGGATGCAGGTAGCACCGTAACACACACGCATCTCTCGCTACAATTTATGTCGCGTGTCGTCATCAGTGGTTAGAGTAGGAAAAACGTTTTATGATCTGTTTGTATGAGTTAGAACTCTGAAATTGACCGAACTCCAGGAAAAAACTCCATTTAAGTAGCCTCAAATGACCTTCTTGTGTTCCACAGTGAACCTATGGACAGTGAACAATCGGGAGGCGCCGAGGCCTCACACCACTCATATTCGTCAAACTCCAAATTCACGGCACAAGGGCGGAAAAAAAAACTTTTGAGGGAAGTGCAGCGCAACGATCTCACTCGACAGCAGTGGGGGTGATTCGTCACCTGTCGCCACGAGTGTGAAGGTTAAAGCCGACTTGAGCGATATTGGAGTGATGTGTGCTCGACTGGTCCCTACTGGTGGGGAGATTGATGGACGGTGAGCGGGGGGGAGACGAGAGGGAGGGAGGGGAGGGGAGGGAGGCCTCACCTGATCGATTGTTGGGTGAGGTCCGTACAGGAGAGATGGACGGAGTGCGGGAGGAAGAGTAAGGTCGCTGCCTGTCTCTCTCTATCGTGGAGGAGGAGCCCACGAAATGGTACTGAGAATAGCCGTCCTGGAGAACAAAGGAGAGATGTGAGGGAGACGCGAGCGCTGCGAGGGGGCTCGGTTTGCGGCAGCGCCGCTGACATTTCCCAGTGTTCACGCCGGCCAACTTTACCTTCTTGTAGAGGCTGCGCAGGTCTCTGTATTGCCACATGCTGTTCAGGACTTGAGAGGCTGCCTTCACCACTTTAGGACTATGTCTGGGAATTCAGCAGAGAGGAAAGAGCCGCAAGCGTGGCGTAAAGCTCAACTGTCCTTTTGTTTTTGGTGGCAAAAAACATCACAACACGACATAACGAGGGGACAGACAGAAAGCAGCAACGGGCGACCACAGTGAGTGACGCTAACTACACTGCAAAAAAAAAAAAAACACATATTACCAAGTAGATTTGACTTGTTTTACTGTTTTTTTCTGTTGTTTCATTGGCAGTTTTTCTTGCTCGTTTAAAGCCAAAAAAAACTTGAACAAGCTGTTTTACATTTGAAA
>JAUESF010000041.1:9945532-9961709 GCA_032274765.1 Malacoctenus tetranemus
AAAAAGACTTTATTTTCATTTATCTCCTTTGGCACAATTAATCTTGTCACAGTAGTGCGCTTCTGAAACTTTGCGGCGTCTTCGTGGATCTATAATAAAGTTGAGTGTCTTTGAACAACATTTGGCAACACAGCGTGTGCTGGTGACGGCTGGCCCACTAACAGTCTGTTACCTCATTAGGGAGTTTGTCTTTGCTCTGTATGTGTAAAAGAAAAAAAAAGAAAAAAGAAGGCGCTTCAGGAGGTTCTGTAAAGATTTATTGGTCATGAGTTGAGCACGAAAAACCTTTTCATCGATGCATAGAAACTCTGACCGTACTCAGGTGTGGTAACTAACTGTCTGTTGTGCCTGATATTATTCTCCACCTCAAAGATGACTTGAAAGTATCACCCAGACTTACGTAAACCTTGTGTTGCTTGTTGTCTCACTGATTAAAGTTCTTTCAGCTTGCATCTGATCACACGATGTCCAACTGAACGGATGCTTTTTAGCTCCAAAAAAGGCTGGAATTCAATTTTTTAAAGGGTAGGTAGTGGCTGAGTCATTGATCAACAGCCATATCGACCACCTGCACACGTATTGCTTTGCGCTTCAGGGGATTGTAAAAATAAATAAATAAATAATTCTTACGTAATGTGCCTCAAACAATGGGGGGAACACCAAATCAATGGGCCGGGCTGACGACGAACCCACCTGTAGGACTTGGCGAGGCGGCTGGGTGACTGCTTGGGCGAGGACACCCTCTGTAGCGTGGCGTAGCTGGGCATGTCGGAGGAGGCCGATCCCAGGCGCTGCAGCTTGGTCGGGGATCCCACTGCCTGCAGAGGGGAGCTCACGCGCTGTAATACAAGAGTTGTACTTCATTAAAGCCGAATGTCATTCACTTGAAATATTCATCTCCCCTTCTTATTCATATCATTATTTTCAGCGAGATGAACAACTCCCTCCGGAGCCGGCGAAAAAACCAGAGAGCAGAAACGCTAATCTGTGATAACATCCTGGTGTAGAGCTGGAGGTTATCGGACCAAACGTGAAGCTACGACTCTGAACTTCGTTTTTTTTTCTTTTAACCAAATGAACTTGAAATGTGACTGCGAGCAACGGGCCGCCAGATTAACGTTCCCTCAGAGTCATAAACATGCATTTTCTTCTGGTGTCAAGTGGGTTGGAAATAATTTCCGGGACTTCAAGGTAGAATTTCTAAACGCTGGTTGTTTGAATGGGCGGAGGAGTTAGACGGCTTTCACACCGACGAGGCCGGCGATAGATTCGACACCTTCGTCTCGTTTGACTCTTTGGAAAGCCGACCGACTGCCGGGACGACGTGATGCGACGACATTAACAGGACGTTCGGGGTGGAAAAAACCTTGCTCAGTGATTGGCTGAGACCAGGAGAGATGTCACTGTCAATTAAAGCAGCCTCTTCTTCCTGCCTCTCTGTTGCTGAGACATGGACAATCTTTCACCTTCCCGCTCAGTAAACAACGCGACCGGTCCTGTGTTTTCAAATCACTTGTTTAGAGCGTTCACATGCTCTGAAACAAAGCGGACCAACTGAGGAAACAAACTGTGGAATATTTAAAGCAGACCAAACAGCTCTAGTGTGAACACCCTTCATCACAGTGTACTGAGAGAACTAATAAGTGATGCAATGACCACCTCATGTGTTACGATTCATTGCATTTTGCTGCTTTGTTGCTTCAGTCCTTGGAAGAGATGACAGAACCACAAATTACACTTTTTTCTTGTTTTGCTCCTGTGATAGCGGTAATGTGGGGAACAACAAAAAAGAGGCAGCTTGGATACGGCTGCAGTACGCAGCAGCAGTGGCAGCACAAAACCAAAAAAGTAATATCTGGCTGGTAAAGTAGTTCACAGCAAAACAGATGAATGCTTCAATCTGTTACAACATGGCTCTTTGCCTTTGTATCTTTGAAGTGTTTGTCAGCAGGACGCATCAGAATTGACACGTTATCTGGCAGGACTATAAGCTTCTTTTTCTTCCCCCCCACTTTACTGCGCTGATTAAACATGGATCAGATATTTCCCTTGTTGAAGATTTAATTGAAGGAGCCAGAATCACTTCGCCTTCTTACGAGAACACAATGCTCCAATGTTTCAAAGACACCTGACGCTTTCAGGTTCTGAATTGTGGCCTGTGGGGGAAAAAAAGTATCTCGACTGAGCTGGTTGGAGCAGGAAAAATGGACCCACGGTCTAACGATGACCAGGAGGGAGAGTTGGTGAACCATTAAAGCTGACAAGCGAACAGCACGGTGATTTCATTGATTATCGAGTTATTGGAGAGTAAAAAAACACACACAGTGAGCCAGCTTTCATTTTAGCGCGGTTAACTGAGAATAATCTCAGGCAGTTTCCAGTTGTCTGTTTGTGGGCCGTCAACGAAACAAAGTTGACCTCAATGCAAAACACGAAAGACAAAGGAAGTCCGTATATTTTTCTAGTGATATTTTGTCAATTTCTCTGCACGATCTGCAAATCAAACGTTCACTTCCACCTCTAAAAGCAACATTTCATATCTTTTGCTTTGGCTTTTCTCTGCTTGTTACATGAGAGGAAGACAGATTGAATGAAGTTTCCTGGTTGTAGCACTGTGAGGGAGGCGTGGAGGGAGAGAGAGATAGAGAAAGCGAGACACAGAGCGCGAGAGAGAGAGAGAGAGAGAGAGAGAGAGAGAGAGAGAGAGCGAGAGAGAGAGCCTGTCAGACAACAACTGGAGCATCGCAGTAATCTCTTCAGGGATTTGTACCTGAGCTGGCAAAGTGGCACAGGAGTAATACATGGACGGTCCAGCAGGTGCAGACCCGCCCTCTGTGGGCATTTGGAAGGAGCTGCCAAGGGCCTGCTGGGCAAATGAGTCTCTCTGGGACTGCGAGGAGGAGTCTGTGCCCGCTAACTGGGCAGCTGCACGGCTGGATGTCACCTGGAAGGGGAGGAGGTGGGAGGAGAGCAGGGAGAAACATGAGACAGGTGAGAGTCGAGCGAGGGAGGGGAGGAGGGGGGGAGACAGATGTGTGAAAGAGACATGACAGCAGAGGAGGGGAGGAAATGACAGTGCAGAGAACCAGGAAGAGTGATGAGGTGAGGAGAGGGCAGTGCCGGACAGAGGGCAGGGAGGCAGAGGAGGACGGATATGACAGGAGGGGACGCAGCAGAGAGCGACGTGCACACAGAGCAGAAGAGAGTCACCTGATTGTAGCTGTGCACTGCCCCTCCCAACTGCCCGCCGCGCCCCGACTCCCCGAGTGCAAGCCCCTGGTTACTGTGATAACCGGCGGCTGCATAGGCATCCTGGTTGTTGAGCTGCAAAGCGCTTTGGGACAGGAGTCCTTGTCCTAATGAGGAGAGAGAACAAGAGGAGAAACAAATTAGGAACGGCCGAACATCAAAAGGAGCGATCCTTCAAGTAACACTTGATGGCGAGACACAAAAAAAACCTCGCTTCTTTTACATAAATTCAATAGTTCCTTCTCTCCAGCGAGAGGGGAGGCAGGAGGAATATGGATTTATAGTGAGACGGAAGTAAACTTGAGGATGTGCCACAACTTTGAGACTTTCGACTCTTTGATCATTGTCAAAAAAAAAGCCACCTTAAAACTTGATTTCCTTTCTGCCAAGTCGCTTTTTCATGCAACGACTTTCAGACGAGTCGTTCCTTCGCAGCCGCCCATTTGTGTGTGTGTGAAGTTTTATCGTGTGCCTGCCCTTGAAGCCACTAACCCAGTTTGCATCACACATGTTACACAATGTATTTCTTCTCTCCTGGGAAAAAAAAAGCATGAGTGTGATTTCAATAAGTCGAAAACCGTCACTTTGTAAGAGACCTTGGAAGGAACAGAAGGAGGAGGGAAGAGGAGCCGACTGAAGACTGCGGGAGAATTAAACGGAACAAACTCCCCGTCCCTGTTTTAAAACGCCCATTTGCTTTTTAGCCACTATGTTATTCTCGCCGCTCTCTCGCTCTCCTGCTCGGTGGCCCCCTAAATCTCCCTCTATTCCTGACCTCCATTTCAAACACTCCCCCTCCCCGACTTCATTCCTCACTCGCCATCCCTGTATCGCTTCTTTTATCGCTCCTCACGTCCTCCTGTCTTTTTGGGCTCTGTAATAATTCAGAGGCGATGACGCAGGATGCCATGAATGAGGCCGACAATGAAACATTCACTCTCGTTCAAGCACGCATATGAAATGATGCAACTTGCGCCAAAAAGTAACCAACAAAAAACAGAAAGGAGTGTAATCGCACAGTGGAGTTGCGGCTATCAGCTTCGCCTCGCAGCCAGAACACGGCTGGTTCTTTTCCCAGACTTGAGTTTGTAGGTTCCCTCCATGCATGTGCAGGTTTACGCTCCAGAACTTTGGCCTCCTCTCATAATCCTATAAACAAGGGTAACGCTGAAAGACTTCCACAGGTGTGAATGGGAGTGAAGATGTTTGCTCGACTCGAAATTAAACAAAGCAGGTGTTGGAACTTGTAGCTGGATCGAGGAAAAAAAAAATACTCGTTTGATGAAAGATAATCCTCAAACCGAGCATAAACAAGCAACTAATCTCTCTGCCATTGAAATGTTACTAACGTCCTTCAGGAAGTCTGGATTTGGCCTCAGTTTGCAGACTTGAATCCGTTTCGTCGTTTATTGAGTTCAAACACGTTTATCATATTAGCAAACTTGAATAATAAGACGCTGGCGGAGCACTTTAACGAGCAAATTTTCTTGGGATGGCAAAGTGATTAGTGCAAATCTCCCACAAACAAATAATTCATTATCGCTGTTTCTGACCCGCAAACCTTGCAACAGGTGAGAGCTGGCGAGCGCTGACCTTTGAGGCGAAAATGGAAAACCAGCGGGTCTAATTTGTTTCAGACATAATAAATTAGCGCAGTCAGCTTTGTTCAACTCTACACCGACTGAATTTTAACATCACTGTGCTCCAGAAGTGCGGACTTGTAGATTGATGACGGCAACGGTTTTAAATAATCTACATTTTGATGACTTCCTGGGAGAGTTTGACACTTGATATTCTATCAAAACAACTGCGATAGAGAACAAGATGCCTCTCCACCCTGCCTTCACTCCATTACATAACCGGAGAGTTACGATGACTCGCAGACAAAAAGGTCACAAATCCTCGTTGCTTTTTGTGCCTCATCCTCCACTCAAGTTCTCAAAAGACGAGTTTCACGCTGCATCTTTTCTCTAACAAAGTGCTCTCTGAGACTGCATATCGCCGCCAAGTCACCTCTATACCGTTCCTGCTTCAACGGCCTGCATGCTGCATCCTCCTAAAGGGCCTCACTGTCTTAAAACACAACAAAGAAATTATTATTCATCATTTTGGATCGCTGGACAGCCAGTTCACCATCACAGTTTCATCACCCGTTTCTTGTACCAACCCCTTACGCTACATGATTGTCAATCATCAGCACGCTGCTAAACTGTACCTGATTCAAAGATGGCATTCGAGAGTTTGCTTAAATATTAAATACAGAAAAAAAAATCACTCTCCCAACAAGAAAAAAAAAAACATTGCCCTTTGAGGAACATATAAACATTTATGATGTTTTTCTCATTTTGTGAAATATTACCAGTGGCTCAGCTCAGTCCCTGGCTCATTACACATCATCTACACTTCGCAATGTCGTCTGTCAAACGGAGTAAATATACAGAATCAGTGCAGCGCGGCTGAGAAACACCTTTTTTTTTTTTTGGGTCGCTACCACCAGTCCTCTGCTTCAGGCTGCCTTCCAAATCTACCAAAGATCAGGCTGCCAGGCTCCAAGCAGCCAATAACACATTGAGCTGCCATTGAGCTAGCAGCTGCTCAGCCATCGAGTCAATCACTTGTTTCAGTTTGTTCAGGGTGTCTGCACACTTTCAGACATCATGGCTGATGCTTCAGAAGATCGCTTTGGAAGATAGGCTCAAACAAATAAGGTTTAATAATCAGAATAAAGGCACAACAAACTTCACATCATGCTAATAGACAAAGTCAATCTCCATTTTTTCTGCACTGTACATTCTGCCTCAGGTAGAAGCCTTAATAGAACCACATTTTCCCCTGGTTTAACTATCGGTTGGTTCACTGAGAGGTTGGAGATGTTAGAAGGTGAGTTTGTAACTGCAGTTTTCGGGACTCGGTGGGGATCAGCTTGTTTTGCTGTTTCGGTATAAGAGGTGTTGATCTGTGGCGGTGAGGCTAAAAGTTCCCGGTCCCATCAGTCAGCGTGACATTGATTGTTTTTCTCGGCCCTGTTCTCTGCTTCCACCCTCTCGCCCCGACAGGTCGGGGCAGCTAGCCCCTATATTGGCACTGCTGGAGGCTTCTTTGTGGTAAAAGTGATCTTATTTCTCCTCTCCTCTGCTACCTGCTCAGGTGGAAATTGTTTTGCTTTTCTTTGTAATTGACTTGAATGTTCAGTGTGTTGTCTTGTAAAAAAAAACAAAGCTAAATCACTTTTTAATCTTTTAAAGAAACAAACAAATAAAACTATAAAATTAAAAAATAGAAAACAGAATGACAAACAAACAAACAAACAAACAAACAAACAAACAAATAAATGAATAAATGAATAAAAAAAGTTGTAGTACAAATGTCAGTCTTTCACAGAGTATGTGAATGCATTCAGTAAACGCTGCGACCGTGTTTAGGTTAGTTTAGGTCAGGCATTCCAGGATTAACTACCTCACAGATGTACTAAAGCACAGCTAAACGTGTCAGGTTCACACTGTACACACATGCACTGCAATCAAATCAAGCGGATGGTTTTTCCACCGAGTCGCTTCCGTGACGCCGAAACATTTGCCGTCTTGTATCTCTTTTGTCGCGCACGGACCATTTAATTCCCAGGGTAAACATGCAAACATGCTGAGAGCATGACACATAACCGAGACACGCGCAAATGACTGCACACACGAACGGGAAGCGAACGAAACGGAACCACCGACCATCTGCAAAGGCGAGAGAATAATCCGCACGCCGTCGACCCTGATCAATCTTGAATGATCCATAAAGTCGGAGGGGGAAATTAATTGGACGTTTTGGGGAAGGACAGGGAAAAAAAAGGCAGAGCTGTTTGTGCTCGAGCCAAAACTCTCTCCTCTGGCTTATGAAAATGCTGTTGAATTTTTGATGCAACCCTGATTAATTCCCTTTCAGTGATTAGAGCAATGATACGCACGATAAACAGCTTTAATTACAAAAATAAAGGTTATCTGTTTTACCCATATTTCATACAAATAACCACATCTCTCAGCAGCTGCGGCGATGCATACATTCTGCAACAATGCATATAAAGCACGGCCAATCACTGCTCAGTTTGCCAATATTGTGAATAGAAAGCACCCAGAATTTGTACTCTTAAGGAAGTTCTTGAGTTGCCCTTCCTCAGACTCGCGTTCCTCTAATCTCATGTCACTTTTTCACTGCGTCAAAGTGAGGAGTGCACTTGACACAAAACAAAATAAACTTTTCTTGTTTGTGATTTTCATAGAAGAGAGAAATCCTGTAGCCAGCGGTCAGCATGCGCTGCACGGGACAGATAAAGTCAGCCGCTGTCGGCGGAAGGAGTCACCGTGGATAAGAGCGTTGCGAAGATGAAGCTCAACCGATGTGAAAAGTCACTTTAGGAAAAACAGAGAGTGGCTCCTGTAGGCGGTGTGGCTGGTGATGGTGCATTATTTAAAATGTGATATTAAGCTAAGGGTGCCGGCTGAGTTTACTGGGTCAAGGCCTCCACGTCCAGTTCTGGCTCATCTTGAACACACACACACACACACACACACTGGTGCACACGGGCAAAAATAACACGTCATGCAGCAGAGGAAAATTACACTCCGGGCCTGTTTGGAGCGGGTTCACAAACCCAGATGTGTGTGTATATATGTGTGTGTGAAGCCAGAGGATGTTTTCCACAGCTATTGTTCGCCACTTTAGGTGTGCTTCATATGGGTAGAGGAGCCTTTAGGCAAGCAAATGGCTTCATAAATACATTATCACTCAGATGGCAAACACTGAGGGCTCCACTGAATCCATCTGATGTGAGTGCACGTGTGTGTGGAAAGTGACTGGGCCGTACGAGGGTTTTAGGAGGAGGGTAATGGGGTGACATAGGAAGCTCTGCATTCTCAAATCTATTCAGAGCTGAGTGAACACACGCACATGCACACACACCTCTGCCCTGTGGTCTCATGCACAAACACGCCGCACCTCTGAGTACACCTGCTTGCACGCAGCGGCATTCACGTCGTGACCTGGATAGACTGACTCCCACTCGTTCATCTCCTTCTCCCTCTGCGCACAAGAGTCGAAAGCTTTTCTTTGTGACCCGCGTGTTCGATTGACACAAATTTAATATTTCATCAGCAGACTATTTTTAGATGCTCATTGGAAACAAATGTTGACTCTGGGGCACACACACACATAAAACCACACGCTCAATCCCAAACAGTAGCATGCGAAGTTACGCACACACACACACATAGAGATTAACATGCACACTGGCAAGCCTCACCAGCATTTGGCAGCAGGAAGCATAACGACACTTGGTGTACTCTGCTGCTGTGTCGCACTAATCTGCTTTGCAACTTGGGTAAAGAAATGGATGCTGCTGCTGATGCTGCTGCTGCGTCTGTCGTAAGCATGTGCGGTGCAGGCAGGTGTGTGTGTGCTTGCGTGCGTGCGTGTATTCAACTCTACATTTGCACCGCATGTGTGTTCAATGCTTCTCGTCCTGCTTCGTTGTACGTTTCTCCACTGGCATTGATGAAATACTTAGAACCCGATTTCTGTTCATCAAAAATCCAAAGTTTTTATTTCTTTTTCCCCAGATTGAATAAAAAAATCCTTTAATCCCTCAAAGTGCTTCAGATGTAACTTTACACACTCGCCTTCATTCAGTAGACACTGATCTACGAGTATGCAGCCACCCTCCCTTCTGCTTCCCTGCCTGCAGCTCCAGCTTACCTGCACATGTTCGACGCCTCTTAACAAGCACATGAAACCCTGTTTGTTGTTTTTTTTATTCAGCAGTTAATGTAAGCAGGTGGGAAAATGGAAGGCATTCCAACCCGTGCTTACACAGGGAACAGGATCTGACGAGGACACAACTCAAATTGTACAGTTGCACAATAAAGCGTTCTCCTTTGCCGTCTACACGTCACACTGTGACTGGCACGCACACATGTTCTTCCTCTATCTTGCTTGTTTTCATTAGCAGCTAATCTATACTGACTTCTCTCTCTCCTTTGTGTTTTCTCTCTCTCTCTCACCCTGTGGTTTGAAGCATATGCATCCTTAGTTATTTACACACACAGTCTGCGTGCCCGTGCTGTGTACACTGCTTGCATGTTTGTGCGAGTGGCTCCCCTCTCTGCTCCGCGAACAGCAGGCCAGCTGACACCTCAGCGAGGACGGATTAGCATATCAAACCGCGGGTACGACTCTGCATGTCTCCCGACAGCTACCTCTCTCCCATGGGGTCGACTTTAGAGAGAGACACGGGTATCATCCCCGGGACTGGATGCGGAAAGATGAGAGTGGAGCGGAGAGGCACAGGGAGGTCACTCAGGATGTCATTGAGCACTCTTACTAACGACTACTTTGCCTCCTGAAACCGAAACAGTGTTTAGAACTGTTTTTCCCCCCACTAACTAAAGTACTTTCTTTGTCTTTAAAAAGCTCCATTAATCAGTATAGTTGCTCAGAAGTACTGATTGATTGACTGAATCTGACTTCAAGAAAACTTTCACGCAACATCTTTTCAACTCTCAGGAACAGGAACTGCCACCCAGGCTGAGAGACGTGTTAATGAAATGTACTGTATATCTAACCAATAAGAAATCAATGGAAAATCAGTGGAGCTGCAATCACACAAGAAACACCCACTTTAAAGCAGTATGGACTTTTTAGATTGCCGCCTTTCTGCTTGAGATCGTTGTCTTGGGTTAAGTAGCACTTTAATAGACATGAAACCTCAGGAAAGACTTCCGGGTCAGCATTTAGTTTTTCTGATAAGCTTGCGATAATCAGACTGAGTACTTGAGCATTGAAGTGAAACGTGATTTTAGAGAAAAAACCCATTTGTCTCTTCCTTTACTTTCTGCATGAGGAAAGAAAGGAACACACTCAGGACAAATCTGTGGACTATCACTTTTCCTGCAGACGTCTGTTAACGAGGCATTTAGAAGCCATCAGTGTATTGTCACAATACTGTCACAATACCAAAACGTCTGCATGTCACATGTCAGGTACTAACTTAAATCAGACAAGCACTCACAAATCAGCTGAAAATCAGTGTCTCTAGAATTAACTCTTTTGCGTCCTCATATTGCCACTCGTCTCGGAGGAGCAGTGCTGTTGACACCGTCACAAGTTTGTGTGGTAAATGCACCCGTGATTTACCGCGACACAATTTTAAGCCATACTCGATCACTCAAATGTGCGCACGTATACACTCAAACTCTTGCGTGATCTGGTATAAATGGCTGATCCCACACGTTCCTGAAGGCAACGCGCTCCATGGATGGATCGCGCTGTGCGGAGCGCCTGTCTGGAGTACTTCCCCGCGCTGTCATTAGTAACTCAGCTCACGCCGCTGTTTGCGTTTATAAATCCAAAGTCGTTCCGAGTTGGAAAACAAATCCCGACTGAGCCGAAGCCAAGAGGTTCGAGAGTTCATCAAGAGATTTTTCATTCCAAGTATTTTCAATCGAGCAATGTGAATTTGCTGATTGATTTTGGGTCGTTCCATTTCTAGAAGATGCTAATTAACAAGGCTCATATTTCAGACAAGAGAAATTTATTAAGCTACAAGATGAATGTATTAAACAAACAACTGGTATCGCTTATTAGTGGAACTCTCAACATCGGTATCTGTATTGGCTCTAATTTTCTTTATCGACGAATCTCTAATTTAAGCATCATGATCTGTGATTTACTGGTGATGCCTTTAGTCGATATCTGTAACATGTACTTTCTACCAACAGGTTGCATGCAAAGGTTTTGGAGAACATCAATAAACTGTAGTTACGGATGATAATTTGGGTTACACGCTCTCCCTCTGAACTGCTTGAAGCTCCACATGCTCATTAGTCACTCGCTGCACCACCCACCACTGCAAGGATATTCATAACCTGTGGGAAACGCTCCTGTCTGTGCTCCCTTTTCCATGCGATTTTTCTCTCACACTCAGCAGGTTAATCAACCAAAACATGGGAAACCACAGTTACGCAAGAATATCAATTGCTGCCCGCATGCGATTACTTGCTTTAACATTCACGCTGTCTCAGCAAAGAGTCCCCCCCACCCCCACCCACCCCTCAAAAGGCCGTCATCCTCATCACATTGATCTTACTGTCTCCTGTCGAAGTGTCCTGCGAGTCCAGGATGCCCGATTCCTGAAGCGATCGGATGCAGGAGTCAACCAGCTCCAGGCCCGTCGTCAGCTCCTCCTCGATGTCCTTCTGGCCGTCTGCAGGAAAAGTAAAGAAGGAAACGTGAGCTCTCTGCAGACACTTTCACAGAGACATTAGACGCCTGATACAGACCTAAACTAACAATGAAATGTGATCAATTAGATTAGGACATTGTTGAACAAGATGAATGGATGGGATAAACACCCTTTAGTGGACATCAGTGTGCTTGGTAATGGAGGCCCATCTGACGCAGCGATCTTGGCGCTTCTGTGGCTCAAACTGCAACAGTGAAATCATTCTGCAGCTGAATAATTAGATAAGGGGGAGGTGGGGGCCTCACTCACGTCTCATCACAGAAGCAGCCTGCCTGAGGAAAACTCTTGGGTCAAGGGTACAAACCCAACTGATAATCCAGCAACAAATCTCGGGGGACGGGGAAGGAGGGGCGTGGACGGGGGTCCACCTTGTTCTTGGATTTTAAGTCGTTTGTCTGTCAGAGAGGGGCTGATAACATGCCCAGTGTCTCGGAGCTGGGGAGGGCTGCCAAGGCGGATAAAAGCTTACAAATGAGTCTTCAGAGCAACATTAATCTCCCATTGAGACGGGCAGAGAAACGGTAATAGTGGAGGCCTCAGCGAGTGGATTTAGGAGGCTGATTTTATTGACTTCCGCGCGCAAAATTGCAGACTGATGATGTTGATGCTGTGGGTGAAACCTTTCCAGCGCCGTCTGTGGCATTATGCAGGATTTACTTTCACCCCTCGCAGACGAAAAGTCATTTTTAAACCTGTTTGATCTATCAGCGATGCGCCTTTAATGAATAGAGTTATGACGTGATCAAAAGGTCCGACTGCATTGATGAAGGTTTTTTTTGTTGTTGTTCTTTGAAGATTAAATTTCCTATTTTTGAGGCTAAGTAGTTCATATGAGGCCAAAGTGGGACCGGAAACTTCTCAGCCACTCCACCTCTGAGTTTGCTCGTCGGACACCTCTTTGTTGGCAGAGGTCAGAAACTTTGCACCCAGATCATCAATCTCCTCCCACCACCCCTGACGTCTCGATATGACTGACAAAGAGGACCAGAGAAAGACCTCGGTGTCAAGTCGGGGTGGGGATTTTATTTTTTCATTAAACTAAAACGCTGTCAAAGAAGTTGTCGAGCCGTGAGGGTCGTCTCTCATTTGACTCTCAAATCCCCCACAACGCTCATTGATTCTTGCTGTCGTTTATGGAAAACACTTCCCATCTGCCCCCCCCAAACAGGTTCAACTCCAGGCGCGAGAGCTATTTGCAAGCGCTGTTTGACCTTTGCTCAGCAGTGAAGAAGGGAGCAATTGAGATTTTTGTTCAAATGAAGCTTCCGGTACTTCCGTTTGAGTAAGGAGAGCAAGTGTGCTTGAATGCAAGACCACCATATTTTGGTAGGGGATGTCATCAATTGTGAGAGCCTGAAGGAGGAGGGGGGTTTACAACGGCCACCGGTGCAATAATCAGCAATGTGCAGCGCTGCAATCCAAACAATGGAGGACAGAAAGACATAAACCCATAAAGGCGTTTAGGAAGAAATATTACCTTGGTTGTTCCAGCGAAACTTCTCGTCTGCAGAACTGCGAAAAGACAAACAAGAGGAAAATCGTGTTTAAAATATATTAAAAACAACAAGTTTCACAGAATGTTTCTGTTGGATCGCTGCGCGAGTGATTTCACAGAAGCTTCCGTTCAGCCTCATATGCCCATAAACTGAGTCTACCCCCCCCTCCATCAGGACTTACTTTATAGCACCATTATGGAATGGGAACGCCGTTCACAGAGCTTGTTTCTGGAGTTTTGAATCATTCTCTATCCAGTGTGAGGACGCTGCCTTTCCGCGAAGCTGAGAACAATAAAGACGGCGAGCGCTGCACTTTGGGAGCATTCCTCATTACTCTGACAACAAACAGGCTTGTGAGAACCAATAAGACACACACCAAGCTACAAGGCAGTCAAGCTGAAAACAAGTTTGTTTCTGGATGTTTCTTTTTTGGTTGTTTTTTTTTTAGCAGCAGAGTTATCTTGTAGTGGGAAAGACTTCAGAGTGGGGGGCATGAAGGGATTTGAGATTTTTTTTTAAAGACCAACATATATATAAATATATTGTTAATAGGGCAGTGAGAAAACAGTGTAAATTGGACTGGGACAGAGTCTTGTCTCCAGAAGGGGTAACAGAATAAAAAAGATATAATAATAAATAAAAACCAGATCCCACACATACACACGGGCTGATACGGTATTCAGCAGAGGCCGCAAAAGATTTACTTTTTGGTGTGTGCCAGCGCTGTTATCTGCCGGCTTTGCATCTTCCTGAATCTGTGTTTGTAAAAGCCTGGTCCTGAGGGGGGGAGGGGGGGCGGGCTGCTGCCCAGCATGTTTTAGATGTCTCCCAGCTCCGACACACCTGACTCAAACAAATGGGTCGTTATCAGGCTTCTGCAGAGCTTGATGATGGTGGTGATGATGATGATGATGAGTTCATTTGAATGAGGTGCGCTGGGCGCGGGAGGCATTTAAAAAAAGAAAAAAAACAACCTGCGAGGCAGACGATGCTCTGGATCAAAGCTGAGAAACGGCCGACTCAACAGAGCTCCGAAGCACATGTGGAAAACTGCAGCCCATGGCAGGAATCCAACATGATAATGAGCAGCCGCACAATCGATTCTATCTTTTAAGAAAACTATGAATAAGTTATACAAAGTTTAACAAAGCACATAGTAATTGCCTGTGGTGGGATATTACTGAAAGGCCTCGTTTTAAAGGGGGGATTTAGTTAGATTATCCCTGTGTGGCAAAGACAATAGTTTCCCAAAAGTTTAGTTACTGTAGCATCGGTAACATTTGCATCAACAACTTGTTTCTTTGCTCTCTGCAGGTACTCTTACAGACGTCAACATTCCCTTGGTAGCCATAGCGACTGACCTTTCTCCTGGGACCCTCAATTAATGTTTCAAAACAGGCCTTTAATGTTATATATAGAGCAATTTAAAATGTATATACCTCATTATTTTCACTGGCAGTCTCAAACTGACTTCGCTAAGTAGAGGTGTTACTTGCTGAATAATACAACTGATGTTGGACTGCCATTTTATTAACCAAATATAAATAAGCAACCAACTACACAGTTGCTTGGTATGCTCGATAAGTCTGTGTTGCATTTTTCTCCTTACTTCTTTCCTGAGATTAACTCCACGGTTGCTTAGACAACAGCGCTGTCAGACTGTTGTGTCCTTGTACCCTTTTATGGATGAGTGACTGAGCGCTCGACATGTGTAGTCTGGCGCAGCGGTTCACAGAAACAAACGAGCAATTCATTATCCCAAACCTGATTCCTCAGACCCGATGTATTTGATTTTCATGCAACACGCCCAAAAACGTGGCGCACACCTGTTTCACTCCGGCTCATCACTCCTCATCACGCCGCCTCCCGCAGCTCGGCCGTTTGTTAGCGATGCCGCAAGCCGTCGAGTCAATATCGCGGATCAATCCAAACCGCGTTAGGCACAGCCGACACACGCACCGGCCTGTAAACTTATATAAGTTGGCTGCAGGCGAAGTGCAGCGCAGATAATTAACTGCCAACAAGTACAGCAGATGAGTGCAGTGTGACTTGGAGCCATGTTTATCATCCACTCTAAATGGTCGGGGACCCTCTGAATAAAAGGATCCTCCCCGAGTCGCGTTCGGAGCTGCACTGAGGAGCAATAAGCGCTTGATTTTTTAAATTTTGTTTTTTAGAGATTTCCTGCTTCCTCTTCAGGGGCCTGTTGAATCAAACCGTCTAGTGGATCGAGCGCTGCTTTTGAATATTGCAGATTTCGTAGCCACATTTCATCTCAACGACTGGATGACCAACCTCTTATTCAGGAAGACTGAGGTACTCCGAAGTTGCTTGCTGCCTGCGAGCCTCCAAAAAAAGAAGACAACTCGCTGGGAAGAGCAGCAAAATGATCGCGTGAGGTGACGGGTTCACCAAAGGAGCCACCTAAATTCTCTCTGATTTACATTATTTGCCAAAACTTATCAGTGCTGTCCTTATATTTATAGCTTATATACTATTTATATAAAGCAATAAGCCGAGTGTAATAACATGCCCGAGAGACTCAAAGGAAAGAAACCCAGAAATTGCAGTTAGCCTACTTTTGCCTGAAGTTATAAACTAGATTTACTGCCTCCGCTTACAGCTCGGTTGCATTTTACTTGCATATCTGTACAGATTTATAATGTTTGGAAAGAAAAAAAAAACAAGGCAACGTTGGCCTCGGGTAATCACAATCTAATCACTGCACGGAACAAAGTCACTCCCAGCAAACAGGAACTCTTCACTTGCACAAGACTAAACCAGTCACGCTAAAACTTTGCCGGCTCGCTCTGCGTGTCCCTCAGTCATTCTTCTGTCATTAAAAAAACTTTATTTGATTCAGCTGTGTCAGTCTGACTCAGAGGGAGGCGGTTACTTTTTTAATATTTGAACAAATAAACTTCAGCCCTAGAGGTTTCACACAATCAGGCAGCTACTGGCGCATCGGTGGGTTTTTTTTCGTGTAATTCCTGACATGTTGTGGGATGGCGGCCCGCTCGCCAACGTGGCCGGTTCCGTTCCGACAATGAGGCGCGTTTCGGAGTAAAATTCCGAAAACATCTGTAACTCGGGACCTTTGTGGGCTGCAACAACAAATGTTATTCATTTCCTGCGAGCACAGAACAGATGC
>JAUESF010000041.1:9980295-9995216 GCA_032274765.1 Malacoctenus tetranemus
CACACACACACACACACACACACACACACACACACACACACACACACACACACACACACACACACACACACAGTGGATTTGGGCTTTTTGAACTGATAAAAGCAGCCCCAGCAGCCCTAGCAGCAGCATATGCCCGAGCAGACACTGTGACCTGTGGTGACTGATTAAGACCAGAAACAAAGGCAGAGCCGGAGAAGTCATTAGCACCTCTGAAAGTCTTTATCTCGCACGCCACAACAGGAGCAGATTCTTGAACTGCTCGCACCCCCACAGCCACATGGCCACTCTGAGCTCTCATTCATATTTTAATGGTTTTCCCTTTTCACCTATCTGCAGAGGGACTTTTCTTCATCGCGTCGGGGACTTCATTGCTTGCTCTTTAGTGGGGGTATTAAAGCTTCGCGCGCATGGATGGGACGAGTTAACTGAGGGGGCATCTCACTTGAAAATGAAACAATTCACGTATAGAACAGAAACTTTCTTTAATTCGATTTGTTGGTTTTTTTTCTCCCCCTCGTCTTAACTTTCTCAGACGCGAGGGTCAGACTGAACAAATGAAAGGCCACACAGCCCTTAATCACTTTTGTTTTGGTGCCTTTTTATCTTCGCAGCTATCAGCCAAAGGCAACACAGCCCCTGTAGTCCGTGGTAATATCACCATTGGTCATGATGTATCCCCTCTGGCTGAAGTGTCTGGACTTGTGGTTATTTAGGTGTAGAAACTGGAGCTGTTGCTTTGGGAGAGGCAATAAGCCTGCCCGGGGAGGATTCATCAAACAAACACTGATACAGCTTGCCAGCCACAGCCGTTTTTACACATTACTCCTTGATGATTTCGCAGATTAAGTGGGTTTAGACAGGAATTATCCCTCAAATTATACATCTAATGTACTGTTTAATTAGTTTTTCGAGGGAGGGAGATGATTATGTCGATCATTCTTGGTCATTTGGATGGTAATGAATGGCGCAGATGCAACCGATGCGAGTCTCTGTTGAGAAAAAATCACCCTTTTTTCTTTTTAATATTCAAACAAGACAACTGAAACGTTCAATCAATATATTGTTTTGCAATATGCTGCTGTTCTTTTTTATATTTTTGCACACTGGGATACTAGGGCAACAGCAAGCAATCGTCAGCATCTACATATCAGTGTCCCAACTTTGGGCCCCTGAGATGCCTCTTAGAAAGACAGTGAACCCCCTCCTCAATCATGGCTTCTGCCCCAAAATGACAGTGAAGCCAAACGCCGGTTGAAGCTCTCTCTTGTCCACATAAAAGAGCAGCAGGCTCCAAAATAAAAGCATTTCGTGAGTTTTCCAATTTTTGCCAAACTGGGACCAGGTAAAACCTCAGGCCGTGGGTGTGATCTCTGGCGCCCCCTTTTGGGCGTCTTGGGCCCCCAGGTTGGGGAGGTCTGCGGATGTAGGGATGAGATTTATGAATCGGCGAAGGATTGAACTGAAAACTTAAAATGTCCTTGATAAACATCCCATCACAGCCTCCTTTGTTTCTGAGATTATGCGTCCTAAACCGTTTGAGATCGAGGCCAAATTGGAGGTTGATTTTGCACTTTTCTCGCGACAAAATAATCAGTTTGAAGGTTCTTTCACCCTAGAATATAATTCCCTCTGCCTGTGGTTCACGTGTCGCCCCTTCAGCTCTGCCGACACGCAGCGCTGAATGGAGCGACTCAGAAAAGTCGCTCGAGAGGTAATCAAACAATAAATCCTCCATGCTTCCTGCGCTGCCTGCGCAGCGCCTTGGTGGACCTGTGTGTGATGCCAAACCATTTGTCCGTTCAGTAATTACCTCAGAGTCAAACAAAGTGGAGGGCCTATAAAAAGCAATGGAGGACTGTGTAATCCACAGGATGCTCTGCTGCTCACTAAATAATAAAGCCGTCGACACGAGTTAGCAACATGGCAGCATTTATTCCATCTGTGCGCAGCTGGGTGATGAAGAGTGGGGGGTTGTTTTGGACTAAGCACCTCTTCCATTCCATGTTGCTACTGTTTTTTGTGGTTGCTTGTTTCTTTTCAAATTGGAGCCTTCAATGCTGCCCTGTGACAGCACCGAAGAGCTAAATACATGCATCGGTTAATTAGTCCGGCCAATGAATCGGTCTTAGACCATCTTCCTGCTCTTTGTTGGTCCGGACCTCAAATTGAAATGAGAATCACAATGCGGGCAGACGAGTAATTAGTTTGAGACGGGACGGGATCCCCGCTCGCTTAACGGACTCAAAGAGAGGAGGAGATGATGGATTGTGTGCGTCTATTTGTGAGTGTGCGTAGAGAGGGGTGGAGGGTGGGGGTGGGTGAGATGGAGACAGAGGCTTTAATCGCGTTACACTGTCCTGAGAGGCAGGCTAAGTGTATTACCACTATTGTGTCAAGAGTGCCGTTTTTCACGCCGGGCCTGGTATGGAATGCGTGTTCTTCAGGCTGAGAGCAAGAGACGAGGCTCCAGTCCAAACTCAATCAGCGGCAGATAATATGACAGCCGCTGCACCATGTGTACAGTTTTCTTTCTGTTATCACCCCCCCACCACCACCAACACCAACACCCAAAAAAAAAATAACAAGGGAGCCCCGAGCATCACAATAGATTCCCGTGACAGCTGCGCGCCGTTTGATTTAAATGCACAATAGCATAGTTACATTAGCGAGGACGAGGATTTGTTCTCTGTGCCATCAAAACCTGAGCCAAAATTCATTTAAACTACCGAAAGCAGCCACTTTGATCAACACAATACTGACAGAGTTGGCGCGGCATTGTTGCGTGATAATTAAAAAATCCACTGCCTCTGCTCTGATCAGCAAATAAAACATGACACATGGTTTTTATACTGTTTTTTTATATTTTGTGTTTGCAGGTGATTCAATTAAGGTTTTCCTTCCGATCATTAGATATAAAAACAGCTCCACAAGAAATCGATGTAATCCTTCTCAGCATTCAGCGTCAGTTTGTCATTTGGTGGCTTTTCGGCCACCCGAAATTCCTGCAAGGCGACCCACTTTCCTATTTACCGCCTTCAGCATCGGGGCAACGCGCAGTGAAAGGCTGCAGGATGGCAACGTGATCCCCTGGTCGCGATCAAACCTGCCAGTGAGCTTTTGACAGCAGCACACAATTAGGTTCCTAAGAGGTTTCTAGTTACCACCCAGAAGCGATATTTCTCTTTCCTCCTTTTCAGTGCGATATATCTCATTCAACGAAAAAAGAAAGGCTTCTCACCGAGTAACACATTTTGCAAAATGGCCCTCTAATTGTCTTTGTCACCTCACTGCTGTTACTCCGCATTTAATTTGAGCAGCTAAAAATGAGATAATAATAGAAATGAGGTCAGCCAGAGAGAACATAATAGCTTGTTAGTAGTTGTGTCAAAACCTGATAAGTAAAAACAGCTGCTCAAGTGTTCTTGAACAACAACAACAACAGGCAGACTGATCGCTGCTGAAACACAAGACAAAGGCGCTAAGGACACTCCAAAGTGATTAGATGGTCTGTGTTTCTTGATGGCAGGAAGCAAAGATTTTCTCGGTAAAGACTTTCGATGACTTTTGCTTTGATATGATTTGCAGCCAAGTTCAACAGCAACAAACACAAACAACTCTGGACAAAGAAAAATGGTGGAGGACCTAGGAGCCCTGCTGAGGCAGGCAAAGCTAAACAACCACATGAATATGTATAAACAAATGCTGCAGCTCCATCGCATAGCTATTATATACATTGTGAGGGTACAAGAGATAGAAAACAACGCGGTGCACCAGAGGAATGCAGGGAAATATCGCTCTTTTGGAGGTCAGAAGAGGGTGGGGGGAGGGAAAAACAACAACCTGTGTTTCAACTCGGGGTTTTTTCAGCAGACTGATGAATTTTGGCCACAAATCAAGGAGCGCGGCTCCGCGGTGACCAGCTGCAAAGCCCGGTCACCTGCAAGAGCACAGCTGACACATGCAGGTAAAGTGGACAGGAGAGTCTCTGACAGGTGTCGGGGGGGGCCGCACGCGCACGTACTGTACACACACCTGATGCTCGTCATGCTTCCAGTTTCAGAGCCAAGCTTGCATCTCTCCAGCTGACTGGCAACAATCTGTCGTTCCGCTTCCAGCTCCCTGGTCAGACGTTCAAACTGCAGCTCCTGGAGAGGAGGAGAGGAGGAGAGACACAGAGAGAGAATGTGGGAATGGAAACGTGTCAAAACAATCTGTCGGTTTATTTACTGTCACATTTACAGTCATCCTGAACATTATTTCGCCGCCACTGTTTCCGACACATTTTTAATTGTTGTGAAACGGACTCTGCAGTCTGTGATGGGAAAAACGGGCCAAATATCGCCGTGTGTCTGCCAGTTCCTCACAGCCAGATATCCACAGAGAAGAGTTCGACGTGTCGCGAAGCTGTGACACCAAAACGCAGGCCGTCGAAATGCAGCCGTGCAAAAAAGAAACCAGTGCAGAACCATCAAGGCTCGGAGGGTTGTGGGAGGACAACTTTATATTGCAAGACAGTCAGGTTCAGAATGAAGTCACATTGATGTAACTGACAAGTCATCCATGCACAGCATATCTATGTAGATCCTGTTTTTTGTTGTCCAAGAAAAGGTTTGAAGTCACATCTCTTTTGGTGAGAACTCAATTCGCAGGTGTGGCTCCACTTTGCTCACCTGCATCCTTTCTGCTTGCGCTTCAGACGTTAACTTACATATTCGTCCCAGTTTAGAATTACCAGAGGTGTCTGATCGTTTTGTTCAGTAACATGACAATTACAACTAATACACAGTAAAAGTCAAAGGAGGCTATGTTCCGCACTAAGACAAACGGGAGGGGTCTCGCAGCAGATTGCCTGGACGCCATGCAGGCTTTTTATTCACTTTATGGAGTCAGTCTGAGATGACAAGGAGGAACAGAAGAGACTTGGACTCAGTCCACGGCTCAGAGGAAGCTTATCCAAAAAGGAAAACTTTGAGGGACAGAACATAAAAAAGCTCCTTTTTTTTGGTTTGTTTCCATATAATAGAAGGGACATAATTACAATGAGTGTCGTCAGACCAGAGGACGCGATCAATCACTGCAGCCAAGGAGGCAGTCGAATAAGGAGGAGCTATTCTGAACAAGATCTGAGCCCCTCCAGAAACAAAGAAAGTGACAAAAGTGACACATACTGTGCATGTCTTGTATTTATAGATTGAATATATCTTCCATGAGTGCTATAAAAGAAACCAAGTCATTCGATAAACCCAGTGAACTGTGATTGCAAAAAAAAGAAAACAAAGCCTCGGTGGTGCCAAAGTACGACTCATATATTCAGAAAGCTGCAGCATGTCATTAAAAGTAGATAAGAAGCCTGTTTGCACAAACACAAAAACAATCAAACTTTGTTTTACCCCTTTTATCATCTGCAGTGACCTGAATAAAGTGAGAACTACTGATGCTATTTGAGGCGATTGCAGGCAGTATTTTTTGAGGGGGGGTGCCGAGACTGCTGATGAATAGCAGTGTTGGTCCATGGAAGACTTAACGTTGATGATGCCTGAGGCCACTTCAGGCTTCCCACCATAATGATACAGTTTGATTATAATGAATCATTAACGTAATAAGCTAACAAATCAAACTGAATTTCACTGTAATTATTCGCCGTCTTCTCCGATGACTTGGCTCGCACAGGACGACAGACACACACACGTATGTAGAAACATGCCTGCACTACATGCAGACGTGACTTTGCATCGTTTCTGCTCAGCACATGTGCATCCTGCTCTATGTGGAGCGGGGTGGAGTGTCTCACACACACACACTGGATGTATGGATCCACTGACATCATGACACAGTTAAGCGCCTTTTTTGCGGCTGACGCGTCATACGTGTCCTGCAGTGAAATACTCGGTGCAACTTCGACAAGCAGCTGCAGAGTTAAAAAGAAAATGTGGCCATCGCTGCTCAGCCTGTTGATGTTAACGTTCTGGTAAACGCAAGACTTTTCTTCATGCATCTCCTGCACGCCGACACATGAGTCCTCACTGCAGCAAGGACAAATAAATAGCTGCTGGAGGAAAACAAAATTGGCCCTTTTTTAGTGGAGTAAGAAAAAAAAACTTTATATTTATATCCTAACGGTTGTTTTATTTGGAATTTGAGCCAGGAAGCGATGGCTCAAAGGCACTCTGGTGATTTCAGTGAATGATTTCCTCACTCGAAGGTTGATTTGAGGATAAAACTGCAATCCTCTGTTGCCAAATACACACCAGCCACTGGCTACGGGGGTACCAGAACGCTGCATTTCTAATTTGCATCTCAAACACAACTGCATGCGTGGAAAATGCATGGGTTTTTTTTTCCACCCTGTGTGATCCGACTTTATGCAGCCAAATCAATCCAAATCAGTCTGCACAGATTGCACAGAAAAGGAAAAGATAAAAAATCGTACTTTGAGGCAAAATCTCAGGAGGCGATTGAGGACAAAGATGAGAAGTGTTTTGCTGATTGTAAGGAGAGAGCACATACGGGAGAGGGCGACTAACTAACTTGATGGCGAGCCGTGAGAATTCGGACAGAAATCTTTTTTAAAAAACGGCCGAACAAAAGCGACTTCTCCCTCCTCACCCCTCCCTCCCTCCTCCCCCTCCTCCTCCTGCTCCTCTTCGATCTCTGCTCCCTCCAATTCAGGGCTGACAGGCAGACACCTGTTACTGCAGAGCGAGACGCCGAGACTATGATGGAATTCACCCAGCAAAGGAAAAGATCAGTAGAAATAAATGAAAGAAGGAAATATAAACACAACAAAAAGCAAAATGGGAATGAAAGCGGAGGACACGTACCTTCACAAGGACCATACTTCACAGACGGACACAAAACCAACGGGTATCCCACATTGCTTTGCTCGCTTCTAGTCAAAAAAAGCAACAACAACGGTCCCTGTCCCTCCTCCAAACACTCATCTGTCCTGGGTCAGGACACAGCCAGCGACAGAAAGAAAGACATGGAGAGAAAGAGAGACCACAAGTGTCACTTGAGCTGACTGCAACTCAGCCCCTCTCTCTCTCCCTCTCCCTCTCTCCTTTGCTCGCTCTCCCTCCCTCTGTCTGTGTCTCTTTCTCTCTCCCTCCTCCGGGGCCATTAAACACACACACACACACACACACACACACACTGTTCACTGAGGCACAAATGTCCCCATGGCAACGAAGCATTTAGAAGCCCCGTGGCATTATTTATGCAACGTTGCATCACAATGGGCCCTCCCACCGGCCGACCCTGCCAAAAAAGCCCGCCGCTCTCCAGTCACTCAAAGCCTCTCTCGCTCTGCCCCTCTCTCTCTCTCTCTCCGACCAGACCATCTGCAACCTCCCTCCCTCCTTCTCCTCCCCTCATCCACCATCACTGAAAAGCAAGAAGGGATTTTGGGGGAGGGAGGGGGGAGGCCAGAGAGACCGAAAGATGAAGACGGAACAACAGGAGGTGGGGGGGGGGGGGTGCACACAAACACACCCCCCAACACTCACACACACGCACACCCTAAAGGGAAGAGTCATGCCTACACACAAACATGCCTCCACATCTCTGCTCTTCCTCAGTGAAATACTATGGGCTGAATCAGGATATAAGGAGCATGTGAGGACAAAAAAGCTGCACTCTATTCCACTGCGTGCGCACGCACACACACACACACACACACACACACACACACACACACACACACACACACACACACAAAGATTACTGCATATAGCCTACACATGGGACCACAGAGCATCTGTGCAGACTGAATGTGAGCATGTGGGAAACCTTTCCATGTTATAATAGCTTGTTTTGTTTTTCCTTCTGAAAGGTGTGACAAGAGGCAACATTAGGACTGGATTTGCTTATTGGCATAAACATCACTTTAACTTTTATGACCAGTAACCTGAGAAATGAGCCTGCATTCAAAGAGCGAACCATCCAGACAGTGATGTTTTTGCAGGTGGCACGTCAAAGAGGAACGAAACTGAAAGGAAGCTGGGCCACAATCGGCTCTCCATTGTCTCTCTTGGTTCACAGCAATCACGCAAACACTGCTGTCAAGTCAACATTATGATCTAATCTCATTAGAAAGTTCAAATTCACTACTTCATTTTTATATATCATCAAACAGGAGGGATGAAGCTTGATGCCAAAAGAAAGACCGCACAAACTGTCTCCTACCCAGAAGCAGTCTGGCTCAAAAGTTGAATCCATGTCTTCCAACAGGTGGCAGCCACTTCCCAAAGACATGGTCCTCGAGGAGACTCGTCTCCTGCTCCTCTTCTCTTTGCTTTCGTGTCCCTGTGTCAGACTTATCCACCTCTCTCTCCCTCTCTCAAAATGGCTCGAACCGTAGCCCAGCAAAGGACTTACGCCCATGCAAAGCTCCCAGTCGCCACTCTTCATCTTTTTTTTTTTTCTGAATTCAAATTTGCATTGGCTCAGTTTACATGGCCGTTCAGCCGCAGGCGCACTGACCACAGCTTTAATCACAGAGATAAGATGGGCATTTGGCTGGAACTGGACGGATCACTTTCATTTACTCAGTGTTTCAGCCTGCAAGTCCGAGCTCAAATGCAGATTACACAGACGCGTGCGCGACATCGCTGCACGACGGATCAATTCTGGCCAAAAACTTTCAAAAGCAAACACTCTTTTTTGACATCCCAGCACACAACGGCCTTACATCCACGAGTCAGCTTTGTATGCTTGTGCTGTGCTATCTTGCCCACTGGAGACCATGTTCGTGGTGACATTTTGTGCCTCTTTGGTCATGATTTATAAGGGTGCTGCAGTAAAAATGTGTTGCTGCAGAGGTTTACAATACATATCCTGGTGTGATCTTGGAAAAAATTAGGAAAAGTAAAACCATTTGTTTTGCTGTCTGGGGTGGGATTGGAAGTGTAGCACCTACAGCCAAATGCTCAAGAAAGAAATGGTTTGACAAATGACATAGAAGTACAATTTTCCTCTAAAAACGAGCAAGTTGTTGAAGGTAATTCCCTGTCAATCAGGCAATTATTTAATCAGTATCTAATTTGGGGTCTCAAACGCTGTCTGGTTTCCTTGTGAGCGGAGAGATAATGAGACTGCTGTGTAGCGGTTCTGATTCTCTCCCCCCCACCCCCCCGAGGAGGCTCTGGTGATTACCTTCATGGTCATTGTCATTTTTTTTTCTTGGAACTTAAAAAGCTTGACATTATATTTGCTCGAGAAGTAGTACTTTTTTCCCCCCCCCTGGCCGTCATTACGGCGCGAGCAGGACTCTGAGGGCTGCCAGCAGACAGTGACCGACCGTCGACTGAGATGCTGCGGCTCCCCGCGCGCGTGACTGCGCGCGTGTGCGAGTAATCAAAGCTTGATAAGCAATTAAGAGTAAAGGACAACAATTAACTCTGGCTTAATGAGCAGGTTTCACAATCAAGTGGTTGTCAGTTGATTGCATTAGTAAAGATTCAACTCCAGTCTGAGCTTTTTTTGTTTTTTTTAGTGGAGATGGAGGGAAGACGGCCAGAGTTAGTTTGAACCTGCTGCCTCGGAGGGCCACACCGGCCCCCCTGGAAAACCCCCCATTAAAGCAATTAGTAAAGTAAAATAAATGACTGTAGGACAGTGGCACGCTGCACAGGGGGGGGGGGGGGGGGCCATTTGGCGGGGGTGTGTGGGGGGGGGGGGGCCAAAGTTGCAGTGTGTGTGTGTGCGTGTGTCTTAGCTATACCCCCCCTCCCTCTCTCTCCAGTGTAAAGTGGTCTAATTGTGCCCCGTGGTGTCCGCATGGCATTTCGATGCTTCAGACAGGAGGGCCTGTTCGACGGGAAAATGTCACAGCGTCTGTATGAGCTAAAGCCACTGTGTCCCCGGCTATTGTTCCAGCGAGGAGAATTATTAGGAACACGCAGTCGTTAACAAATTTGCTCCTGGAGGCAGAGAAGGGAACAAGGTGTGGCGTGACACGCAGATAAAGGACCGAGCGATCGGAGGCGTCGGCGCAGGATCTGGGTGAAGAGGAGGACTGTGGAAACGGGGCGCAGGCATCCGGTGAAGACGTGTTTGTACTAAACCAAGCTGATTGGGCTCTTTTTGTTTTTAAGAAAAACAACTTTAGCTGGTTTATTTTCTCTCCTCTGCGCGGTTGCTTGTTTTCAATCTTTGTACGACTGGGCTTTAAACACACAGGGGTATAAAAATTGGAAAAAAAAGAAGCGGTGAAATATTCAGAGCATACTGTCTTTGTTGAGCTTATTATGCTACAATATAGCAAAACTGTTCAGCCGGCATCAAGGTGAAATTGTTTATTCAAACTGTGCAGCAAATGAAAGCTTCTCGGATGTTGTGAGCTCGAGGCCAATGACACGAGGTAAACACCTAAAGGCGAAGGGTTCTCCGGAGTTTTTCCTGACGTTGATGCTTTAATCACATTGAAGCAGCTTGTGGGATTGTTGTTTGTGTCCCGGTTTTATTGCCTGTTGCTGGGAGGATTGCCACCGAGGCATTCTGCAACTTCCCCTCGAGAAAACAACAACAAAAAGTGACGAGAAAAAAAAACCCCAAAAAACAAAACACAAACTACCTTCAGGTGCAAAAGAGGGAGCATGAGAAGCTTTGCCTAATCAAAAAAGAAAAGCAAAGCTTGGCCCTGGATTTATAAAGTGGATTCAAGAACGGAATGAAGTTCTAGAACTTGGAAGACTCGGACAAAACTCACAGCAGGCCTTGTTTCATCTGTGTTTTTGTCTGCACTCCTGCAGCTGATAATCAGACTCGGCCCCTCACAGAGCTCCAAGTCCTCCGGCCGTCATCGGCCAAGCGCAGCGGACCAAAGGACCCCGAGCGTTCCTGCTCCACTTCTTTTTTATTGCGGGTGCTGAGGGAGCTGAGCTAAGTTGACAAGAATTCATAGAGACGCAGCTGAAACAATTAATCAAGCGGCAGACTTTCCCAGTGAGCGCGAATTACGGGGGGGGGGGGGGTTGATCCTCTGAGTCTGAGCTGCAGCTTTCAGACTTCTCAGACTGCTTGACCATGTAAACGCTGATATGAACTTCCCGTAACTGTACCAGTGATAATCTGTTCGAGAGACTGGGAGCGACTGGAGACTTGTGATTCAGACCTGAAGAAATTCTGCCCGCCCACCCACTCCCCCTCCGTGGGCGACAGTTTTGCTCCACTTTATAAACTCAGTGAGTCGACCCACTTGTAGAACTTGCTGCCTAAGGAATGGACGACTTTAACTTTTGCTCAAATCAGTCATATTAGAAAGTTTAATGACATGCAATTAGGCTGATATACATTCACCAGTGAAATCGTCAAAAATATAATTAGAATAGTCTCCAAAAAGTATGAGAGTTCGATTGACGTAACCTCAGGATATCAGTCGACTGGCAACATTAAAGGTCTTGATGTTTGTTAGTTCTTAGTGGTTCATTTTTTCCTTAACTTTTACAGTTTACACAACACAACTAGTGGATGTAAATCAACCTTCACATGTGGGGGAAAATAAAGGGGCGGGAACAGACGGGAGGGTTGAATGCACGAGCCTGGTTCCCACATCAGGTCACCGTGCCGCCTCTTTTGCCCGTCTTCATTTCTCTGTGATTAAATAATTGCTATTCACCGCGAGACTTGTGCTCATCAAATTTCGAGTTTGATATCTTTCTCTTTGCAGTGTCAGCCATCTGCTCATCCTTCTGCATTATACACCACAGCACGAGTCAAGTCTGGGGCACTGGCCTCAACACATACACGCACGCACACACACACACACACACACACACACACACACACACACAGTCTCACTCGCCTGTCGCTCCCCAGTCGCCCACTTTTTCGTCTGTGGCAGATAGCTGAGGAATAAAGTTGACAAAAAGAGAAAACTGCCAAATGTAACAACCCCTTGGACGTTCCCAGTCCTACCCATAATGCACTGCTCCAAGTTTTCGGTTAAAACTCCCCATCTCAGTCCACGCAGCGATAACAGCTGCTCAAAGAGGGGTGAAAAGCTCACCTCAATCAAACCTGTTATTTACACACATTACACTCAAAGGTCTCTAAATTAATGTTTCACTTTTTTTTCCCCAAACAAAGCTAATCTAACATTTGGGCAAGAGGATTCCCTTCTTTTTAGTGTGACTGATAAATCCTCAAATTGTACAATCCAACTTGTGAAAACCCCGCTCATCGACTCCCCCTTCAGGTGTGGAGTGGAACTGATGCAGATCTGTTGTCTCTCACTTCTGTAACTCAACACGGGTGCAAAATGAGGGCAAGTGCCCGCTTCCTGTGTGTGTTTATTCTGCTTCAAGAGGGGACACGACAGCTCTCGGTATCAAGCTGAACAGACCCTCGTGAAGACGCCGCTGTGGTGGTCAATCTGCCACAAGTGTCCGACTGAAAGGTCAGCAGGCGCTGCAATCAGGTGGAGAGGGATTTGCTTTGCAAGCCGAGCAGTTGGTATGAATATAAACAAGGTATTTAGATACAGCTCTGATCTTCACTCTTCCTTTTGGCTTCAAACTCAGACTGTCACCAGGAGGTGACTTTACACAATGTTGTTAAGTCTTTTCGCAGAGAGAGAGAGAGAGATAGAGAGAGAGAGATAGAGAGAGAGGAGACAATTTCTCCCCCAAACCCCCCCCCTCCCCTTTTCTCCTCACCCTTTAAATATTCCGTGTTTCCGTTTTTATTCTGCGTGGCCCCCTTGCATAAGACGTAAAATAAAATAAATATTTGATCCACTTTCAAACCACTTCTTATGAATTTCTAACTCTGTTGTGAACTTTGAAGCGAACTATATTTGGCAATTTAATGAGTTAGCTGATGCTAAACAAATCTTAATTAATCCTTAACAAACAAATGAAGGGAGCCGCTTTGAGGAGGGGAGGAAAAGGCCCGTTATTATCGCAAGACTGCCGTGCAAAAAAAAAAAAGAAAAGACACCAACAAGCGAAGGTAGAGAATCAGAAAGAGTGAGAACAATTAATGAAAGGATTGTCCCGAAAAACGCCGCGTGTTCCTCCCGTCGATGGTGTCGCGGGGTTAGGGGTCAGCTTCGCTCAATATGTCAGGAATATATTTGGTGTCAGAAGTAGAAAGAAGGGCGCGTTTAATTAACCATGGCGAGAATAAAAGAACTTCAACTGTCTAAACGGCGTTTAATTTGGATCCATATAGGTTTTAGGTCAGACCCGGATGAATGTGGGTTCTGCCGCGCCGCCAATTAGAGCGAACTCTTCCAGCGAACGCCATGATACATATTAATTATCCAGCGGCCGAGGAGCTGCAGAAACATCACAACTCGGCTGTAATTGTGAGGGTTTTTTTGTTTTTTTTTCTTCTTTTCTCTCAAACCATTAGGAAGCTTTGCTGGTGAAGCCTCTTCTTGTTCTTTTTCTGCCATCACTTCTCCCGTTTGCTCATTTCCACTGCTCCTGCCTTCTCCAATGCTTTGTCATGTTTTTCTGACAAGGTAGAAAATGCAACAACAGGTGCCCCCCCCTCCCTCGGTTGTGACCTGCGCTGAGGTTGCATGTAAAAAGCAGCAGGTTATTATGTTGCCAGCATGAGGGAAAAAGAAGGTTATAGCTCGTAATATGATGGAGTGGGGTTTTTTTTGTAGTTATAGAACAACATGTGTTTTTTCTGACAAAAAAAAAAATCAGCTTTTAGCCTGACAGCTTTTTTTTTGGAGACACGGCTGCTTTAATTGTGTGCCAGTGTTGTGTGACTGCGCTCTCGTATCTGTCTGATTTAACTAGTAGTTACGGACAGAAGAGTCGCAATGGGAAAATATTCATTTAGTGTTTTAGAAATTGCCATCAAGAGAGCACGGGAACATTCTCATTTACTGCAGCTCTATATGTAAAAGACCCACAGCAGGGACGCGTCTCCTGGTTGACTAAGGGACATATAATTTACCATTGACAGCGATTAAATATAGACTTTTTCCCCTCTCCTCCATACACCACTGAAACATTCTGCTTGGCTGAACTGTTCGTCCCTTCCTGGTTGTTACCCTGCCGCAATTTCGCACATTTCATTCCGACACAAATGCGCGTCAGCAATATTACATGAAACACGTCGTCTATTTATCCCACATTTCCACTTTGTCCTCCTTTAAATGCAAATGCTGTGAAATTCTGTGATCCCACACACGAGGCACCACTGTTTAGACATGCCGCATTTATCACATTTTACAGGAACAAAATATTGTGCGGCCTTTTGTTTCGTCTTCAGCTGCGGCGTCCCCCTACCCCCCCCTCCGTCAGCTGACAGGAAGGAACGACTGCAGTCCAGATTTTCTCCGACGTTACGTTCGCATCTCGATGTTCCTTGGACTGACTAGACTGTCAGAGCCTGCCAGGCACTAAGCGGAGGACAGCTAATCGATACCCAGCAAACACTTTCCGCTTGATCTGTCGTTCAATAAGACAATACGTCTGATTTCGGCAACACGGCTGCGTCTCAGACGGGGGGGAACGAAAACTCTTTCGGACGTCACGCTGCGACCACGCACCGGATAGCAGACGTGACGACAGCCGGGGATGATGAACGGCGCGGGGACAAAAGCTGACAGATGTGATAAATACGGCGTCAAATGGCTAATCAATCTCGTGGGGGTCGAAAGCAAAAACGGGGAGGAAGAGAAAGAATAAAAAACAGTGACGGGGGGGAAAAGTCTGACTGGCACCGCGTCCGCGTGTGTGAGCGTCCACAGACACACGCCAAAGTTTGTGCGAAACTCTCGCTCGTGGCCGTGACCTCGTCTTTATGAGCCTGAAAAGCGAGCTTTGCTTCGCAGGCTTTTGTGTGTCCGTGTGTTCCTGCCGGCTGAATAATACATCGCTGTTTTCTTTCAAAGCCTTGTAACAAACAGTGGCGACGGTCCAAAAGATATCGAAAATCACACGCTGGAAAAACAA
>JAUESF010000041.1:10073194-10087377 GCA_032274765.1 Malacoctenus tetranemus
GTGTGTGTGTGTGTGTGTGTGTGTGTGTGTGTGTGTGTGTGTGTGTGTGTGTGTGTGTGTCTGTGTGTGTGTGTGTGATAGCTGGCTTAAGTTGCAGAATCTGACAGATCTTAGCTGGAAGCTGCTTACTGCAGATACTGGCCTCAATATCAGCAGATTTAGTGTGTGTGTGTGTGTGTGTGTGTGTGTGTGTGTGTGTGTGTGTGTGTGTGTGTGTGCGCGCACTGGGTTGACATTCAGTGGAACTGAAGAGTGTGTGTGGGTGTGTGTATTTGTATCTGTGCATGTTGAATTGTCACACAGACACTGTCATTCTTCTTCTCTTGCAGCCTTTGTGTGTCACTCCAACAATGTTTGTAACCCACACAAACGTATTGACAAAATAAGAGAAGCCCCCCTCCCCCCAAAACATTGCTCCCACATCAGGAAGTGCTGATGCAGAAGATGCAGGAGATATCTTCTTTCCAGGGATTGAGCTGTGACTGCATACCTAGCCAGAGCGGCAGGCCCTGTGGGTTGAACAGCAGGCTCTCTCCCTCCCTCTGGTAGGATGGAGACATGTAGTAGTCGCTGCTGATGATTCTCTGAAGGTGGCTGTCCTGCCAGTGGAGGTCGCAGGCTTCAATGGCCCGGCTGAACACCGTCCTCCTCGGCCTGGACAGAGAGTCTAACGAAACAAACACACACGCACCAGAGAGTGAGAGACTTTCTATTGGTTGCCTTTTACTTGGGCTCAAAGAGGACCCTGCTTGAATTTACAACAATTTCTGTAAATAAAAAAACCAAAACATGTGTTAGCAAAGTGCTGACCCTGGGCGAGGTTACTCTGAGGCAGAGCGTTGGTGATGTTTGGAAGCTCGCTGCCATAGTTGCCGTCCTCCAGCGGGCAGACGTCCATGTCTCCCCACTTCTTCAGCTGCTTCAGCCAGGCGGTCTTCTCCTCACTCTTGCAGTGGGGGTTCAGCACCACACACACCCACAAGGCACCTGCAGGGTGAGGTTGGGGGGTCAGAGGTCAGAATCAGAAGAAACTGAGGTTTTGTTCACCTCTTTGAGAGCATCATTTTACAATCTATAACCAAAATAGAATGCTTGCGCACAACTCAGTAGAAAACAAAGGATTGAGGGTAGAAATGGCCATTTGCTAATTGTTTTAAACGTTAGAGCTTCTTATATTTTAAGAATTTGCTGCATTTTTTCAAAAATAATGGTCCTTATTTTAATGTTTTGCACAATTAAAAATTATGATGGATTTATTTTCCTGCTGTAAAACCATCTCACTGGCTCTGAGTGACATTTTCCACAATCATTTGCATCTCCAAATGTCTTAGTTTTTGCCCAGATGCTTGAAAAAAAAACCCAAATCAAGTCAGACGGGTAACCCCAGCAGGCAGCCTGAGGGCTCCACCAGCCCACCGACACTTAACTAACCCGTTCTGCAAACAACTCGCATTGCGTCCACGGCGAGACGTCTGGCGTCTCGCGGAAAGAAATGATCAGGCAAACACAATCCTCAGCATCGGGGGCTGTTATTTCTGTCTGTGTCTGTGTCATGATCTCCTCCGCTCACCCGGGAAGTGTTCTTATTGACCTCCTAAACGCTGGGATTGATTGCAGAGAAGCTGAGCAGCTGTATTGATCCGCGGCCTTTATCATTCACTCAGAGCCGGCGTATGAAGGAGGGCGGCCCGGTGCAGGAAGGAGCGGCAAGCAGGCCGGCCGGGGTGAACGTTCGGATGTTCGTCTGAACATCAGACGGCGAGGACACGTCGGCGGGCCACATCTGCCTGACCCGCGGTGATCCCCGCCCCCCCCTTTGCACACTGTACTACAGAGCACAACACGAATTTCTCCCGACGCCCTTACCCAGCTCATCCCACAGCTGCCGACACTTGTCCGTCATGCCTGTGCCTTGCTGTCTCCATAGTGACAGCCGAGGGTCCGCCATGAATTGTTCCGTTATGAGCGTCAGCATTCGGGCGCCGTTGGAGTCTCGCATTCGGAGCATCTCCCTCACCTTGGAGAGAGAGCACAGTCTGAGTCAGGTTTTGTTCGCGTGACCATCAGCTACTCGAATACAAAGTCCAGAATCGAATCTCAAGTTTGAAAAATTGCATTCAAAACTGGATAAAGCAGTTTGAATGCCACTTGAAGGTAAGTGTACTAAAAAAAAAAAAAAAAAACAAGAGCGAGAGCTCGCTCTCGTCGGAGCGTGAAGCGAGTTTGCTCCTCCACAATAAAGAGAAGCAACACAGATCCTGCAAATTCTCAACCACAAATTTACTCCTGCAGCCTCTTACATGACAAATTTTGAAGAAATACTTTCATTTTCATGTGACTCTGGAAGGACTCATAATAAATACAAGGGAAAAGTAGAACTCAAAGAGGTGCTGAGGTGAGAAGTTGTGCTGTGAACCTTGGCAAACATGGAGTTGAGCTGCTTCCCGGAGCCGTAGTACCCTCCCTGGGAGAGGAACTGCTTGACTTGCTCCCTGACTTGGTCCTCGTCCAGATGCCAGCAGTTGTCGTCGTCGATGCTGGCGCCTGCAGTCGGGTCTGGGGCACCTGAAGAACACAGACACACAGGCTCGCCATGAATGACAGGCGTGCGGCATCCGGCGGTGACAGGATTCTTCTCCTTTTCGCGCCGACGGCGAGACCTTGAGCGGGTTGCCGTCGAACAAGAACAACCTTTCGTGTGCATCAAATGCTGGTGCAAATGGAGTCAAATGTGCGCGCTCGCTCAGGGTACCCGGTCCCTTCCCCCGTTCCTTCACTTCACACCCGTGGGAGAGAGAATAAACAAACAGCGTTCATGGGAAACGGGAGTTCCCGTGTCAACAACCTTCGCTGCAAAAACACTGTAACTATTTCCTGAGGCCAAAGACGACTTTCTCTTCTGAAACGCGGCCCGTTGATGCCAGCGATAGTTTGTGATGTGCGTTCATTTGAATTTCACTGATCTCCCACCTCTTTGGTTACTTCGAATGCACCTCCATGACACCTAACAAACCCTCGAGTTAGCCTAATCATGCACAGAGGGAATATGCGGGCAACTTTCTTATTTTTTCTGCTGTTTGGCTGCAAGTGTATGTGTGTGTGTGTGTGTGTGTGTGCGCATCTCCTGAATACTACGGGGAAATGCAGATCTGCTCCGAACGGGAAAACCGCTTTGATCTAGCAGGAAGCGAGCGGAGGAAAGCCCAGAGATGTGTTTCTAACTAGCAGGGAGGACGCCGCAGCGCGCGCAGCAACATTCCTCCATCAAAGGCCGCCTCGCTCCTGGATCAACTGAACTTCAACCCCCATGATCCCCCTTGTCAAACAGAGGCAGGAAGCACGGCGCAGGGCTTCCTGGACAGGAGAGCTGGAGAATGTCAACATTTCGGCGCTGAGGACGAAAATAAGAGGACGAGATGAAGAGCTTTTGTTTGGTTGAAAAGGATGTGTCAGGTTTTGTCGTTTCCCTGATGCGGCGCTGTTGTGGCTCCCCTTCTCCCTTCTTTTTTTTTTTCATCTCCGTGCTTTCTCTCGTGCTTTCATCTCGTTGCTCCGTTCTCGCTCCCCCTCTCCCATTTCCCTGAGTGCCATTTCACATGCCTCTTCCTCTCTGCGTCCCTCTTCCTCTCCACACATCTCTCCCTTCCCCTTTTTTCCTGCATCCATTTCATCATTCAACTCCTTATTCTTAGCTTTACTTCAACCCCCCCCCACCCCCTCCCTCCCCTTCCAGCCAGTGGGAGGAGGGGAAGTGACTGGAGAGTCGGAACTAAGGAATCAAACGGGCCATTTGAAGCCTGGCTTGCTGCTTTGGCGGAGTAATCAGGGGCTCTGACGTATGACAGCCCGTAGGCTCGCATGCATCCTGTTTTAAGTCTGGAGGCTTTTATGTCTGGCCTGTTGCTGTGAAGATACCGCTGCCGAGGGATGGACAGCATGTCCACGGAGTCACAACTTTTTCCACGAACTGAGAAAAGTGCAGCACTTTCCGGGCCCGACTGGAAAGCACAGAGGAGAAGAAGAAATCGGCAGTGTGCGACGCCACAAATTCATCGTGGACGCTTCTGAAAACATCAGTTGGGACTCGCGGGGCCTCACCGTGGACCTGATTGATCTCGGAGTTGGAGGAGAGGATCTCGTCGGCCAGCTTCTGGGCGGTGGGAAGCACCTCGGTGTGGTGAGCTGTGATCAGATACTGGACCAGCTTCTGCAGCTGATCCCGGTTCATCTGGAACAAGGTCTCTGAGATAGGCAACCGGAGCTTCACCTGCAACACACATGAACATAAATCAACGTCTTTTCACGTGGGCAGTATCTCCTGTTTGCCTTTTCTAACTAATCTTCAGGGATGTGCTGCATTGACTGCGGCGCGGCCGTCACCTGTTCGGGCTTGCGGATCCGATAAAGCGACAGCGCCACCACGTGCGCGCAGTAGAAGATGTCTCGGTTCCCGCAGCCACAGGTGACAGAGGTGATCTTGCAGCGGTCGAAGCTGATGGCCACCTTGTGCGTGACCTCTGGCTCCGACGACGTGGCAGGCTCGGTGACCGTGCCACTGAGGTGAAACCCTGCGAAGACACGAAGACGGAGATGCGTCAAAGTCAGATTACAAAGGTCGCAAAAATATCACGTAAATTGAAGCGTAACCGTAGAAGTTCAGAGTTTTAAAGTTTTTTTTCTGCCCCTTTTTAAAGCAAATGTCTTTGTTTTAACGTCACCATTCAGCGTCTTTTGTGTGGGCTGCACGGGAGCGAGGAAGCAGGAGAGGAAGGAAAAAGAAGCAGGAGCATCTGCGGTAATCTGAGCCTCTCCAAACACACAGAGTGGACCTTCAGCACAAAACACACACATCTTAATGAGACTTCTCTCACAGGGCCCTGTGCCATCCGATACTCTCTCTGCCTCCTCCGTCATGTCCCTATGAATTTGTGCACGCGTGTGTGTGTGTGTGTGTGTGTGTGTGTGTGTGTGTGTGTGTGTGTGTGTGTGTGTGTGTGTATGCAGTGAAAAAAGGGTAACCAGGGTGGGATCATTTCCTGCCCACACACACACACTCACACACACAGCCCCCAGGTAAGGATAGCTGACTGTATAAATAAACTTTAACTCTGCTCCGCACAGTTAATCTTCAGAGCCCTCACAAAACAGGGTGACCATTTACTATCGGCCTCTATTGGGCTGTTGTGGAGCTGCCGGCCACCGTTTCCAGTACTCCTTTTTTTTTTGGTGCCACATCAGGCCTCATTTCCTCTGGCTGCTCCTTTCCACACGCCACCACTTGGCCCGTTTCTCAGACACACTATCAAGGCTGAATGGATTCTGAGCACAGACTATTGAATTGTTATTCCCTCTTCGGCCCGGCCATCAGCAGTCCAACAGCTGCAGCATTTGTGGTGGTCGGGCGAAAAAACTTTTGCAAAAAGGTTAAAACTGAATAAATTAGCCTTTATTGGCACAACTTTGGAAAGCCGATCTAATGTGAACTCCACGCCAAAACTCCTGCCTCCATATTTATCACTCTTCCGTGCAACTTGGGGAGAGAGCGCGACTGCAAAACTACTCTGGCGGTGTTTAATCTTGGACATTATCTTTAGTTGAATTCCAACCTTAAAGCTCTGTCCTGAATGTTTGTTATTTTTTTAACTTAAATGCTTTAGATCAAGATAATAACTTAATGTCAGTGTCAGATGTTCTGTGTTTTTCTTCGCTTGTGGGAGTGTGAACGCATGTCCTCTCTTTAAACATACAGTTCAATGAAGCAAATGTCTTTTTCTATTCCCTTGACTGCGGTATCCTTTGACAGTCCTGCCTGTTGAGAGAGATGATGTGTCATGAAAAAGGACAGAAAAAAGAAGAGCGGGAGATGATGCAGAGGCAGAACGAAGGGAAAAAAACTGGCTGAGGTGAAGAATGTTAAATGAGGAAACAATGTCTAAAAGCCACGAGATAGGAAGAGAAATGTGAGAGCAAAGAGGTGAATGGATGAGGGGAGAGTGTATCTGGCCTGTCATGTCGTCTCACTGTGACAGGTCAATTATTTATGAGGCGTGTGTGTGTGTGTGTGTGTGTGTGTGTGTGTGTGTGTGTGTGTGTGTACACATTGGATTACTGTATCTCTCCAAACCATAGCAACCCCAGCACTGTGCTCACAGCCAGAAGGACATAAAGGGAGGATGAGCAAGCGAGCAGGAAAGCGACGATATGGCTATTTTTGGTCTTGGACAGGAAATTTTTTTTAAAAACACACCCACCCACGCCCAACCACCCACCCACACCCACGCCCACACCCACACACACACACACACACACACACACACACACATTCTGGGGTATGGGCCAGCATGGTAGAGCTGCCTAATAGTGTGTTTTAAGCCATCTCCCTGCCGAAATCCTTTGATGAGCTTTTTCCAAACCCAACACACACACACACGCGCGCGCACACACACACACACACGCACACACACACACAGACGCGAGCATATAAAAAACACTCGTGTGATAAAAGCGAATGTAAACTGCTTTTACTCCGGCAAAGACAGCTGAGAAGCCACGGGAGAGGGAACGAAGGCAGGAGGGACACACGTGCACGCTCGCACACTGAGTACATGAATAGTCACACCAGCTGACCAAAGTACATTCTGAACCAAGACAAGAGGACTTGTCAACTCGCCACATCACATGCACATGCGAGCTAATCGCTCCTCGTCGTCTGGCCAACATCATCCGGGACAGGAACACTGTCAGGATCAGCATTTGTACCAATGAAAGAATAATTAAGGACAACGAACAAGTCGCAATGCGGTGAGGTCTCGCTTGGCACCGGTTTCACCTGCGGCCGACCCACTTGAGAAGCCCAGTGACGCACCAACGCGTCTCCAAACTGAAGGGGACCCTTGCAGCCACCTCAGCCACATGTCAGCCCGCCCACTGATCCGGTGGGCAGCACGGTGACAAACCGCACGCCCGTCAACGAGTCAACCGAGTGGCGACTCTTGCTTGCAGGTCAACCACGGAATCTATACTGTCAACTCACCCGAAGGCCCGACTGATTTGGGGAAAAAAAAGGGACTGGATGGGACAGACTGACAGGAAGGACGAGCGCCACACGGTGAGGGGACGGACGAGCGGCGAGGGGAGACGGGGGAGGCTAATGCATCTGCCGGCGACGGCACATAAAGAGTCCTTTCCAAATTGTCGAAATCTCTCCCTCCCACCGAGGCCGTCTCGCGGCGTGGTAATATTGTAAATGTCAGAGATGGCTTTCCGTTCCCCGCCGCCCGTCTCCATAATGGACCCACCTGTAAAGCCAATTTGCACAAACCACAAGCTTTAGCATGGGGGAGTCCAAACCTGATCCGCCTGCGCTGGAATCATCGCAGCGGCGAGCCCAAAGATCAGGCACAAAAAAAGAAAAATCAGGGGAGCGCGTTTCTTAAAAGCATCGGGGGAACATTTGAGAGCCATCCTCCCTCTGAGCTGTCTAAATAACGTCTCGTCAGTCATCACTCGTTGCTGCACTTGTCTCCGAAACCAGCCCTGGCGTCTGAGTGGAAGTTTTGATGGCAGATGATATTAAGTCTTTCCCACAGCTGAGAGTGCAGCACTCTCTTTTTTCCTCTTCTGGCTTTGTACCTACAACCCCCCCACCACCACCACCACCACCACCTCCCTCCTTTTCTCTCTCTGTCTCCCCCGTCTGTGTCTGTTAGGTTAAAGCCTATTGTTGCTCAGGCCACAGGGATGAATGTGATGGTGACACCGCTGCTCTTTTCACTTTCAATCAAGTCTAAAATGGCTCAGACACCGCTCACAGTCCGTCTGTCTGGCACCCCCCCTCCCCTTCCCATCTTTTGCCAGTTTTCCACATAAGACCCGTATCATTGCTTGGTTTAATTATCTGGCTAACTTTGGCTTTCATACAACAGCGCAGTCACTTGCTGCAACCAACATGGCGAATCCGAGCAGATTACTGCACACTTATGTCAGCCTTGATGTCTGACCACCAACGTCTGTATTCTCTGGTCATGACGAGTTGGTGTTTTGTTTAGTGTTTTTTGTTTTTATTAAAGGAGCAGCCAGACATTGTGATTTTGCATTTTGTAAAGGAAAAGTAAAACAATCAATGACCCAAAAAAACATTAAACTGAACGAGTTCTCTCATTTTTGACTTGGTTTCTTGTCATGTTGAGCCAACTGCCTGCTAAACTCAATCAATCTGATGTTTTCAGGAGATTTACAACTGATTGTATTGAAGCTTTTAACCTAAATAAAAATCTTGTGGTCTCGGGTCGAAAGCCGTGCAAAAAAAAAAAAAAGAGTTAAATGCGAACAGTCGTACATCAAAAAACAAAGATAAAAAGTCTCGAAAGTACAACAAACTACACATAAAGAGGATCCAAAGTTCTGGGGCGCCCGAGAACGGAGCCCACTTCTTACTTTCCTCCAACATTTGGTGTGAAACCCACACGCACATGCACAGTGCTTCTGTGTATACTTGTCAAGGCTGAGGGAGACAGTGTGTCCTCAGCAGATGGGGATGCAATGACACTTGATAAAAAAAGAAAGGAGAGAGAGGAAAAAAGAGAGAGAGAGAGAGAGAGAGAGAGAGAGAGAGAGAGAGAGAGAGAGAGAGAGAGAGAGAGAGAAGACGCCGCATCAGACAGTCTGTGAGAACACACAAACACACAGCGAACAAAACAACCTTTTCAGAGCCCGTCCGCTTTTGTTCTTAATGCCACTGCGAGCGCACAGAAGAAACGACGCAAACTCGTCAGTGATACTCGCAGGAGATATCGCTAATCTCTCCCTCTCTGACACACGCACACGCACACGCACACGCACACGCACACACACACACACACTTTTTTGCTTCAGCCAAAACAAAAAAAAAAAAGAAAAAAGCGATGAATTCCTAACAAAGGTGAATCAGGAGTGTGATGTGTGTAAACTGGGAGGGTTGCCAAGTACAACAATTTGGCATAATCCACAGGGAGGATCACGTGTTCTCGCATGTGTAAGCGATTGTGTGCAGGCTCTACGTATGTGCGCATTATTACCCCTTTGGATGCAGGTGGGGGACTCGCTACGTGCGCTTGCCGTCGCCTGTGCTGTTTGAAAGCGTGTGCAGTTGCTACCACTTTCATTGTGTGGCCTGTGCATCATTTACAGCCATACATGGGGCCGCTTGGCTCTAATCCCCTCCCTCTCTGATTCTCTTGGGTGAAAGAGAAGGCACAATGAAGCGGCAGCAGTCCCCCCCCCCCCACCTATCTTGTCAAATTCAAGAATCCTGTTTTTGCTTTTAATCTGGATTATTTTCAATTCAGTTAGATTGTAGAATCGCACACATGGGCGGGACTTTTGCAATTTGCGATGCTCGTGTATTTATAGATGGCAAAATCCTACAACGCACTTCTATCGATGTGTGTGAGAAAACCACAAAATCCATGAACACTGGAGAGACCACCATTGTACATCTTCCTATTGTAATTAGAGACCCCCCCCAAACCCCCCCCCCCCCCCCCTTAGCCGCCTTGTATATATACGCACACATACAAGTTTACACCCGCCTCCCTCCCCGTTGTACACCATCTGTCACTCGATGGCGACCCCGCCCACCAAGAGTCCTGCCAGCCAATCGGGAGGGTGAGAGCACCCCACGCTCACAGGCCATTAACCCCTAATCAGCTGGGGAGACGGAGCCGGGCGGCGAGCCAAGGCGTGTGCACGTACGCTCACACACAAATAGAAGCGGGTCTTATTCAGGCAAAGCCTCACCACAGGCAGAGAGACACAACCCCCCCGCCCCACCCCTATCCCTACCCCTCCGTCCCCGATGGACTTTAAAGTTTCAGAGGACGCCATCTTTGATTTCATTCATCTAACATTCCCCACAGCGTTGTGTCTACACTTTACGCACTCAGCCAAAAGCCCCTCCTTCATTTCGTCGCCCACAGAAGATCGCTGCATTGCCTGTTTGTTGGATGGTCTAAAAAAATAAAGTGGTGAATTATTTAATAAAAAAAACCCAACAACAACAAAGATTGTTTCAGGTTTATGCTAATCTGTGTGATGGTCTTCCCCCTGTTTTTTATTGTTGTGGTGGCAAAGAAGAAGCCTGAAGCCTCAATAGCATCCTAAGCCTCGTCGAGTTTTCCGACTGCTAAAACATCCAAGAGACCCTCAACAAGGACCAGCCGAGGACTGAACTCGGTGACCCCTTCAGGCACAAGAGGAATCATCTGCATTCATTATGTTTCCCCACTCAATTATTCAGGTTATCCCTTCACTTCACTGTTATTGCCATCCATCTCCAGCAAACACACACTCGCACCCTTGACCTGCACAAACCCTCAAGCGCTACGGGGGTGGTGGGGTGGGGGGGCGTGTTTGCCGCTACCTTGAACCAAGACGCGTCGATGCGACTTCATATGATAATTTAGGCGTAAATCCCGAATGGAAATAAAGAGCTGCATCCTTTGGAAATAAAACTGTCACATAAATCCATCGCGTGGCAGTAAATCACGGCGCGGCCAGCGGTCGTAATGAGTCTGAATGGCGAGAATGGGAGTCGAGAAAGAAAGGAAAATGAAATGGAAAATCGCGAGGACGCAGAGACTCTCAAAAGGTCTCGAGATTGTTTTTGGATGATAATCGTGGCACAGAAACAAGAGAGGTGATTTTTAGGTGAGTTATACTTCCGCCGGGAACGGTTATTATAGAAGTCGCCATCCTCTAAAAGACCGACCAATGAAGATGTAATTTTCAGGAGGAATTCAGATAAACATGCACGTGGTAAAGGAGCAAACAAATAAGTGGTGACGAAAGAAGAAAACCTACAAAGCGTGAGTCGTCCTCTGTAACTGACAAACTCTTGACACCGACTGTCCTCTGCTGTCAAACCGCCTCTCACGTCGCTTTCTTGTTGAGAGTGGAGTGACACGTTGTGATTTGTAACTTTTATCAAAACACAACGTCTCAGCAAAAAAAAAAAAAAAAAAAAAAACTCAGCCCCATCGGTAGGAGAAAAAAAAATGTCGTCGCCACCTTTTTCCTTCTCGGATCTCACTTGCCCCCGAGCCGAGGATCCGTCCTCCTCCGGCAGCACCACACATCCCTCGCAGCCTGTGGCCCTTCCCATCTCCCATCTGTTCTGACAGCTCCAAGGTTAACACAGCACCCCCCCCTTCTCCCCTCCTCACACACCCCTCTCTCTCCCTCTCTCCATTCACACACACACACACACACACACACACACACACTTGGCCCCCATGCATTCAATCAGCCATCTATCTCTGCAGCGCATACTCGCGTATGCACACGCACGCGCACGCTCTGTACACTGAAACTTCTCCTCCCCTCTGCCTATCCTTCGATCCATCTATCCATCATCCGCCCATCCATCTTTTCCATCCCTCCCTCCCGGAGTGTTTGCTGATGCGATAACAGCTGATTGATTCATTTGTGATTTCCCAGCAGCCCCTGTCCCAAACACATGCATGAAAAAAAAGAGGGGGGGAGGGGAAAAATTCTTTGCTAACCGCCGGGACTCATTTGTCATGATTACATTGAATTGATTCCCTGATTTGCTCCATTCTGTTGCAATGGGGGGGAGGAAAGCAGGAGTGAGACAGGGAAGGGGGAGGGGGTGGGGGGGGGGGAAAGGAAGAGAGGTGGGAGAGAAAGGTTTAATCAAGTTCCTTTCAACTGACGTGTCACAGTGAAAACAACAAAACAGGGGGGTGAAAAACTGCCGATTCGACGGGGGGCTGACGTGGATGGAAATCAGCTGACGCGTCAGCCTCTACACCCGAGTCCCCCAAAACAGGCGAAAAACGGGCAGACGTCTGAGAGGAGAGGGGCGAAAAACACAGGGATGGCAGGTGAAACCTGACACGGCGCAGATAATTCCAGAAGGGCGATGACGTTCAGAGGAGAAACACAGAGAGAAAAGAAACCTGTTCAAGACAGACAAAGGACAAAGTCCAATCAAAATCATCAGGACGAGGATGAATAGGTAAGGCAGCACTTGTAAGTCTGGTTTTCGAAACAAACACACACACACACACACACACACTCGTACACAAACAGGTATCTTTGGCCAGATAAAGGCGGGATGGTTGGACGGACGGATGGATGGAGGGGAGGCATTCTCCGCTCAACGTGCCTGAAATTCAATCAAGGACTTCATTTTTCTAATTTCAAAGCAAGGTGAAGTGGTCTAATTCAAGACTTGCATGCATTTGGATGTTAATGGAGAGTCACTTGGTTGATTCATACCATTGTGAATGTGAGCAACACTAGAATGAAGGTTATTTGGAGAGAGAGAGAGAGAGAGAGAGAGGGAGAGGGAGAGAGAGGGAGGGAGAGAGGGAGAGAGAGAGAGAGAGAGAGAGAGAGAGAGAGAGAGAGAGAAAGCTGTAAAAGCTGCTGCTTTCAGCTTCACAGCAGAAGACAGACCAGAAACCCGAGAGTGCCGAGAGCAGAAATGCTCCAGCAAAAAGAAGAAAAAAAGAAAAAAAAAACTCACAAGAAATACATTGTGCCTAATACAAAGCTGAAGCTGTATTGAGGTGAGGCAAAGTTAAAGGAGCCTTGATACATGTGTGTCAACCACAGAAGCTGTTCTTTCTCCAGTGCGTTGAGGCCCCGTTCACTCAAGGCTAAATTAGAGATAAGAAGGCCGTGTTTTTGTCCCCCCCCATTGTTTGCGGGCGTTTTCAGAGTGGAGGCATCATTGTACGGGCGGCCTCGTCTGCAGACGCTGACAAAGAGACAAGCGAAAAAGCAATTTATCACGCTGTAAACACTCAAAGAAAGACTGGCGTCACTCCCTTACAGGTGATAAAGTCTCCATTCATTGTCCGCCCGCCAACTTGGACTTCCAGTTTTGACTCCTCTTTTGTGGAGGCGCCGATCGAGGCGAGCGGCGCGACGGCGAGCTCTCAAAGAGGAGGTGCGAACGGGCTGCGCGGGAATGTCAGTTCTTCAAGTGATATCTGATATGCAGGGGCATGAGAGGGGCAACATGGGGCGGGGGGGCTACAAAAAAAGAGAAGCAGCTCAGGTAAAACAACACATGGAGCTGAGGACTTTTTGTTTCTTTTACTTGGAACAAATGGTACGAAGCCTCGTGTAAAACACCACTGCAGAAAAACTTCCCAAAGTGGCAGCAACCAATCAGAGCGGCATATGTAAATACAACACTGGGGGGGGGCAGGGGGGGAGTATGCCCGAAGGCTCAAATGACATGCCTCTCTGCACCAAATGTGGCCGAATCCTCATTTGTCCATGTGAGCAAATGTAATATACATAATCTATAACACACCGACTGTTTGGTTACCTGGCAACCCGCTCAGATGCTGAACCCGCGCGGGCAGCGAGCCGTGACGCGAGGCTGGCGAAAGCTCATCACGCGGCGAACATCGGCAATAACCGTAACATTGGGTCATCTGCGAAGGTTTATTTACCTAATTAGCCAGCTGATGCGCGTCGTTGTCACAAAGAGAGCCACAGGACAGAGTGTCAGACGAATGATATCATCGCGCGGCACCGGCTTTTTTAAAACTAAATCGCAGGCGCCTAATGGCGAGCTTGATGGTACGAGAGCAACGTGGTCCATGCTAATGTTTCATTAGCACCACGATGTCGTTTCTCCCTAATTGCAGGTTTGATAAAAGCGAGATGCGCTCGGAATAATTTAACTACGAGCAGTTTTTTAGGTGTTTGATGTGCCAAGAGGGGGGCTCACGCTGCAAGTAGGTGATGTCCAACACCATTCCAAGGTGGGATTTGTAGGGAGGGGGGGTTTAGGTTCAAACGACGTGGACGACAGATACTGGAAAGCGCAACTCCTCCACCGAGGCTAAAAAAAAGGGACATGGCTGTGCCTTGTGTGCAGCACGGTGGCCTTAAACCTGTATGAGATTTTAGAGGGATCAGTGTTGACCTGTGAACCTTTGGAGCTGCCTTCCAGCATCCTAAGAGTCTCAGCAAAAGAGATTTTCTGTTGTTAAACTCCGACTCTGCTGTTTATACACAGCAGTTAACGAGACGTCTGGATAAGCGGAATTTACTACAACTCTCGCGTAGTGTCAATTATGCTCGGGGGGGGGGGGGGCAAAACCCGAACCAAAAGGTATGGCCACGTATGCCCAAAAAACTGCAAATAACCCATAAATTTC
>JAUESF010000041.1:10149747-10162052 GCA_032274765.1 Malacoctenus tetranemus
ACACACACACACACACACACACACACACACACACACACACACACACACACACACACACACACACACACATGCACACTCCAATACACGCTCACGCATGCACACACACTTGCACATGTACCCAGGCTCTAGTCTGGCAATTTTATTCAAAAGATTTGTACCTTACTCGGGTCCACTTAATGAAGCTGTAAATTTAGAGACACGAGGGCCTTTATGGTGCTCCTCTGAGAGCAGCCACAATGATCCTGGGACTGAGCTGGTTAATTAACTGATTGTTTGCTTGGCTGGGAGCCACCGAGAAATGGGATAGATGGAGACGGAGACAAGGAGAAGAAGAACAGAGGGGGACTTGAGAGGACGGAGGAGAGCGGGAGAACAGGCGTGAAAGGGGAGAGGAGAGAGGAGATGAAGAACAGAGGGCACAGAAGGAGAAAAAGGGTGGAGGATATGAGAAGAGCGTGATGAGACGAGAAGAAAGGAAATTATGTGGAAGAGACTTCAAGGGCACTGCTTAATATTTTGACTGGCATGAAGATAGACGTGGTTTACCTTCCTTTTTTTTATTCTTCCTAAATTCACTGTTCAGTATTTGATGGAAGTGTCATGAGTGCAAAAATCTGCTAAAAACACATTGAAGAAATTGTTTTTTTTCACTACTCGATCATCAAAAATATTAACTAATCTTGAGGAGGCATGTGAATGGCTGAAGCGGGTTTCATATGACTGCTTTTGTTGCTGGAACATTGCGCTGAAAGACAGAAATCTTACATTCAAGGTGAAAGTCCAAGCGGTCATGAAAAGTACAGTCACAGGAAGGGAGAAATTGTGTATTTTCAAGAACATTGGAGCCTGTGTGTTGCCGTACCTACATTTCAGTACCCGTTCATCACCAATCAGAGCAGAGGTGCACATGAACATGCATCATGTGGTCGTCACACTCACATAGATCCAGCACGAAGCAATAAGCAGAGGAGATATCATCTTATTCATCACATTACATGAAGAATCTTCTCTTTGATTTTTTTCCTGCAACGACCTCTGTGTTTGGACCGGGTGCGGCCGTCCACTCACTGAGACCAAAACACCTGGTGGGTTTTATTTTTTCTTTCTTTTTAGCGTCACATTATTGTTTACTTCAGGTCACCTGGAGGTCTTCCCTCACTGCTCAGTCCTTCAGTTTTGTTCCTGAGGGCCTCAGAGAGCTCTCCAGGTCTTGACATGATGACAGCGTGCACTTTAACCGGCAAGAGAGCGCGGCAGACTTCTTTCTACACACACGTAAGACCGACCACCAGTCACATTTTCTCATTGGCCTTATTTGATTTATTTTAAGTTTGAGTCTTTCCTCATTCATGTGAACACACTGGATTCATTCACTTCCTGTTGAGACATTTTGAAAAAATCAGTGATTGAATTACTGCAAACAGATAAAAAAAGGAACATGCCGACACGCTGACAGTGCAAGAAGAAGGTTGCGGGGCTGGTGGGGGTTATGGTGGAGGGGGGGATCTCCGAAGTCGTTTCGGTTCACCGTGCCGACGGCGAGCGCCTACGCGGGGCTTTGCGGCACGCCGACAACGGTTGTGATATTTCCGTCTGGACAGGATGATTGATCGCGGCTGCCATTCATAAAGCCACCCCAGGTTTCACGTCTGGAGAATATTCAGATATGAGTGATCGCCGCAATATAGTTTCCAGCCACCGCTGGCAACCATGAATGGCACGCAGCTGAGCAGCACTCCGGGTGGTGAGTTGTGGGTTTTTTTGTCTTTCTCTTTTTTCTTTCTCTTTTTTTCTCTTGCTCTGGGTTAATTAATAGTTTTGCTTCCTCACACCCACAATGCAAAGTCTCCGCTTACCTGCAGTTTCAGAAGGAAAAGAGGTGCCGACATGAAAGAAGCGTCTCCAATGTTTCTTTTTGCTCGCTGAATGGTGCTCCTATCATCGTATTTGCGTTTAACCTTGCAGACAGAAAAGCTGTCTCTTGTTCACCGTGTTGTCTGTTTCTTTTTATGTGCAGGATCCTTAATTGTTCTCTATTTCGGTGAGATTATACCTAAAGTCCTCGATTCATAATTGAGTTTGTCTTTATTTTTCTTCTTCACTTTAGCGTCGTTGCTCTTTTTTTCCACAAGAGATACGAGCTCACATTTCATCTTCACCGTCGAATTATACAAAACACTCGCTGACAAGAAAGTAGAGACAAAGCCAAAAGAGGTTGACGGCATGATTGTTTATTTACTGCCATGGTCGCAAGTTCTGAGGTCCCCATTGTTACTGTTCAAGAAGTCAAAGTCCAGCCAGCAGTTAGAGCTTCTTGCTGGTTCTCTTCAGCACGACAGCGCCGGCCTTCGAAGTCTGCGAAGCAACAAATAGTCACATAAAAATTGCCGAGGCAGGAAGAGAACAATTCAATGTTTAAACTCTGAATGGGAAAAAAAAAGAAGAAGAAAGAACCAGCTACCGGCAGACTGAGTGTTTGAACAATAAATTTACTGGCAAAATTCTTCACACAATAAAAGTCTTTGTCTGGAATTGCTTCCTTGCGCTTTCTTTGCTAAAACACCACATTTGGTTTCTATTAAACCGTTCATTTTCTCTTTTTTATGTGGGTTCAAAACTTCAGGAGTCAAGAAATCCGTTGCAGAAACGGCTGTCTGACTCCAGCCTGCGTGTAAAAAAAAAAAAAGAGCTCATATTCAAGACCGGGACGCCTCCTTGGAGGCGTTTGACAACACTGAGATATCTTCGGGGTTTATCTTGTTCCCCATTTGAAGTCGGCCGCTTGCTGAAACATAACTGATGACTCTTAACAATCCCCGCAGGGGGAGCCGGTCGTAATAACCGCTGCCGCGGCCCCGATAATGCTCGGCAGTAAAAGCCGAACTGAGCGCGTTTTTTTACCTCGATGAGCTTGCCTCCGCTGACCTCGCAGGTGTGGTGGTAGTTGGGGAAGGTCACGCTCAGCTTGCCGCCCTCCATGGATACTGTGGCCTGTGAAACACAGAAGTCGTGTAGTTGGTAAGCGGTGCTCCAGCCCTTCACCCGTCCCTCCCTTCTTTCGTCGCGCCTCCTGCTTTTCCAGACTCTTCCTCGGTTCCTACCTTGAACTTCTTCCCACCGATGGTCTCCATGTCGCACTCCTTGCCGATGGTGAACTTGTTGGTGACCTTTGCGTTGGCGGGGTACAGCTGGGTCCAGGAGAAATCGTTGCCGTCCTGGGTGACTTCCGTGACCAGCTTGTAGTCGCGGCCCTTCTCGATGATGTCGTCGGGGATGCCTGGAGTGTGAAGGGGAAGAGGAATGCGAAATTGAGGCAAAGATCAAAAATCTGCGTTGTTGGAAAAAAAAACAAATGAAAGATCCTTTTTTTTCTCGTTTGGCTGTTTCAGTCTCACCGAGCAGCTTGCAGAACTCGTCGTACCCCTCCTGGGTCTCGGTTTCCCATTTTCCTGCAAAGGCCATGTTTTTTGGATGGAGTCGGTGGGTGGAGGAGCGAGAGCAGAGCTGCTGAGGCAAGCCGAAGGGGAGAAGCGAGGTACCGAGTCCGGGGCTGCTCCCTCTTTATATACTGTACACCTTCCCGTCGCCTCCCTCATTTGCATGCGGTGACACAAGAGAGCAATTACAACTGAAGATGATGACTGCAACTGGCTACCAGGGAGGCGGTAATAAAATGCATAAACTGGCGTTTACGGAGTTCAGAGGAAGTGAGTAAAAAAGAAAAAAGCGCTGACTGCTCATCGGGAGGGGGGGAGGCGAGGGGCGGGAGGGTGAGCCACCAGCTCACCTCCAGGTCACTGAACTCTCTCCCATTGCGGCTTTATGGTCATACCCTCGACTTTTACAGCCAGCGATTCAAAAATCAAATAAAAATAAAAAGAAGAGCCGTTTTAAAGTGTAATCCATTCATTTGTTGGGGCCTTATCATTCAAGCAGAGCTCATGCGGTGTGTGAAGAGAACGTGTTGAAAGTCTTATTTTTGTGATTTTTATATCGTTTTTTGTGTTCATTGTTTTTATTTCTCTTATGTTTCATATTTCTTTCAATATTCTCACCTTTTTTTCCACCGTTTGACCTCATTTCTGTTTTTACTTCTGTTCAGTGCTTTGTATCAGTAGCTGCTGTGTTTAAGCGCTATACAAATAAAGCTGACTTGATTTGACGAGAACGATCAAGCGATTTAAGTGGAATTTGTTTGAGATGAGACGTCCTGATCCTGCTTGTCGACGAGTGGGAACGCGCGTGGTCAGACTGCCGCCAAGACCAGGAGTATTTGTTTTCCCCTCCTCGAATCGATTATGTAAAACTAATTGCCGTGCGCTGCGGCCTTCTCGTCCCTTAAAGGGGGCCCTCTGCCAGAACGCTGCGCCTCAGCTTAAAGGATGCGGCTGTTAATGTTTCAAATCCCCCCCCTCAGAAAAAAAAACAAACCCAAATCAAACATGGTAGTCGAGCCGTCTCTTCAGTCCGCGTTTATTTACTCCTCGCGGCGGACTCGGTCGAGCTCTGCGAGTTCTGACGGAGGCGGGCGCGCTCGTGCTAATGCAGGAATCCAGTTAAGTCGTGCACTCCAGCGACGGGGCCTCGTGGATGAGATTTTAATGAGCATCATCAGCGTGCAATAATCTGGTCTGTGTCTCCCTCGGGGGGGAGGGGGGGGGGAGTCTAGGGGGGAGGGTGGGCACACACAAATGGAAAGAAAAAAACACCAAATGCACGAAACAATTCATTTAAAATTCAACCAAAGCCAAGCTTTTCAACCCTGGCGTGTGCGACAGACACACAGTTTCTCTCGCCAAACAGCAGTTTGAAAAGCTACACTTCCTTCAGCGTTTCCCTCTAAACGACATCATTGCTGACTGCTGTGCAGGCTATAAACACCACTTGCTGATGTGAGCCAGTTGGATACTTTCACTGCAAAAAAAAAAATAAAGAAGCAAGTTACTTTATTGATCTCCTTGGGGGATCCTTTTTTCCCCCCTTCTGCATTTAACCCATTCAGCTCATAGTTAACATTAACCAGCGAGCTGCTGCAATGCAGCGCGAGGAGGGAGCTAGTGCTACGAAATAAAGACACAGAAGAGAACCCATTAAAAACACACTTTATAGAATCTAGACCTTGCGAGCTGCTCCTTGCTTTCATTTCGAGGGCTCCTTGCTTTTGTGCTGCCGTGAGTTTGCATCGCGCACCTAAGTGCAACGTCTGTGCCCCCGCTGCGAGAGCTTCCAGAAAAAAGCCTTTAGAGACGTTTGTCAGCGCAGCGAGAACGATTCCCGGCAGATAACCTTAAAAAAACGCTGTTGACACAACACAGCCCAAACGTGTGACGAACGCAAACAATTCCTCCACCTCAGTCGAAGAAAGAAAAGAGGGGGGGGGGAAGTGCGGGCGCCACATTGTTACACGGACACAATAAAATGTTGCTTGTACACATCAGTGGCGGAAAATTGTCCATTAGGGCGACTGTATGACTGAGGCACCTCGGGCTTTCAATTCAGACACACCGTGAATAGGTAAAAGCTTTTGATACTGCACTTAACTTCGATCTCGCACAATGCGGCCGTTTTCACCGGCCGCTGATAGCGTTTTCCAAACCATGAAAAAGTCATCGTGGCCTTGGAGCTCTTTATGGATACATAAAACATCACATTGCCCAACATCCAATAAAAAGACACCCACTATCTCTTTCTCTTGTTTTACTGTTTGCCTCTGTCCTTCCTCACTCTTGCACACGCTCTCGTTCGCAGGAGATCAATGTGCTGAAGTGCACAAATGCAATTTAGGCGGGGAGGGGAGGGGAAAAAAAAGGGAAAAAGATCTGCAGATTTAACACGTTATCCTCTCAGACCGGACAGTCTTTAGGATTCCTGCATGAACTGAGTGAACTGCGTGGAAACGACAGCGCATGACATTGAACCCGGCCGCGGCCTTCGCGTTTGACCTTCCTCCCGGAGCTGATGACGCTGCGTTTTCAGGCCGCGGCGTAAAATTTGTTTGCGGTGCTTTACATATCTGTCCGTTTCCAGAGGCTGCGTCTGCCTGCCGCTGTAGTGCTTTGCTGCACCCCCCCCTCTCTCTCTGCTTGAAAGAATTTACACATAAAAGAGGAAGCATGGTGTGGTTTTTTTCTTTCTTTTTCCCCTTAATGTGTGTCACTCACGTTGATGAACTGTCTCACTTGAAGCGACTGCATCCGTGATGAGCGCTCCAGTTAGGTGCAGCTTGCACGATTTCAAAGATGTGGCTTTCGAGACGAATTCGGCGGGACAACTTTAATCAGCACGCGTTCACTGATTGTGCCCATCCATATGATGTCCACTTACCTAGAGAGTGATAAAGGATGCTTAGTTTGACTTGGGATCACATTTCTGCACCTCGAAATGCCAGCAAATTCAAAAGTAGCTGCACCAGTCTCCTCCAAACACAATGGTGAGATGCAGATCCAACCTTTTGTTTTTCTAATTCACAATCAGTTTTCAGTGAACACATCCTTAAGTATAATGTAGCATAATGTGCTCATGTGAAGCTGACAAAAGAGTGACTAAAGGTTGGTGTGGTTTTGTGTGCGCGTGCAGTTACCTCACAAAACACAATGTTACACACGTTTTTGCGACTCCTGCTCTCAGCATGTAACTTTGTCACCGTCATTCTCCCGGTTCATGTTTTATTCTTTGTGTCAAGGTCATGTCAAAGCCGCTCTCGTAATAAAAATAGTGAGCAAAGTGCAGTCATCACTGAGGTTTATTGTCACTGTTGTAACCTTGTGGTTACGCTTTAAAGGTTTAAACTTTTGCTAAAACTTTTCCCCCCAGCTCCGATCCCACCGATCCCACCGCCAGTTGAAGAGCGACCGGCTTAATGAGTAACGTGGGACTGCAGGCCGTCCGTCGCCTTGAGTCCGATCACATGCGGATGAAGTCATGCCTCGCTCCGGCCTCTCCTCTTGTTTCACGATAGGCATCTCTCAATATACGCGAGGAGAGGCGGACATAAAGAGGACTGAGAGCTGACAGCGAAGACGAATACAAGAGAAGAAGAAAAAAAAAAACAAGAATATGAACAAATGAACAAGTAGTTAACGGAGAACAAGAGGGAGGAAGAAGGGGGGGAGGAAAAAAGATTCTAAAGAAAGATACATATAGATAGATTCCTTTTATCTACAGCTATAAAGAGGGGATTTGCGATGGAGGAATTAAAGGAGGGGAGGCCTTGATATGCAAATGAGAGCTGCTGCTAATCAAAGCAATAAGATTAGCCTTCCAAATTGAGATGAAGAAAGGCTCCATTATCTGGGCCGAGTGTCATGTTTAATAACGCGGAACGGCATGGTAATTCACCAGTGATGCAACTGCAGCCTATGTGAGAGTACGTGTGTGTGCGTGTGCGTGTGTGTTGTGCAAAAGAGAGTGTATACGTGTGTGCATGCGAGTCTGGGTTTCCAAAGCGGCATGGAGAAAGACGAAAGAAAAACCCCACAATGTATACAGAGAGAATTATACATGTGAAAGTCAAATTGTGACCTTGTCTGTGTGTGTCACCCAGCGTGAGCGCGTGAGAGCGGAGACGACAGCGAGGAGGAGACGCAGAGGAGGGAGAGGGCGCGAAAGGCTGGGTTCCCAGGAGGGGGGGATAAAAAAAAAGTGTGCCAGCGCGTGTTTTTTGCGCGCGCACGTGCTCGGCTTTGATGCCTAAAGTTTTTTTTTTGCGCCGGAAAACGGCAGCTTTCCACAAGCAGGAGTGGCTCGCGCATATTCTGAGGCAATACTGCCCCACTTGGTTTAATTAGGGACAGTAATGAAGACTCCGATGGACTGGAACGTTTGAGTGGAGCGAGCAGCCGCTCCAATGTGGGAACCATCCCAGTTGTGTTCCACGCGTTCTTCGGGAACGTCAATTGCTGTTTTCTGACTGATGACTAAAATCTCCTTCACATTAACCAGACACAGAAAAATCACATAAAGAGGTTATTTATGACATTGATTTGAGTTCCTGCTCGGGTGGAGGAGTTGTTCTTTCGTGGGGGTCTTTTATGAGTGAAGGTGGGACGTACAGACAGATAAGTGCAGCAGTGATGTGGTGGAGAAGAAGGCGCTGAGGTGAAGAGCCAAGTCAATCTACCGCCCCCCACCGTCACCGTTGGGTCACGACCTTTGGGTCACGACCAAGAGATAGAGATCTCAGACAAGTGGCTGAAATGAGTTTCCTCTGTGTGAGAGAGAGGCGTGAGGAGCACCCCGGAGGAGGTCAGAGTGGAGTCGCCGCTCCTCCACATTCAGAGCAGTCAGCCGAGGAGGCTCGGGCATCTGTTTCCTCGCCCCCACCCCGGGGGAGGCGTGCTCCACTGGGAGGAGACCCTGGGGAAGCCGTGGGCGGGTCCCCAAGGAAGAGCTGAAGGGAGAAGGAAGTCTGGGTGCCTCTGATGAGACCGCTGCCCCCCACAACCCCCCGCAGTGGACGGATGGATGGATGGATGGATGGATGACAAGCAGGCAGTAGATGTATAAAGTATCAGAAGCTGAAGCATTAATCTCTGAGATGTTGGAGATAATTTGACTTTGATCAGATCCAAAGTTACAAAACTGCTGCTAGCAGACGCAGACCTTTGCTCCCATTTCACAATTTTTCAACACTCTGTTCTTAGCTCCTCCATTGTTTATGGAGTCTATATGCAGACATGTTTGGATTCACCAATTTGAAACCAGTAATGCATTGGGACGATTGGCCAGCGTGCAGCCAAACTGATCCGCAATGCGGCATCATTTATCTCGAGTGGCCGAGTGAAAAGAAAGCGTTTATTTTTCCCTTCCACAAGTGTAATGCTGTGGTTTAAGTGTACTGAAATACGGCTCATCAGTTTCTCCCACACAGAGATGCGACTCACAGTGGCAAAAAGGCAAAATAGTGACAATAAGTCAGGCACGGACGGATGGTTCGCAAAAGGTTTTCTTCGCCCTCGGGAGGCAAAAATAAAAAACAATAGGAGCAAAGGGAACGATAAGGAGCAAGGACAAACATTTTTTTGAAGCAAAGAGGCAAACATGAGGAAGGGGTGGGTGGGGGGCTGGGGAGGGGGGCGCGCAATATCACTGGTGCGTAACAGGGAAAACCAATTGCTTATGGTAATTCTCCCCTCGATCACAGCTAATTTGAGCATGACCACTGACGGCTGAAAATGCTGCACATCGCACCTTTAACTTTGAAAAACCTGACAGCGAGAGCTGCCTCAGTAACTCGGGCAATGAGCCAACAGAACCATTAAACACCGAGACAGAAATAGGCCACAGTAGCCGCCAACAGTAAGCATTCTGTTGTTGTTATCTTTACTGTTTCTCAATCCTTCCTGACAGCCTCGCTATCCTTTGGGGAAGGAAACGGCAGTCACTGGTGATTATAGAGAGCCCACCGCCCCCACGCCCGCCCCTCACCCAGGGAGCCAAATTATGCCTGCATTAATATTTCATATTACACAGGAGGAACCACGTGTACTCAGCCCTTTGTCTTTATGTCAAATGAAATGTGCTCGGCAATCATCAGAGGGCGAACCGTGGCGGCGAGGGGAGGGGCGAGGCGGGAGGAGGAGGAGGAGGCGGAGGAAGGGGGAGAGGAAAAGGAATGGCGGGAAGGAGAAGAAGAGGGGAAAGAAGTCAAGTCGCGAGCGGAGAGCTGGAGGGAGGACGAGGAGAGGCCCGGCAGAAGAGGGTGAAGGGACGGCGAAGGAAGGCGCGTATCTTGATGAGAGGAGAAGATGAGGCAAGAGAGGGACAAGGAGACATGAAAGAGGGCAGCGTACGGAGATGAGACATCAGGAGGGGAGATGAAAGGCCGGTAGAAGGGGGGGGGGGGATAAAAGTGGAAAGGGAGAAGAATAAAGAAGCAGATGAGACACACCTTGGTGCTTCAGATATCTGGAGGAGGTAAAGTTGCACGTCAGGCCGAGGAAAGGACAAAGAGTTTGAGCCGCAGCCAGTCTGCTTATTGAATTCAGGCGGCTGTTATCTAAATGACAGGATGCGAGCAGCCGGCAGGGTCTCTGCTCCAGAGGCCAGGTTTCTGATCACATGACCACATTTTTATATGGCTCTCACGCCAGCATTACCTCAGCGTGCGTTGGCCATTCACCTGCAGCTCTTAAGCAAGGCACAACTCTTAAATCCAGACAAAGAATCAATCATTCATATTTAGTTCCTGTGGCAGGTGATACAGGAGCGAAATATAAACCACTTTTCTTTACTTGGCCAGAAAGCAGTTGTTAATTTGAGTCGATTAAATGTGTCACTGGTTCCTGCGTGTTGCAGGCTGCATGTGACACCCACTTCCTGCAATGAATAACAGCCGAAAGTTTAGCAAGTGAAAAAAAAGGAGACAATTTCATGTGGTTTTTCAGTTGCGAATGTGAATGGATGTGATTAGAGGATGTGAATTGGTTTGGTGATCGGTTGGAAGCTTTCAAGTGTCTTGTAATGTCAGGTTTTGGGGTGCCGTGGATGGTGATTTTCACACTGGAGGCTTTTATTTCACCTGCTGCATTTGCTGAAAATACACAAAAAGTAGCAGTGACGATGTGAGGGGCGGGGAAAAAACGTGTTTGCAAGAAGTTTTTCATACAAGGAAATCACATTTTGATCGTGTCAAATCGGTGCCAATTTGTGCCAGTGAGGAACATTTGATAATGTGAATACATTTATGAAAGTCGCTGGTTTTAAAGAGAATTGTTTAAAAGCACCGCTTGTTCAACTCTAAGTTAATCTTTTGGGGTATTTGAATGGTAAAGTTTAAAATAGTTTTTTTTCCAACATTCAAACATTTTTCACTTTGTTTGAATGTGATCAAACAGTGGCTGGATTTGGACACCACAGTGACCAAAAATCAATTTGCACTCACAAAGGGACAAATTTACGGAATGGGGTCTATGCAAATAGCAATCAAATTGTGCAACACCCTGCGGGCCGTGTCCCTCAGAAACAAATCGCTTTATGCTTCGGGATCATTTGACCCACAACAAACAATGTGAGCCATAAATCACGCTTTCTGCCTGTCAAGATAAATGGCGCATCCCCCCCCCAATAACACTGATAACACAGATACAGGTGGCGGCGGGTTCATCCCATTGTCCATAAATGGAGACGATGTCACCAACAGATGGGGTTTCTGCGGTCGAGAACAAAGCCTCACACAGACGCACCAGCACAGGCAGAAGTGACGCCAAAGTGACTGATCGGTGCTTTTTTTCTTTCCTTTCCACGGGTTCCAGCGTTGAACGTGAGGTTGGAAATTCAGAGAGCGACTGAAAAAAAAAAAAACCTTTTTGAGTGGAAACTTCTTAAAGGTCTTTAATTACACAAACACGCACGTACGTACACACTCACGTGCAGAGGCGCACTTGACGGGGAGCGACCGTAGCTGGTTGGTTGGCTGATTAACACGAGCCTGCCAGTGGTTGAGTGTGTTCCCATCATGCTGAGATAGCTGCAGCCTCTTGTTAACCCTCATTGTATGAAACAACCCAGTGGCTCACCTTCAAGCACTCTTATCACCCTCTTCTTCCCAAAGCTCTCTCACCATCAACAATTATGCCTCTGTGTGTGTGCATGTGCGTGCGTGCGTGCGCGTGCGTGTGTGTGTGCGTGTGTGTATCTGTGGCCCTCTCGCTAGCGAGGGAGTTAGCAACAGCCGCTACAAGAGCGCTTCAATATCCTCTCACTCTAACCTGATTATTAATTACAGTCTGCCTCGAGCTGACCGCAGCCCAAACACTGTCTGGCACAGTTACCAAGGAGACGGACACAAAGTCATTCACAAACAAGATTCAGCAAAAAAAAGAAAAAAAGAAAAATCAGATTTAGGCGCGTTAGCCGCACAGCGGTTGCTCACTTTTCCGGTCCATTCATGTCCGCGTCCGCGGTGCTGCTCCGCGCGTCTCACGTATGACAGCGTTCATTCAAGTGTCAGATAGAAAAAAAGCAAAGCAAGCAAAACTGAAAAGCATCTGTGCCTCCGCGACACCTCCCGCCACTTCGGCGTCATCCCAACAGGCTCATAACGCTCTAAACACTCAAGATGAAACCCATCATCTGGTTGCAAAAAAAAAAAAAAACCTGAGTTGATCAAAGCGACCGTGTGCCAGAAAGTCAGTCATGCCTGAGCTGCGCGGCACTCAGCGGTAATCAACCTGGAGCGCTGCCTGCGGCGAGGCTGAGGGACATCAGTCTTTAAATGGGCTTCTGGCAATCAGCTGTGTGTGTGTGTGTGTGTGTGTGTGTGTGTGTGTGTGTGTGTGTGTGTGTGTGTGTGTGTGTGTGTGTGT
>JAUESF010000041.1:10164043-10174815 GCA_032274765.1 Malacoctenus tetranemus
GGACGGGAGCGGTTTGACTGACTCGTCTGTCCAATTACACTTACACACTCTGACAGATGGGCAGGTGGGGGTGGAGTGGGCCGGGCGTGAGCCGGGGTATCCCCATTGGTAAGGGGAGATTAAAAGCTTCAGACTGGGGAGGCGACCACTCGTTGGCAGCGGTGGGAGGGATGCATGTGAAGCGCGCGGGGGGGGGGGTGCAGAGCTAATGGCGGCTCACAGCTGATTGGCCGTGGGTGGCGGCCAATGGGCACAAGGGAAGAATAAAGCAATGATGATTATGAAGAACTGTCTATTCGCGGCTGGGGGAGGGGACTGATGATGCTGATTGCTGGATTGCTTAATTTGGGGGCGGGGGGGGGGCTGCTGGATGAAAGAACTCAATGTGAGAACCTTTGTATTAAGATTTAAAAGACAAATATAGAGGTGCGATTAATGATTTATTTGTGAAAAAAAGTATAAATAGTACATTTCTGAACCAATTCTAGTATTTCAAGCCTTCTCTATCTGCAAAACTGTGCCATCCAAGGTTATTCTGGCCCTGTTTCAATGCATTTTCTTCGTGTTCCTCTTGGCGAGGTAGCTCTGGTAGTAGAAGTTGCTGAAAAGTGCGATGAGGCTGAGAGAATAGGCCAAAACGACCAGGTTCATGGAGTCTGGGAAGTCGCAGTCAGCAAACAGGTTGTAGGTGGTGTGGATGGTCACGATGAAGAACTGGAGCTGGTGAGAGAGGAGAGTGGGGGGGTTGGGGTTGGTGGATAGGAGATGAAGTTAAAGCTCCTAACTGTAGAATGCTTTTGATTTGATTCAAGCAAATACGAGCAGATCTGTCCATCCAACGCCGCCATTCAAAAACAGAAAAATTGCACCTCTCACTGTCCATCACTCTCTATTCCAGTCTGTAACGACCTTTAAACACCTTCACTGTAGATTATAGAAAAGTAATGTAATGTGTGCACACATGCACACACAGCATTCCAAGTCACGTCAGATATTAGTTCTTCAGTCCACTAATTTGTGAAGTCAGCTGTGAATGAATGCTTGAGGGGTCAAGTCTGAGGTCAGAATAATTATCAGAATGACAGAGAGGCACCCCGCTGACCTATATACGCAGGAGGCTTTTTAGACCAAAGGAAACGAAACACTCCAGGACGTATTGTCTCTCAATCAACTACATAAGCAGATAGCAGATGGTCTACTAGTTAGCTTGGGGAGCATCGGGGCAGCTAATCCATCTAGTTATGCCAGCAGCCGCTCAGAACAATGACGACGCAACAAGGACCCCCCCCCCCCACGATAAGCTCGTCAAAGTATTTAAAAACTCGGAAGAAGGGGAAGACTTGCGAATTGACAGTTATATATTAGGACACAAGTCGCTTCACGTGAGCGAAGATAGAGTGGACTACATCCTGGAATAGAGGGACGTGACTTTGTCTGCATCCAGGATCAGCCTGATGCGTTGACTGAATTTTATACCAAGGTGAAATAAGAACATCTTGTTAGCTGGAGCAGCTAAAACACACTCAGAGAGTAAAGCATCAATTGAAAGTAGCAGAACAGGTTGAATGTGAAACCAAATGTCCACTTATTCAGAGTCACACTGACCAGCTGCAGAGAGGTGAGGTACCGCTTCCACCACAGATACTTGGTCATGTTTGGCCCCAGCGCCGCCAGGCCGTAGTACAGATACATGACGACGTGGACGAGCGAGTTGATGAGACCGATCAGGAACGCTGTGGATAAATACCAAAAAAAAAACCCAAAGAACCCAGCATGTTTGATTCTTGCACCCGATTGTGGGGAAATCATTTGCACAATGTGTTCGTGACATTTCGTGAGTGTGGGCTCCGTGGGCGGTACTTACACTGGCCCCCGGCCACATATTTAACCCCAGCCCACCAGTTGAAGATCATGGTGGCGTGATGGTAGACGTGGAGGAAGGTCAGCTGACTGTTCTTTTTCCTCAGGATGAAGAATATCTGAGCCACAACAGCGCGCCAAGGGAGGCAGTTAAAGGAGAACCACAGAAGTACCTCACACATCTCTCTCATCTAGTTCTTAATACTCAGAATGTGAGTACTTACTGTGTCACTGAGCTCTATGACTTTGGAGAAGTAGAACCACCAGCACACCTTTGCCATCTGGCAAAACAGAGAAGCAAAACACATTTTGTTTATCTGACATGTTTCGGTGCTTTTCCATTAGTCCCTATTAGCTCGACATGGCCCAACTCTGTTTTGGTTTCCATGAATGGACACTTTTGGTGACCGGATGCTTTATTTACAGCCTGCCGAGTCGAGTCACTACTTGGCCTTAATAGTTTTTCACTGTTCGTCACGTCGCCGTGTATCTTAGCCGAGTAGAGTAAAGGCAAGTCAAAGGTCGAACGTGCGCTGGCTGTGCACTAACGACACCAGGGTGTATTGTTTTATTGGTGACAGTTGGCTTCAAACACGTTACCTGTTATTGTAGGCTGGAGAAAGTGTGTAGAAGGTGATTGGGTGATGGAGGGACAGATGAATGTTATATCTGTACAATGGCTCTGCCACTAAATGCATCACACATCACCAACCTGTGGTATAATTTCAATGTTGAGCCTCCGTGAGAGAATGGAGGCATACAGTTAAAGGGACTTACCCTCATTGCCAGTGGGCTGCTGCTGTAATCGACTGGCTGGCACAGCAGACTGTATCTAGCCAACCAGGAAGAGGCTGTGAACTGGAAAGACAAAAGCTGCTCTCATTTCAGCTTCGGTTCTGTCTCACAGAGCAGACGGAGCTTCAGTTTGTCATACACAAGATGTCAAAGAAAGGCAAAGAGAGAAGAGAAAACAACATCCTTTCTCTCTCTGAAGACGTCCTCAAGGATGCAAACGGTTGTTGGGACTACTTGAGTTTTTCTTTTTTTAAAAGGATGTTTGTTTCTTACCACTTGAGGGCAGCAGAAGCAGTTGTCAGTAAACATCCTTCACATACAAATGTGTCTCCTAAGCACTGACTCTGCAAGTCACTTTATCAAATCCTCCTCTATTCTGCACTGTTTTTGTGTTTACTCTTTTTGCATACTACACATATTCTTCATAGCCTGTTTTTATGCCCTTTTCACAGCTCCCCCCCCACACAATTCTTACATGTGTCTTTACATTTATTGCTGAGAAGCAGAAAAAAGGAGTTTTATTGCATGCTGTAAACTGCTGCATTGTTACTGTGCACATGAAAATGATTCCTAAATCTCCAAACAACACTGTTAAAAAGACAACCATCTAATCCTGGCTGGGGGAAAAAAACTCTGACTAAGCTCGAGGACACTTCAGGACATGAGCAGTGTGACTTTTGTGCAGGTTAGTTCATTATTGAAGCGGCGGTGATTGATGAGGCGTTAATTTTTCATCCCCCTCTTATTCATTTCACTTTGGTGTTCAGCGGCTTCAGTGCTGTAGGCTTTTTTTCCCCGTACATTTTCATAAACTACCTGCTGAGGCCTGAAACCACATGATGAAAGCTTGTGAGGTGGCACCGTAACAGTGGAATTATGGGTAGAAAACAGAGATGTCAGACACGTTTTAGTTCAGGGGGGGAAAAACAGCACAGTTTCATCCTGTGCAGTGAAAGTGGAACTAGTGGATAATAACCTTTAAATACCAATAACTTGAAGAGAAAAAAAGGGTCCTCTTCACTGAAGTGCAATATAATTTGAGTACATGTTGAAAATGTATTCATATTTATGGCACTTTTTGGGAAACCTTTTCAAATTTTAAGGCTACCCTCCTGCAAATCGTGTAAAGATGTGACCTTTAAATGTGGTGCACCAGAGTTTTACTCTCAGTGGCAGCAGGAGAAGCGTCGAGCCAAAACACTAAAAAAAACCTTCAGGTTTGTGACCTGTGCGTTTCAAACTGTTGTTGTTTGGGAACCGTAGGACTTGAGGCCCTTCAGTCCCCTTCGTAGCTACCTCGTAGAACATGTAGGCAGACAGGCAGACCATGGCGAAGTTGTAAACGATCAGGACGGGTTTGAGGTTGACCGGCTCCCTCTTGGCCATCAGCTTTGGCCCTGCCCAGATGATGATCAAGTAACACAGGAATATGCAGCTAATTGGCACAGGGGAGTAGACCAGCAGCCAGTTGTCAGTCCTTTTGTCTGGACAAAGAAAGTTGAGAAGGGAAATTAAATCAGGGAAAATGAACATAGAAAAGAAGACATTTGTTGCACACAGAGAGTGGAAGTCAAGTCTTGCCTCCATTTTCCAGAATGCCGTGAAAGAATAACTGAGCCTTCTGCCACATCGTCACAACCTGGGAAACCTACAAATCGAAACACACAGTTAGACAGAAATAAATCCTAAACGTGCCAGGACGGGGGCGTCTCTGGGGACCTGTGTTGGACAACATGGAGCGAGTAAAACTGAGCCAAACAAAAGTGACTTCAGAGCAAACTCCAGAAAACATTTTCCTTTGGAATGAAGAGAAACAGAAACAATGTGTGTGTGTGTGTGTGTGTGTGTGTGTGTGTGTGTTTGTGTGTGTGTGTGTGTGTGTGTGTGCTTGCATTCATGCTGTGTTTTCTCTTGACAATGCGTTTAACAGCAACACTGCTTTAAAGATGACGCACCCCAGAAGTTACAGCATCCAACTGACTCTCACTGCACTAAAAAAAGGACTTTGTTTATCACTGAAATTTAAACCTCATCGTGTTTAGTTGATGGAACAAAAGAAAACAGCAACAAGAAGTTCAGATATTTCAGCTCGTTTCTTTGATGCTGTGGAGCTTCAGCATTTTTCCAGTGGCTGTCTCTCGTTGTCGTGGTCAAGCACGAAGCAGAAGGGAGCAGTTTTTTTCCCTCCCCAGACAACTTTCAGCCAGAGTTACTTCCAGAAAAAAAACCCTTTCTTTATCCGTGCATTTCCATCCCAAAGCCTAAAGCACAGCCTTTTGTGGGGGTTAGTGTGGTGGCGCAGAGAGAGGAGCAGCTTTAACTAACAAGCCTCAGACTTCTGCACCAAATAAGGTCAGAGTGATGGGTTGGAGTGGGGTGGGGGTGGGGGGGGGGCAGCAGAGGATGACTCTTTCCTTCTGTCTCCCCCTTTACACACAGGTGCCTCTGTGGTGGCCGCGACTGTTGTTGAATGTTGTTGGACAGAGGGAACTATTCAGAGGTCGTCCTGAGCTTTGATAAACCTTCGGAAAAAAGCTGGAGAGACAAAGTGCTCTGCAGCGGGGATGGAGTGTTTCGCAATCAAGTGGGCCGCGAAGTCGCCGCATCCGGCGTCTTGGTCAACACTTGGCGAGACAAATCGTGCACTCCAGTGGCTCGGCTCGATGGGAGACGGCAACAATGGTGCCGCTTCTCTCAGCGCTCTGACTTTACCGCACTGGGAGGTCGCTGGCTGACTACGTCGCCTCGGTGTATAGAAGTTGAAGTGCTCTCCACGGAGGGGGGGGGGGCAGCACACAGATGTGATGCATAATTCAATATTAATGGTGGAAAAAAGAAGAAGTCATCAGAGTTTATAAAAAGAAGAAGAAGAGCTGAGTTTTTTTCTGCAGCATGTGGTGTTTTAGATGTTCATGAGTGGTCCTCTCCTCCAACATCTTGCCAAAAACAAAAAAAACAAGAACACCCCCCTGCAAATTTGATTAATCCTCCCAGAGATGATCTGGATTATAATTCAAGGATTATGTTCACTAATCCAAACGTATCTCCTGATAATGAGTAATAACTAATAATCCCCCCTTGATGAGGAGCTGCCTGATGTGGACGACAGGCTGCTGCGGTCCCAGACGGGGCTGAAACGCATCAGTGCTGCCATCTAGTGTTCAAGGGTCAGAACTCTCCGACTTCCAACGTAATACAGTTTATATAGTTGATACGTGTGAGTTAGTAGCTTTTGGCCAAACACGAGCGCCCCCTGTGGTGTTAGCTCGTACAGATCAGGGACACATGAAACAAACGATGCAAAATAAAGTTGGAGTTATTGGTGAAAAACGTGAAAAGATCACAACAATTATTTTGTTCTCTTTATTTTATAGATCTTTGTTGCAAGCTTTAGGTACAATGGGAAGAACGTTGCTGTCACCAGGTGTATTTACAGTGTTCTTATACTTTGTTGCTAACCAGCAGGGACGTCAACGTCAGCCACATTCCCAGTATTGGCAGAAGCACCATATGTGTGGAAACAGCTAAGCAGTTAAGCCTCACCTGAAACCCCACAAGGATTTACAGGGACAAATCCCCTGACCTGCCCATCCAACCTGTTGCCCTTTTACTCCCGCCGCAACATCCACGCTACACTCAATTCAGAGAAAATAACATAGGAAAAAAAAAGCAGGACTCCCTGTAGCGAGTGACTGCAGAGGGCAAACCTCCGCATCGGGCCTGTGAGAGCGCGTGTGGACTCCAAGCAATCGATCGCATCTCAGAAGAGGCGGAAGCTCCTCCAGAACGAAACGTGAAGCATCGCAGTTCCACAGTTTGAGCATCAGTAAAGTAACTCGCGACTCACCGTCATTGTGATGCCGGGGGGTTTTGGTGCGTCTTCTCCACTCTCTGCGCCGTCAGAGCGCGCCGGGTCTCAGCCATGTCCAAGGCATGACTGAAGTCACCGGCAGGTTTATCCGTGCGTCTGCGTGCGCGTACGTACGCGCGCGTGCCTCCTCGTGTGCGTTTGTTTTTGCTCGACGCACGGCGTGGCTCACCTGGCAGCCAAAGACAAGCTAAACGTGCTGCAGCCCTAAAAACACAGCTTGAACTGACACACATTTGTGATATCATGACGCCCCCACCCCCCAAAAAAACAACCGTGTTACTTCAATTTGAACTGACAAACCCTGGAGCTGAAAGGAAACTAAACACCCTGGAATCACCCTGAATAAATGAAACAAATAAATGAATGCTGATTGAAGTAAAATATCTCAAGATGATGTCAAGGCTTTTCATTTTTTCTTGTGGCTCAACAATTTTACTGCCTGAGAAACTGTGAATGGACATATTCAACATTTTCAATAAGTTGGAAGACGGGAGCGTGTCAGAATCACTTTTATTGGTTTTTCCAGAGATAAAAAGGAGCTACTTTTTACATGCATCAAGAAACTGAAGTGACACAGACAATGATAATTAGTTATGGCAGCTAGAAGCTAAAGCCCTTTATTGGTGTAGAAGTAAGCCACTTCAAACGTGCAGAGCATGTTGCATAGTGACAGAAGATGAGCGTACTAGTTTTTCTTGAATCAGTCGCACTGCACTCAATGTTTTCTTCCTTTTACTTGGGAAAAAAATCAACCGAGCTCCGACGAGACGTGAATCGACCCCGATCGGTGACCCCCTGCTGAGGTCTGCTCAGCCGCACGGCACACCGTCCCCCTCCGCCTCCCGCCTGGCTTCGGCCCGCCGACAGCCCGGCCTCCCCCTGCTCCCACACATCCATCCACAGCTTCCTGCAGGCAGGTTTTCCACTGCAGACTTCATTAATGGGAGAAGACGAGGAGGGCCTGGCGAACTCCTCCACGCAGGAGGGTGAAAGTGAACGTGTGGGGAAAATGCATGGCTGAGAAACCGCAACCTGACACCCAACCGCGGTAGACCCAGCGCCTCGGTGAGCTGCTGCTAATGTGCTTGGAAAGTCATGAGAAAGGGAAGTTTTTGTATTGTGATAGACAAACTAGCTGATGACATGACCTCTTGTCTTGTCTGTTTCCTTACTTCTTACCATGAACACTGCGGTGAGCAGCATGATCATGACTTTCCAGGGGCTGCTGGTCATGCTGAGCCTCATTCTGACCTTCGTCATGTTGACCCATCGATGGATCCCTGCTCACAGGTATTTGATGGTCGCGTTGATGACGGGCGCCGTGATGATCCCCAGAGGACTGCTTGTCCATCACAGGTAGGACTGTTGTCCCGGGAACTGTTTCTGGCATGATACTGCTGCTCCCACCGCTTGGTAAAGTAGAATTCGCCTGAAAGAGACACAGAGGAACTAAAGATGAGGCATCGGTGACCAGAATCACATTATTCACATTCGTAATGACATGTCAGGAGTTCAGTTTGAGGATGCAAATTCGGCGTAATAACACCACGTTGTGTGACAATCAAGTGGAAACAAAGATATCTTAATAAAAGTGTATTCATTTATACTGTTTGGTCTCTCTCCCTTTTGTTTTGTTAAATAAACATCTTAACAGTGATTTGTGCCAATAGAATTGATCAGTGGGGCTTTAGTATTAACTGGCATATGATGTCCTCTATACTTGATAGGAGAAACTGACAGTTTGGTGAGGAAACATAGCCATAAACGGCCTTTTATGTGTGGGCAGAAGCAATTTCCCGTTGGTGTCAAAAATGTTATCACTCACTGTGCAGTTGCAGATGTTCCTCAGCGAAGTGGCTCTGACTGCCGCCTCCACATACGGCTGACTCAGCATGCTATAAGGCAGGACGATGTGGAAGGTGAGGAGGCCACACCTGGGGGGGACACAGGGACAGAAAGGGAAAAGGGGGAAATCAAAATGTCCATGGTCACATTTTCATCTGCGACATCTCAGCTGTTCCTTTCTCTGAGAAAAGTTTCATTTTGAAGCATTATCTGGTTGCAGCAGCTGTAGGCTTGCTGTCTGGCTCCACCTGTCATAGACCAGGAAGTCATCCTTGTCCCCGTCCAGGGCCTCCCACACGTCGCTCTGGAGGGCGCCCTGCTGGTACACGGGCACGCCTTTGGGCGCTCTTCTCTTCAGCTCCCAGTACATGGCCCTGGAGTGAGCCTCGCGCTCGTTCACGATCATGAAGTGCACGTCCGTCAGGTTGCTGCGGTTCAGCCTCTCACGCAGGCGTCCAATACTGGAGGGAGACGGAGAGACATGAAAGGAGGACGGCCCTCTGCAACTCTGGAGCAGACCAAGAGTCCAATCATTTCATCAGAAGAATTGAAAGTTCATTGAATGGTGACACCTGCATGTCTCAGGTGCTTTGTTTGTCCGTTACCTGGACGCCTGAATGAGACAGAAATGTCAGCTGGCCTTCAACAGGGCCACGACCACCACCTGCCCCAGCGCCCCCTCCATGGGTGCCTTGCTGTCGATCTCCCAGTGGGGGGCGGGCTTGCAGATCCTGGAGGCGTCGTTGTCCCCCTCCACCACCAGCGTGCTGTGCGACGCCCACAGCAGAGCTGGCAGGGCCGCCAACAGGCACAGCGTCGAGGGACGGTGCATTGTCCCCGCCTGGCTCCCTGAACTGAATACAGCCAACAGAGTGTACTTTTGAGCGCGCGTTTTGGTCGTCAACAGTCAAATAACCTGAAACATTGAATTCATCACCATTTCAACACGTGCAGTGTCTTTTGTGGCACTTTTGAGGCATAAAAGTGGATGAAAATGAGCTCAAAGCTGAATGTTGTTTTCTATCTGTGGTAATATTGGCGTGAAAAACAAGTCCTGAAGAATGATTTGAGGCAAACACTGGCAGCCGAGGGGATCCGGTCCTTGGCAGCTCTCCCTCTCAGTCTGGCCCGAACGGCCAGCCAGTCTGATCCCCAAATAATTAATACAGTAAACCCTCATTGTGTCCGTCATCACACGCCAAGATCATCTGCAGAGAAGAGTTTGTTATGGGTGTAAACTGCCAACGGACGGAGGAATGTCGAGTGTCAGTGGACAGACGAGCCCCGCGCTCACAGCAGCCGCCCGAGAGACAAAGGGGTGTTTACAACCACACTGGACTGTGAGTGCTGTCGCTGTCTGGGTCACATACAGCCAAGTTTTACTCGTGGTTTGTTTTCAAACCGAACAAATAAAAACAAATTTAATTTAAATGAGAACCAAAAACCCGTGGCTCTAGCCTGTATAGCTTGTTTGGTGCACAAGCTGAATAAAGGTTCAGGGGTCACAGTGTTGAAAGTGCATTCAAGTTGAGGAGGATTATTTTTTAAAAACAATAAGATAAAAGAGAAGAGAAATCTCTTTCAGAAAATCCAAAACATCAAGATAGAATCGGTCATTTCATTTACAATCGAAGATAATAGACTGTGTAAAAAGAAACTTACCTCTTGTTCTCTCTATGAGTCCTGGGACCAACACTGACTGGAAGTGAACGCCTGTTGGTTTTAAACCATTTGAGTTGACTAAGCACTTCCCCCAAATCAAACAGAGAGAGAGAGAGAGAGAGGTGGTGGTGGTGGGGGGGGGGGATATGCTTGATGAGCAGGGCTTCATATTTAAGGTTGCTCACCCTGAAAGGCAAATACAGCTGCACATGTCACCTTAAACACACACAACAATTACATTTCTTTTCTTTATAAAGGAAATGTTCATCCAGCCACCGAATGGATTCCCCAGAGAATAAACTCATGTCTGTAATTTTATGTCTCTTTCAATCACGTCAGTGGTTTTCAGGACAATACCTCACAACTTCGAGGTGGATGGACAACAGCTTTAGAGCAGAAATGGAGAACATTGGACCTGTTCTAACATTCATACTTCACCTCCTTCAGGACCAACGTCACCTTCATTTTCCCAAATGCCTCAGCTGCACTTTGTCTGCAGTGTTAGATATCAAATATCAGCTTGTGACAACATCCCAGAAGGCTTGTGAGTGTCGTTAACGTTGCGTCTCTAAACACCAGCCAGTAAACACGAATGTATTTTTTCATAATGTAAGTCAGTAAAGAGGTGAACGCCACCAAAACAAACACACCCCGGGGGTGGGAAAAAAAATCAATTAAAAAGGTCAAAGTGCAAAAACTTTTCGTGTCGGTCGCAAAAAAAAAAACAGGTTGGAAATGG
>JAUESF010000041.1:10174915-10186258 GCA_032274765.1 Malacoctenus tetranemus
AAAAAAAATCAATTAAAAAGGTCAAAGTGCAAAAACTTTTCGTGTCGGTCGCAAAAAAAAAAACAGGTTGGAAATGGAAACAGCTTCGTGTTGCAGGCAGTGATCAGTCTTCACAATCATGGAGGCAAATCTGCTCACCTGGATCGTTCCAAACTCTCACGACTATCTGCACAACTCAGTACAACTCAGGTGAACGACAAGACAAACAGTGAGCGAGTGTGTGAGTGAGCGAGTGCTCAAAGTCCAAGGAAAACAAAGTAAAACAGTTGTTTGTTTCAAGCTACAAGCAACACACAATACAGGAGTCTTTTTACGTGTCGGACTTTCAATTCTGTCGACAGCCTGATGTCCAGGTGGGACCAACAGGCTGCATTTGAAAACAGATTCAAGTGTGGATCTTGGTCCTTCTCACGCATGTTAAAAAGAAAAGTCGCACAATTTCCTGAAAAAATTTATTGTATGTTTTCCACTTTGTACGATCACAGAGCCAGTGTTCCACGAGTGACTTCGGCCTCCGAGGGCAGCGACACAGCGAGTCTGGAGCATTTCCAATATCAGGAGTTCCGAAGACACAAATCGATTAAACAGGAAAAAAACAACCCAAAAAGAACAAGATTCACTCAGAGACGGGCCACAGCAACCCACATTCAAAGACCTGACACGTTTACATGCTTTCAATACACTCAGATATAAATATTATTACCTTTCGCCTGTGTTTGTGGAAGCAGCCGGTGACACACTTCAGTCGCATTGCTTTTAAAAAAACATTCGCACAAGCCCGTGCTCTCGGTTACGGACACGAGCGACGTGGTTCACATGCTACTGGTGTGTTAAAGCTCATACACTTTGTTCATACAGCCGTCTGATCGGGGTCGGTTTGGGTGATCCTTCACAACAGCGACCTTACAATCTCCGTCAAGAAAAAGCACACGTTTCACTGATCCAGTTCAAAGTTTGTTTGTTTGTTTGTTTTTTCTCCTCCCAACGTGTTAAAATCTCGCTCCGGTCCTCCATCAGGATAAAACGCCAATCAGTTCTTCCTCGTCGTTGTCCCCGACGCCCTCGCTGGGACTTTCGCAGGTGGCCATGAGTCCCAGGCTGAGCTCGGCCAGCTCCTCGCAGCTCATGTCGGTCGTCACCATGATCTTGGTCTCCAGGCGGTTGCACAGCGTCCTGTAGGAGGGCAGCGGGTAGCCGATCTCCCTCAGGTACTCGTAGCCCTTGGTGCCGACGGCGCAGCGGATCTTCCGCGCCTTCAGGATGGTCTCGGGCGACCAGACCGCGCGGCGCGAGCGCTTGCTGAGCGACAGGGCCCGGATCTGGTCCTCGAACAGGAAGTTCTGGAGGCCCTTCTCGATGCGGTCCAGCCGGTACAGACGCTTCTTCATCTCCTCCGCCTTGGCAGAAAAGCAAGATGGAGGCGGTTTGGTGAGGACCATTCATGTCATCAGTGACCGTCGCCATGAATCTACGGAAAAAAAACGACGCGGCTCCCCCCTCCTTACCTCCTTCTGGAGCCTGGCGGTGTGCTGCATCTCCTGCTCCAGCTGCTTCTTCAGTAGTTGACACTGTGTGCAAGGCTGCTGGTCGTCTGCTGGCCCGTCCGCGTCGTCCTCCACCAGGCCGGGGAGTGGGGTGCGTCTGGCGTAACCATGGTCCCGGAAATTCAACTCCTTCTCCACTGCAAAGCACGAGTTACATGTCACCACAATAGTAATTTCAAACACCAGAAGAAGGGAAAAAAAAGAACAACTTGTATTTTGACTGAATGTATAGAAACGTCCACTGGGTTTTCCTGCGATCCAAATACCTTGTTCAGGTTTCAGAGGTAGCAGGATGTAGGACGGGGTGACGACAGGGTATGGGGGTTCTCCAAAGTTAAAGAGGGTGGGGATGGCGTTGGGCTTGAGCTTTTTTCCCCCGGCCGGAGACCGAGCGATTTCCTCAAACTGGCTCTGCTCAAAATGGTCCTTCAGGAAACAAGATGACATTTTAACCCTGTGACCGATGCACGGACTCCCGACACACCAGCCTCCAGTCATGGGCAGGAAGGGGTCCACCAAATACACAGTAGCTGGAACAGCACTGAACTCATGATGGTGACAGGTGACGATCATATTGAGAAAGATTAGCTTCAGCATTCACTATCTACAACATGTATGACATATCTCTATTAGTCTGATGTTTAACTTATATTATACATCCATATTGACGTAACGTGTAACGTCCAAATGAGGGTCAAACCGACGTCCACCCGTCTGTCAACTCACCTGACACAGTCTGGAGTGAGGAGTTGGCTCGAAGTCTCGTCGGCAGTTCACCACCCATTTCTTCTTGCGCACGGGGTCTTTGGGGAACCGGAACAGCTGCTTGCCGATGCTGGTCGAATTCGAGCAATTGGGCGCCGAGCAGCCACCCATCGCACACAGCTACGGCCAACGGCCAAAGCTCGACGTAACGGGCGGTGTGATGTAGCTTGACTGACAGTGAGGCTCAGCCGAGGTTTCCGATCATTGTTTTCAGTCTACTTACGAGGCGTTAAATCGACAAAATAAGCGTCAACAGTGCGTTTGGAGTCCAGGACACAGGAGAGATACGCAGCAGTGTTTCTGCCGCAGTTAAGTGTCAATGTTTTAAAACTCTTTGTAATGCAGAAAATGTTTCAGACTTTGTTTGAGCCAAAATGGCGCTCGAGTAGCAGCAGTAAACCATAGACATGTAAACATAGACGCCTCATTGAGCAGATTGGTACGTTGCTGCGGTACGTCAGCGCGTCCGCCATATTGAATGTGGCAGAAATGGACTGAACTTCATACAGCCCCTTTCAACAAAGTGCTCTAGGTTTGTTATAATTGTCGATGTATTTAGACACGATCTATTCATATTCTGTATTTTATAACCAAGCCATGCTCATTTTGTAGTTTTCCACTCTGCTCATGCTCAGTGTGCAATTTGCAAAAAAACAAACAAACCACAGGGGGCTTAATTTGAGAATAAGTTCCATGCAGCACGAGAAATAGGCGTCTTCTCTAATCGCTTCACTTTGCCACGTCCAAGATGGCAATGACGTCGACGTACGACCCAGCGCTCATTGCTGCATCTATGTGTATATGTCTATGCGGTAAACGACAGTGACGTTGTGTTTATTTGTGTCCACAATAAACGCCTGATCAAAAGTGTCGCGATAAACCATTATTGCATCGTAATTGAGGATAGTGTATGAAGTGTATATAAAAATGCTAAGTATAAAATGTTATTTGTATTCATTCTGGATACGTTTGAAAGAATTTATTGCACACGTTGTCATTTTTTCCATCGTGCGTCTTTTTGAACTACTATTTTTTCCCACCTCAGGACCCCAAGAAGCACGTTGAAATGTTTACTTGAAACGATTCTCGCCCTCGAGTCAGTGTTTCCTGAGTCCTGCGCGAGTAGATACTGAAACAGTACGAATATAAAACCAAGGTAGAACTAACAAAGATAAACCAGGACTTGATGAAAACATTGTAGTCGGCCCGCTGCAGTATTCTTCATCTTTTCGGGGGCCGGCCTGGAGCTTTGCAGGAAGTCTTCTCATTCAATGGAGACCAGCATGGAGACATCCTCATTCATCGTTCCTGTCATTGACGTTCAGAGTGACAATTTCAAAGAGCTTTGGCCTGCTATGATCGTGGCCATTAAAACAGCATCCTTCGTTGCACTCGACACGGTAAGCACGCCTTACTCCTTGTCCTCACATGGACGTTTCAGTGTTGATAGAATTAAATCGTGAATTCAACAAAGTCCAATTCTTTCTTCTGTTATTTGTTGCTTTAGGAACTGAGTGGTCTTGGGAACAGAAAAGCTTTGCTGGCTGAGTGAGTCATAAGTTTGTGTCTCTATTAATACATGATGTTTTCTCTTTACACTGTGACGGGCTGCACTGATGTTCCATTCATTGCTTTAACCCTCCTTTTCTCTTTCCATGTCTGTGTGTTGGCCACAGGTCCATAGAGGACCGCTACAATGCAATATGCCACGCAGCCCGTTCCCGCTCCATCATCTCCTTGGGAATCGCCTGCTATAAAAAGCTGGACCAGAAGGTAAAACGGCTGCTGGACCTTCTCCACAGCGTTTCACCGGTAGGAAGCGTCCCATCGCCTAATAAATCGATGCCCTCTATTGTTGTTTCAGGACGCAGACACTTACCTCGTCCAGGTGTACAACCTCACTCTCCTGTGTTCCGAGGAGTACATCATAGAGCCGCAGTCGGTCAAGTTCCTGGTGCAGCATGGCTTCGACTTCAACAAGCAGTACAGCCACGGGATCCCGTATTGCAAGGGCAATAATAAGGTGACGGTGGCTGCTTGTTGTCACGACCTGCGTCAGCTCCCTGCGAAGTCTTCGGAGCCCATCCCGTGGCCCGGGTCTGATTTCTCTCTCTCTCTCTCTCTCTCTCCCTCTCTCTCCCTCTCTGATAACAGGCCGGATCTGACAACTGCGGAGTTAACATCCGCGCGATGTTCACCGAGCTCCTCCGTGCCAGGAAGCCTCTGGTGCTGCACAACGGGCTCATTGATATCGCCTTCCTTTATCAGGTGTGCACCCCCTGCCTCCGCCCCGCCTCTCCCCTCTCCCTCTACCCTTTAATTTTTCCATTAATATTAAATTCTGTCAAATGTTTGTCTGATGTGTCAAAAAGAACAGTCTTTGGAGGGAAACTTGTTTTAATATACGTATATATAGAAGGTGAAGAAACTGTTTTCATGGTTTGCTTCCGACAGAGTTTCTACGCACATCTGCCTGAGCGCCTGGCCACCTTCACAGCCGACCTCTCTGAAATGTTTCCGGCGGGCATTTATGACACCAAATACGTCACCGAGTTTGAGCTCCGGCTCGCTGCCTCTTATCTGGAATACGCCTACAAGAAATGGTGAGTAGTGGATTTGTTTTGTTTGGTGGAATTGCATAATACTTCTGAGGACATTGGTGTATAACTCCTTTATAATCTATAAAATCCCATTTTCTCCTCTCTCCAGTAAGCTGGAAAACGGTCGCAGAGTCACCTCGGGAGCAGCAGGACCTCACGCTCACATAGAGTTCTGTCAGTATGCAGGTTACATGTCTGCCTATGTGGACTACAGACCGTGTCCGGCTGTTACCTCCAGTGACGAACAGACTGAGGTCTGTCAGCGCTTCTCTGTGAGTTCCAACCAACCTTTCTTCCTTAAGTCTCACTCAGTCAGTATAATTCAAAAACACTCCCCAATAACAATATGATGCTTCTTTTAAGGATGGTTCAAGAAAAACCTGTGATATAGTATGTATATGCACGTCATGCTCTTTGTTGAGTTGTTTTCTTCAATTTGTAATGTTTGTCTGGCAGGCGTTTGGTTGGTGTCCAAATGGCACCCAGTGTCCGTTGTCCCACGACACAGACCTGATCATCCTCCAGGACGAGAAGTGTAAAGACGACAAGAGGAAAAAGAGGAAGAGACAGAAGGCGAAGAAGAAGAACAGAGGAGAGGTGACAGATGGTGGCCCCCAAAACAAAATCCCCCACATGGAGGTGGATGTGGGGACAAAAGCGCCACCGAGCCAACAAGCAGCGGCCCCCGAGTCCCAGGCAGACGGCGCGTCGCAAATGGAGAGCGAGGAGAACAACCAGAGGAGCGAAGGAGAGGGCATGAATGTGGACAGCAAGAGGAAGACGACAGGGGAAGACAACACGGACTCCACAGCGACAGCCGCAGATGATGACAATAAAAGCGTCAAAACTGACACAAAAAACGGTCTCGAAAGCACAACAGGAGACGACAAGAGAAGACTGAGCGATTGCTCTGCTGAGAGCAATGCTCAGAAGAAAAAAGCTGACGCGGGGACGCACCGCGCCGGCTTCGATGCCTTCATGACAGGATACATCTTCGCATACTCGTGTACGCTTGTTGAGAAGGACGTGGTAGGAAAGGCAGAGGAGGAGAGCGAGCAGCACGAGGACAAGGAGCAGTCGTGGCTCCCCGGCTGTCTGAACAAGGTCTACCTTAGTGGCAAAAGTGCCCCGCTCAATGTGGTGAAGAGCACCTTCGCCAAGTCGTCCAAGGCTCATGTACAAAAGATGGAGATGGTGTGGGGCACACGGAAGTAGCGCGCACATGAGCAAATGCAGATGATCATTTGACTCTTGAGCTACTCTGCAACAATGGTTCGACAGACTTTTCCCTGAATGAGCCTCAGGGTTGACTTTGTATTTTGTGACATGTCAAGCATTTATTAACTTTTGTAAGTTTCATAGACGTGCTTATTTCTCTGATCTTGATCCATGATGACGGCTCCACAACGAAAAGTCAAAATATGTTTTTTGTTTGTTTTTTTGCCTCTACCTATTTTCAATGAAAAATCTGCATCAGTCTGTTTAGAAACAACAGTAAGGAAAGTCATGTTTTGGACATTGCTGAAACTCAGAACACTGTACGGTGTGTTTATTTTTTGTTTAATTATTAAACAAGAGGAAAACCTGCAGTTATACATTCACTTTGTGGAAATGAATCCAGCTCGACAATCGGTTGACTTACTTGCCTTAAAGGTGAAGCTGAAGCAGTGGCGCGTGGCTGCCTGAAGGGGGCAGTAAACTAGACGTGTGCGTCGCTGCGTTGGAGCCAACCAGGAGCGAAGAAGCGCTCCGGTCGGAAGGAAGGACCGTGTGGTTGTCTAACTGACAGTCCACGGACCTGCGTGCAGCGCTGGTTATAAAAGCAGTCCCCTTTGTAGCTTCGTTTGCATAATTTTTGTCGCAAAACGGCCAAATGAGTCCAGTTGGCAAATTCTGCTGATACTTTACGTGCAAAAGATGGCAGCCGAGGAGATAGACTACAACATCGTGTTTCCAGATGCGGGGACGTCGGGTGAGCATCATCTCATTGTACCGTGCAGTCATACCTTCCCGTTAGCTTAGCCGGCATGCTAACCCTCAGCTCATAAATAGGCTCTGTGAATGCCACTTGGTCAGTGTTTCGCCGGGGTTTATGCACATTTTCGTCTCGTCTCTGTGTGGCTGCTGTGCTCACGTGCTGCTGTGCCGCCTCGTCTTGTTTCCAGAGAGACACTGGCAGGGGACAAAGGAACCAGTTGTGATACTGCTGGGCTGGGCTGGATGCAAAGACAAGCACCTCTCCAAATACAGCTCCATCTACAACGAACAGGTCCAACTGACGCCACAGGATCCGTTTTATTTCCCCACTGCTTCTCTCTGTTCTGCCATCCAAACACATGACCTTCATGCTCTCAGTGTGTGACCACTATAAAGCAGCAGACTTGGACCCCCCCCCCCCCTCTCCACCACCTTCCCTCCCTCCGGGTTGGGAACACCAGAGTTCACGGGGAAATTGTTCAGTTTCTTATGAGTAGAATTGCACAGTTAACAGTGTGAGTGGATGGGAACAGGCAGATTTGACATGCGGAACAAAATCTTGCTCGGTGGTGACAGAAACGGGTCATGAAATCAGGTCATTGCCGACAGGTTCATGGTGTCCTATCTTTGAGTTTAATCAGTATATCAGCAAAGCGTGTTCAGGATACACAGAACTTGTGGCAGCTTTAAACGCCTCAGTGACTATTTCAATGCACATATCCCTTTCTGTTCAGTGCCCCCCCCAAACAGTTTTATCTCATGATATCAAAGATAAAAACAAATGTTAGGGAAGTCAGTTGTATGTAGAAATAGAATATGTCTGCATCAGGTCATGCGTGATGAGTAGTATTTGGTGGGAAGTCGTAGAACAGCAAATAAATGCTCTTGAATGACTGTAAATGATCTGTCTGTCATGCAGAGCCTGATTGAAGTCATGGATTGAACTAGTTCGGATAGAACAAAGTCCAACATCTTCATTCCTTTGTTCTCGCTGTAACTGTTTGTGTTTCTTTCCTCTCTCAGGGGTGTGTCACCATCCGCTACACGGCCCCCCTGAAGACAGTCTTCATCTCCGAGTCGTTTGGCTACAAAGAGCTGAGCAGCACGGCCCTCAAGCTGCTGGAGATCCTCTACGACTACGAGGTGGAGAACAGCCCCATCTTCTTCCACGTCTTCAGCAACGGGGGCTTCATGCTCTACCGCTACATCGTGGAGCTGCTGCACAGCGACAAGCAGTTCAGCTCCCTGCGGGTGATCGGCGCTGCCGTGGACAGCGCCCCGGGAAGCGGCAACGTCCGGGGGGCCCTCCGCGCGCTCGCGGCCACCCTCGGGCCCAAGATCAGCCCCGTTTTAAGGTATGTGCTGCTGGCGCTGTTTGCCGTGGCCGTTTTCTTCCTGCGCATCGTCCTGTACCCACTGACCAAGTACATCCACAAGAACCACTACGACGCCGTGAGGGACCGGCCGCCCGCCTGGCCTCACTTCTACCTGTACTCCAGAGCCGACCAGGTGATCCGGCACAGGGACATCGAGCTCTTCCTGGAGACTGTGAAGCAGAAGGGCGTCCCCGTGGACAGTTTCGATTTCCTCTCCAGCCCCCACGTCGGGCACTTCCGGGATTTCCCCGAGCAGTACGCCCTCAAGTGCCGGGACTTCCTGGTGGCTTGCATGAAAGACTCGGAGGGCAGTGAGACTAAAAGGAGGCAGCGTGTCGAAAGCTAGTGAGGCCTCCACGAGAAGGTGGAAAGAGAAAACATAAAGGGAACGGAAAGACGAGGAATGGTATTTTTCACAAAGCTACTTCGGTGTCATTCCAATGTTTTCCTGTCCGAGTGCACTTAATGGAGATGCTCCACACGTGTGTTCCAACAAATGCGTGTTTGAAACCTGCCACACGCGATGACGCGCGTGATGTCTCGGCGAGCCCCTGCCGTTCCCCCGTACCACCGATAACAACAAGCTCCAATAACAGTTGCTATACACTGGGAAACAAAACGATTCACTTAAATCCTTTAGGATCATTTAAATAGTATTTCATATTGCTGTGAAATGTAATGCATTGTAGATTAGTTGTAGTGAATTTAAAAACGAATGAGGCTGGTGATCTATTTATTAAATTTAATATATTTATTGTTTGAATCTCGTGATTTGATCAACTATTTACAAGGATGCTCACAAAGAAGGCAACTGTCTGTTTTTACAACGTTTTCTATCCTTGAAAAGGTCTAAAAATTGTTGCCTCACACCATCGATCAGTCCTGAATTGTAGGAAATTCACCCTTAATGTTGAAATGAACATGTGTTAGGTTAATGGAAGAAGTTGATTTGACTATGAATGTACACGTCCAGCACAGTTATTGTGTCCTTTCTAACAGATGTGCCTTCAATAAACCAGAATGCTCACAACAAGGTTTGTCCGTGTGTTTAGATGAGATGTTTGCTTTTTGACTTCATATTTCCAGAAGCTTTGCTCACATTTCATAGTTTCCTGTTGTTCACTCGTGTCCAAACTTGCTCCTGGAGGGACGGCACCCCGAGACGTTTCAGACGTCGCCCTGCTCCAAACACACCTGCTTCAATTCAGTGTGACGTCGTCAAACTCGGCAGAAGCCTGCCAACAAGCCGTTCATGAGACTCAGGTGTGTTGGAGCAGGGAGACATCTGAAACGTCTCGGGAAGCCACACACCCCCTCACCCCCCACCAGGCCCGGAGCTGGACAGCCCTGTGCTACTCTGTCACGGGAAGACATCGGGATCGTTGGATGTTTTCCCCTCGTCAGATTTGACATTTGGGAGAGCGAGCAGTTGGCATTTTGCCTGCACCCCAGGCCCCGGCCCGGGCCCAGGCACCTCATGTACCAGGAGGAGACAGGGAGGAAGAGGAAAGTTTACATATGGGCACGGGCAGATGAACATCGCTCACTGGAGTGCACACGAGAGCCGGCCTGATCCTGATCCTGATCCTGTTCCTGACGTGCACAAGGTCAGTCATATCGCTGATCCGATGCGATCATGCAACTTTTTGCTTTGTTTCATCGCGACAGCACGTGGCACAGAATGGAGTTCTGACCTAGACACCAACAATTCACAACACATAACAGAAAAAGTGATCCAAGCATAGAGATGGGCTGACAGTCCTTCCTTAAACCATGTAGTCATACACGTAAAAAAGAGTAAAATGCAAATTCTTTTTGAAAGTACTGAAGTCTGAAGAGTTTGTTGGCTTTCATTGTGCGTCTGTTTGGGGATGATCATGGCTGAATTGGTTTCAAAGGGCCTCCCCATCCAAGGCTGTTTGTCTTCTCTGAGGTTGTCAAAATTAGAACTGCATTATTTATAAAAAAAAAAAAAAAATACTGCTTTTATTTTGAAAGTCTCTGCTTTTGTACGTTGTGTGGCAGCGCCAGTGTTTGGCTTCACTGTCTTGTGTTTGCTAAATCAAACCTGTGAGAGGCTGCTCACCGGGTTTCTTTTTGCTGCCTAACATTTCTACAGTGATCGTAGTTGTCCGCAAGGGGGCAGCATTGCCTCACATTTTCCATTGTGAAGCGTCTCAACGGAGGCCTGGAAGGCTCGACAAACTGACTGCAAGCATGAACAGTGGATTTGTGTTTTTAAATTTCAGATTCCTGGACGATAAAAAAGCAAAGTGTGAAACACTACAAACAATATCTTCCTTTATTCTCTTTGAAATGGTAAAAAGTCAGTTTGCTTTATTTTCACCCAACAATGACTCCCCAGAGTACATGAAACCATCCAAGGATCTGATATCCCCATTTGTTGCAAGTTTTCACCACAAGTGACACAAAGCGGCATTTCTAATTAAAACGAAGTGGCTCCTCGGTTGTAAGGGGGGATGGGGGGTTGGGGGGTGGTGGGAGAATAGCCAACGATGAGTAGATTGGAGGGAAAACGTCATAACCGCCCCTCCTCTCCTCCCGGAGACGCACTGAAAGAAGAAATTACCCCATGGAAGTTAATGAAGTCTCACAAGTTGATGAGGGGAAAATTGCAGCGAAGAGGGGTCAGCGCTTTCTCTTTAGCCTTTCCTTCTTCCGCGGAAAATGGCTGCGGTCAAGATCCATACTTTTAGAGGACGCCGAGCACTCCCAACGCAGAGATGGAGTGAGAGAGATGAAGGGGGGGGGGGGGTGTGGGGTGGCGGGGGGGGGGGGCAGCACCAAGATTAATGGTATTAAGTGGTAGCACTTGGCAACGCGGTAACATATTGTCTATGTTCTCTATTCCAGCCTGATAGTTTCATAGACCTTGGCTTTGAGCGTTGACTTTTAGCTGTGATTTACAGGATTCAAATAATCCTTTTGGCTTTTAATCACCGCGAGGCCCACGAGCCTGTTGGACGGAGCCGCATCGCTGCCAGGTCGATCAAAAGAAAATACAACCAGCACCTTTTTTTTTAAAAAAAAAAAAAAAAAAAAAAAAGAATAGCAGCCCAC